>JACATO010002211.1:0-322485 GCA_018389105.1 Nautilus pompilius | reverse complement strand
GACGTCAGAACAGAGACAGAGATATGACGTCAGTACAGAGAGAGATATGACGTCAATACAGAGAGAATATGACGTCAGTATCAGAGAGAGATGACGTCAGTACAGAGAGAGATATGACGTCAATACAGAGAGATATGACGTCATTACAGAGAGAGATGACGTTGGTACAGGGAGAGAGAGGTGACGTCAGAACAGAGACAGAGATATGACGTCAGTACAGAGAGATATGACGTCAGTACAAAGAGAGATGACGTCAGTACAAGGAGAGAGAGGTGACGTCAGTACAGAGAAAGATGACGTTAGTACAGGGAGAGAGATATGCCGTCAGTACAGAGAGAGAGGTGACGTCAGAACAGAGACAGAGATATGACGTCAGTACAGAGAGAGATATGACGTCAATACAGAGAGAGATGACGTTAGTACAAGGAGAGAGAGGTGACGTCAGTACAGGGAGAGAGAGGTGACGTCAGTACAGAGAGAGATATGACGTCAGTACAGGGAGAGAGATATGACGTCAGTACAGAGAGAGAGAGATATATAATGTGAGTAAAAAGAGGGAGATGACTTCGGTACATAAAGAAAGAGAGGGTGGATGATTGTATTTGTGTGTGCGCGTGTGGGAAGTAGAAAAGAGAGAGAGAGAGAGATGAAAGAAAGTTCGAGATCGGATAGCGATAGGATTGAGACTTGGCTCACGGCGGCTGAAGCGCCCTCGTTTTCTGCCTCTCCCCGCCATCTCGCCCGATCCCTGATGTCCAACCCCGTTAACCGAACGGCACGGAAACATGATGTAGCAGTTTGGGGGAGATTGGTTGGCAAGATTTTTATTTATAGCCAGCATAGCGACAAGATGCCGAACAGTTCTCAGTGAAGTTCTCACCTCTCGCTCGGGTTTCTGTCGGAGGAGGAGGAGAACAGCCCGACAGACGGAGCAGCCTCTTCTAAACTTTCTACGAGCTCGAATTCACGCGGAGAGAGCCGGCCCGGGCTGCTCTGTTTAACAATAGGATCGTTCCCGCGCCTAATGACGGTCGGAGCTCGTTAGAAGAAGAGTTGTTTGTTACCCGATAAATGCGTGCAGCCCGTGCCGCTAATTAATGTGCCAGCGACAAGGGAATCGATGATAGGCTGATGTGCTGCGAGCGGCCGGACTCCGCGCTGGAACTGGAAG
The DNA here is from genome assembly GCA_018389105.1 of Nautilus pompilius. Lineage (NCBI taxonomy): Eukaryota > Metazoa > Mollusca > Cephalopoda > Nautilida > Nautilidae > Nautilus > Nautilus pompilius. The sequence continues at coordinate 321,314 of JACATO010002211.1, read as the reverse complement.
TTCGGTCTCGGTTCCACCCCTTTTCGCTCGGCTGCCGCGCATGCGCCGGGCGGCTCTTCTGCTGCGCGAGCGGTTACCGCGCGACTGGCTGAGCCTGGAGTTGAAACGGGATACGGACTGAGAGAAATTTCGGCTGCGGTGCCGATTGCCTGACCCATCCACATGTGACCCTGTTTAACAGTACAATGTGGAGCAAATATGGCTACCGTACTGGAAACTATGTACTGGGAGCGCGTTTCTCTGGTGTTACTCGCCTGGATGTTCTCGGCGGCCGGTAAGTGGAGCTGTTTTTGTTTCTCCGACTTCCCCGCCCCGCTGGAGGAAGATGCGGACGAAGGGGGGAAAGTAGCGAAATAAGGGTGGGGGCAGCAAAACAAACAAAACAGAAGGAAACATCTCCGAGAAGAAAACAACAACAAAAACGCCAACCGTTTCTGGAGAGAGAGAGAGAGAGAACGGCTTTGGTCGCGTGCCAGGGTTCTTTCCTCGGTGTGAGACGGGGACTGAAGTCGGGTCTGGCGTTCGTCGGGCCGGGAGGGGACCGGCCCCCGCTCCATCGATTTCTCAACTTTTCCCCTGAAGTTTGAGCGGTTCTACGTCTCTTCCTAGGTGTGGCCGAGACCGGCAGCCTCTCTCTCTCTCTCTCCATCTCTGAGCATGAATGAACCATCGATTTCTCGCCAACCCCTCCTCTCTCTACTCTGATGTGGTGATAAATAGGCATTGATGGTCATAAATTCTATAGCCAAAAGAGGAAATAGTCTCCCTCTCCTCTCTTCCTCTCTCTTTCTTTCTTCCTCTCTCTCTTTCTCCTCTCTCTCTTTCTCCTCTCTCTCTTTCTCTCTCTCCTCTCTCTTTTTCTCTCCTCCTCTCTCTCTTCTCTCCTCCTCTCTCTCTTTCTCTCTCTCTTTCTCTCCTCCTCTCTCTCTTTCTCTCTCTCTTTCTCTCCTCTCCTCTCTCTTTCTCTAGGTGTTGTTTTTTTTAAAACGAGTGTAAAATACCTTCCTGCCATTTCTTTTCATGCTCCTTTTCTAGATACTGGACATTTGAAAGAAGATGCTTCTTTTAAAAAATGACAAAGTATCACTATGCTATGCAAGTTGCTCTATATCTATCCTATTTTTAAGGTTTTTATTAAGAACAGATAGCAACGAAACCAACCAAATTTAAGCAGACGCACGTAAGCGAAGCAGTCAGACTGCAGCTATGTACCTTCACTTCATCTTCACATCCATAAAACCCCTTTCGACAATGTTAAACAGAAAGGCTCGTTCTAATTTTATAAGCGATCGTTAATTGCCACTCAACGCTTACTAATTTCTGTTGTTGGTTCTTGGTAACCTGAAATTGTGTCCTGATGACTAGTTATTTACCGAGAATTAATTCATCATTTAGATTTACGTCGTACTGGTAGCTTTCTAATCAGGTGCTCTCTGTTACTCGGGCACAGTATAAACATATCCGCATATTTTCGTTCTCTAATCCAATAAACTGCATTGACGATGGCTATTTCTGTCTGTCGGTTTGTTTCAATTGGTTTTAAATAAATAATTTGCCACTTGGAAAAACTGTATATAAAAAAAAAATACAATCAATCGTTTATCTAGCTACTCTATTTTAAGATGTTCTCACGCTGGACCCCCAGTTAGATTCCAGAATCTGTACTTGTAGTGTAGCCGTTCGGTTCTCGGGGGTGCTTAATTTCTGGATCGGTTTGTCTGTCCTTCCCTCCTAAAGACAGCTTCGGCACCGATCTGATACCTAACCTACCTCCCACCCTGGGTCTATTAATGTTCGCGCTCGATAACGGGACCAGCAGCTTTCTGTAGAGTGTCACTCCAACATTAGCAGTTTATATATTACCTGTCCTTTCTTTAATTATTTCCCTTTGGTCTGGGAATTCGGTTCTTGTTATCTCGCTGCCGTATTAATCTCGAGCTGTCCGTTCTCACGTGCCCAGCCACTACAGTGTCTGCCTAATAATAGCCGCACCTTCGTTTGGTTTGATGGCCGAACCCATTTAAAGTCGTCTTCTCCTCCCAGCACCACGTGCATGCCTGCTGTGGAAGAACTGCGACGGAAACAGGGTCGTCCGACAACCTTCCGTATTCTGAGTCAGGAGAGGAAGGGAAATATATAGATTGTTAACGCGCATTAGCGGCAGGGACCTGTAGGTAGGTGCGTGCCAGTTGTGAACGTGAGAAGCCGAGTTTCTGAACGGTGGACCGTATCAATACGTTCGCGTGGACTTCGTTATCGTATCTGAAAATCGAACGTTAAACCCTCCCAGGCTTCCAGCCATTGATCACCAACAAAGGTGCCATTAAAATGTTTTTTTTTTGCGCTTACTATTTAAAAGAATGGTTCCGCAGAAGATCGGTATTAATTTAACGTGAGTAAAAACAACTGCTGATCAAACACGTAGTTGAAACAAAATCGGCAGGTAGACACTGGAAACACGAATTTTTTTTTTTATTTTTGGAGTAATTCTGATCTGAGACTATACCTACATAGGGAATGGACTGGCAGAACTGTTGCATGCGATAAGACCGGTACTGATGAGAATGAACTGTAGCAGCTCGCTGCGACGTACTTTCATTTTCGTTGATAACGACAGAAGAGCGCAGTGAACGAAATTAGGTTCTCTTCTTTGTGTACGTGTTGGAAATGGAGCACGCGGAGGATGTTCTTTGTCGGCGCGACTCTGGCTGCTGCTGTCAGCCATGTTATTTTTCACGAACGACCCGACCAATCAATATTTTCCTACTGTTTCCACTATACACAGGTCGGTCGCCTTTGTTTCAACACAAATACGCGGTTTCTGTAATATTTAAGGTTTTTCGTGGAACGTTTCTAGTCTCTCTGTGTGTGTATGTGTGTGTGCTGCTGCTGCTGCTTGTTAGTCCAGCGAGAGGACGCAGCGGCCAGAGCGAAGAAACAGGTGGATGCTTAAGAGAAGCGAGTGAAAGAAAGAGAACTGGGATGAGACAGGACCGGGGGAAATATATATAGCTACACACAATCACTTTATTATAATGACATCGTTTTCTTTGTACAACTTTTTGCATAGGATCAGACCCGACAAAGAAACCCGTTAAAGGTGCGCGATTCAGGTCAGAGAGGAAGAGATGGAGATCAATTAAACGTGGTTATTGTGTACGGTTATCGCCTTAACTTAAACCCCGTCCGCGACTCGGAGCTCGTTCGTGAACACCGCGGTTATTTTTTTTGTTTTTTTTTTTTTATGATGAGAAGTTGAAATAATAATAGCTGCTGCTTCTTTTGAAGCTGGTGCGGGGATCAATAAGAGAGAGGATGATGCTCAGGTGAAGTCAATTGGTAGGCCGGTCTGTGAACGATGGTCTCACTGGTAGAGCCGTAAATAATGCTAGAAGGGAAACAAGCCGTAATAGAGCATCCGAGCTCTGCTCGATAGTAGAGAGCGGATGCCTGCCCAGCCTCGAAACGGCCATAAATGAAAGGGCAGCAGTAAACGATGGCAGGTACTCGCTATCTACTTCAGAAAATGTAAAGAGTCTCGCCGACTGTCAGAATGGATCCATTACTTTGTTGTAACTATCCAAGAGAGAGAGAGAGAGAAAAATGCCCAATATTTAGAATATTTCCTTATCTTTTTTTTTATTTATTTGTTGTTGTTGTTGTACCAATTCATTGAGTAGATGAAGCGAGCGTCTTTTTCAGAGGTTTTGAACAGTCCCCCAGTGTAGAAATTCCTCCGCGTAGAGTTGAAGAGAGCGAATCCAGCTAAACTTGGCCACTTTGCGTGTCTTAGCGTTTTCACGGGGAGTCGACGTCCACGAATCTGATGCCATGTTTATTTGTTGATAATCTGATTAGTACCGAGTTTCTTGGGCCGGAAGCAGGCGTAAACCGGCGATGACGTCATCCTTTCTAGCAGACACTGAGACCTTTTACTGGGTTATCAACGTCTTCAAAACTTTCAGAAACCGAAAATCACGAAATAGATTTGTTTAAAACGTGTTTATGTATATATAATATAAGTTAGGGGGAAATCCAGAGTCTTCGCTACCGGGCGCTTGCTTGTGTTGAGCAGATCTGCTGTTCGGACCCAGGGGATTTGACTGGGAACTCTTCCAGATGTTACAACTGCTTTAGGCTCTCGTGCTTCCCCTTCAGATATACCTTTAGATCAGACTTAGCGGACCGACGGCCGTGCCTGTCGAAGACACATGAAAGATCGCGTCTACGGGAGACAAATGGTTTGCCGCAAAAACCAGGTTATTAGAACATGGGCCTGTGATAAGCATTATCGTGACGCTGTATTTCCGGTCACGGGTTTCTTTCTCTCAAGTCATCCGTGAAGAAATCTAATGCTATTGTTATTTCCTACTCTGCGGCGTGGATGGATGCCAGCGGGACTTTTCCCAGGGAAACTGTGGGGAGGAGGACAAAATAATATCAGGTCCGGGGGGGGGTTGGGGTTAGGGATAAAATCGTACTAGCGTCAAAAAATAAAGGAAAAAAAAGGTACTACCTCTGATTGAAGAAAAAAGTATTTCATTATGATCAATAGTTTTTTCTACTTAGAAATATTTCTTGTGATTAATTCAGATTTCGTCTCGCTTCAGAACTCTGTCCAGCTGACACGCACGTTGCTCATCTCTAGTTTTTTTGTTTTTTTTTTCTCCTGATGGCCAAAACGTTAGTTGCACCCACTTGCGCATTTCTGTGCCAAGCGGTGAGAATATGACTTCTTGCACTTTCCTGAAAGTCTTGTAGAAGGTGCCACAGTGTTTAAGTAGAGAATAACTAAGTCCCGGTGAACAATGATTTAGCCACACACAAACACACACTGGAAACTCCGTGCTACTTTTTGAAATCACAATTCTCAAGAGACGAGTCACTTTTTACAAGCAGATTGTGTTTAAGATTGTCCATTGGTTTTAGAAACCAATTAACGTGGAATCCAAAATTATCAGGATTATCATCAGAACATTGGGTTCACATTTAACTGCTGTTGCTGAATCTGGAGCAAGACAGGGCAGTTTTGCTCTTAATTTTCTCTCCTCCTGTTGTTTCTAATTTCCGCTTTGCTAAAAAAATTTCTGATATCCATTTTTGGAAAATGAAGATAACAAATATTTAAAACAGAAGTGCTGCTAGGGTCACTAACTAATCAAGACATAGTTATACTATCCAATTTGCGATCCCTTCATTTCTTAATTAACCTATCAGCTTATTTCTCAACGCTAGACAGAGAAGGATGGTTTCGTTATTTACTTTGACATTTGCACGCTCTGCCAGTGCCTTATACCGTATTTTTCTATATTGCTGCTCTCTTCCCGGCCTTTGACTTTTTGGCCTTCGGCCGGGTGCGGTCAGTCTCATTACTTCTTGCCGGATTCACCACGCACCAGTGAGCATGGTGAATCGGGCACAAAATAATCGCTTCATTACACTATCACCATAAACTTTCCAAGGGTGTGTATGTGTGTGGGGGGGTTATTTGCCTCACTCTTGCCCCCCTTTCCCTTGCGGACGCCTTGACTCTCCAGATATCATTCGAGACAATTTTCAGTTCCTACTTGATATTTTGAATAAGTTCTCACTTAATTGGCCTCACACGAGATATTACACCAGGAAAAAAGAACGTTCGAGGACGGACGACCAGACCGGTTTCTACATGTCCGACCATTACTGGTATATCCAACAATGACGTGTGAGACGTAGTTCTTGACAGTTCAGCCCAGGCAGCGCTCGCTGTCATCATGTCGCTACTGCAGAAATTGAGAGCAGATTGCTATATAATTAGCGGAGTTTCTGTTTGAATATTTTGCTGTAGAAGCGAAGCAGTTAGACCCGTGATACTGACCGATATGTGACGATTAGTTAAGCGTAAGAGGTTCGACAGTGTTTTATTTGTGGATACATCATATCTTTGCTACTTCACGTAATGAGCGCTGTAGTAAAAACTTCCGGAGACGGGATCATTTCCCCTTTCCTTTCCGTAGGTCCTATCTGTATAAACCGTTTTTAAGAGTTTCTTCATATGGCCCGGTAGACTGAAGGCGGCATTGCTCGGCAGCCATTGACGAGCACTAGCCACCGTCAGGGGGAGGTAACTAGCGAAGGCGATAAGTACTTTAGTCTCAATTTCGATTTGCTGATAATTCGCTCAGTAGAAACTCATGTTCAACTTGCCCGAGTCTTTAAACTAATTCGGTAAGATAAGATCTGTCCTCCTAAACTCTCATTTTGGTAAGGTGAACGACGACAAACACGGGTGGTGCATTAATTCAGTTTCTGTTAACCCTGCCAAACTTTGATGAATGAACCCTAAATTTTTAAAACGCTTTCTAGAAAGCGCCACTGGGGTGCCGGATCTCCTCCCAGGTGTGTTTGGCCGGGGATAGGCGGTACAATTGCTCGGGACGAACAGCCCGACTGATACTTCCTGACTGACGGGGAGGGAGGGAGGAAGCCTTAGTCTCTAGTTTCGGTCGGTCTTTTCCCGGTCCACTTACTGCTGTGTTCACAATCACATGAACCCGGTATCCTATAGTTTCAGGCCACATCTACATCTGTCGTACTGCAAATAAATATCGAGAGTGTTTAATTTGGTAGTTACAGGAGGTCAACTGTGGTCTTGCAGCCTGCTCCCCTTCACGGAAGAGAAAAGGCTGCTAATACCATTAATCTCACCGCCAATTAACCCACTCACTGCGAAGAAAAGCAAAAAAGGTTTCTGATATTTAATAGTGTGCAACAACCTTAGGTTATTTGCGATTGTGACTCCCAAATATTAGCTATTGTTGATAGCTGGGAAATGTACCTCTTTCTTCATGCTGAAATATCCTGATTATTTTGTAAACTTTTATTTGTTTTCCCTTTAAACGTCTAAAAAATCGAACGGAATCAAAAACTGTTTAGTCTTTGAGTAGTAGCGACACGTGTTAGTACTGTATGGCGGACATCAGTGCTTCTTAGAAAAACAAGCAGCGGAGTTAGCAAAAGAAAAATAGCTGGATAAATGTACAATGTTAAAATAATGGCTGACTGTTGAACTTAAAAAAGTTAAAATCCATCAAACTTCTTGATATCGCAGTGATTGACTAAGTCTCAATGTAGTTGCGCAGAAAATATTACTTTTACTATATATATAGAAATCTGAAAAGTTTTTTTTTTTTTTTGAAATCAGAATTACTTTGCCAAGTACTGAAGTAGAGCTTCTGATGTTGTGTTTTTTATTTGTTGGTTTTTCTTTTCGGTTTTTAATTAAAAAATAATAAAGAAAATTGAAGTGTTTTTCGTTTTAGCCGGAGCCACCTGCTTTGTTGCGCTCACGGTTATTCGTTAAATACACTATCACGTGACGCCGACAATTAGTCCTCGATCTACACCGAAGTAGCCAGGCATAGTTGCAGTGATTAACTTCCCTTTACGCACCAATAGGTGGCATTGATTTTTTATTTTTGTAGCTCTGTCGCTAGCTCATGAAGAAACTTTGGCGTCTGAGAAAGTGTACGGAAGGTGAGAGCATTCCAAATATGATAATGATGATAAGGCCGTAGTTTATAGTAAGGTCTGATGCGCTTGTTGGCTAATAAAGAATAATAATACCGAAAACTGGATCGCCATCATGAAGGTCACCTTCTCTTGGCATGCAACCATCACTTCAAATTTTATTTATGGTTGATATTTTTTCCAGTCATACAAATGTCTTCGGACTATTGGTTGATAATCTTGTTCATTTTGGATTAAGCGGTCTTTGCTACTGCCCGAGTCGCGCGATAGCGGATTAGTTCAGCTTGTCTGACAGTTCAGTTGCTATTGAGTTGAAGTGGAAGGAAGCCCCAGATATGACGATATAATTTCTGCATATTTTATGTATCTTTGCTAAAGAAAGAGATAATCGGACTAAACAGTTTAAGACGGGACCTGGAGCCTGCGTAATGCGCGAATTCTCTCTGAATTTATTCGCACGAGATGTGCGCACTTGTAGGTTGGTTTTACAGCTGTCTAATGGAATTGTCGGATCATCTGATGGTCGCTGAGAATTTGCCGTCCGCGGGCGGATACCAAAAACTGTCAGCCTCAAACGCACTTCTGAAAAGAAACGGTTAAGAGAGAATTAACGGAACCTAGATGAAGATGTCTCGGAAGTTTACCCGCGTCAGGTTTTTTTTTTCTTTTTTTTTTTAGACGCAAAAATATCCTCAGATCTTCGTCAGTAGACGAAGCTTCGGACCGCAAATGTAAGACACCGGATAAGATCTCTGTGGGGGGTCATTACACGGGGGTATTTAGCGTTTTCACACGATTTAATGAAAGAACGATCTCCAGAATCGGGAACACCGCAGATGGTGATTGTATTCGGAAGCACGTTCCCTATGAGTTTCCCACGCTACATGGAACTGATTTTGCGATTTATATCCGGGTTGTTCTATATTTCGGGGGTTCGTGTTGCGCATCACCCTGACGACCGCTCGATGTATTTAGCGACGAACTCCTCGCCTCTAGTAACCTACACGGCCGCCTCTGGCTCTCGCTGTTTCCCGGACGACAGTCGTCGCAGTCTTGCGGCGGTGGTGATTTTTCGCAGTTCCGAAATGGTCCCCCCTCCAAAAAGAGCACGTGCTGGCCCTTCGATGATTCCGGAGACCCCCATGCCCGGCAAGTTGTTTTCGACCATCTTTACATTATCGTTGGTGAAGATGGGTTGGTTACGGCGACATCCTGCAAAGGGGGAGTAACAGCAGTCCTAATGACTATCCAGTCAGCGCTGACCTGTAGCTGTTCCCTTAGAAAGAAACCGTTTACCTTTGTTGTCACGTGACACGGCGCCCCTCCCCCCCGGGACACGAGAACACTGCCCACCTTAGATATCGGTCCGGCTCTAACTCGTTAAGGTACCATCACCTCGGCTTCGCCTCCTCCAAATGTGTAAACGACCATCAGCAAAATTAAGGTTTTATTTACTCTCAAGGGAGCACTGCTCATGTCCGGTGCAAATGAGTCGTGGCTCAGTCCGATCTGGTCACGTGTTTAGCAGAGGGTAGCCGATTTTGTAACATCTGTTTGGAAATACGGGTCCCACGGATCTGTCACAATGTATTCCAGTCGGACCGTGCCGAGATAGTACGGTTACATAGAGCTAGTGAGGTGGTGTAACAGTTATCTTGATGGTTACTACTGCTATGGGGGCCACCCATGTCAGATCTTTCGTGACATGAACCGGTCTTTCTGCACGTTTGCCAAAGTTGGCTGACAACAAACCGGTTTTACTCTGAAGCTCATCAGCCACATCTGTCCGCCAACGTTTGGTCCGTAGCCCAGATATCGCCTTCCTTCCACACGTTTTCGCCGAAGCGCCATATTCTCAGCGTTTCGTAACGTTATTTTGTAAACATTTGCAACAAGTATTGTACCATTTTGACCATTACGCGAATTTAGAATGATCTGACAGTTCTGCGACGTTTGCTGGCACTCTCCACCCAGAAACAATGGATGGCAGGCGGGACTTAAAGCGAATATAATTGTCAAATGAGCAAGTTTTTGTGTTGAGAGAGAGAGAGGTTGAAGGATCATACGACGCCTCCTTCAAAGGCCAAGGCCACTGTCAGTAGTCGGACGAATGCTCTTGTAGAAATGATTTCTAAGTTTTGTTGTTGGTCGGACTGCAGTGAAGAGTGCCCTCCCCTACAAGACTCTTCACAAAGAAACACGAAAAAACACTCAAAAGCTCTGACGAAAGGGGGAGAAGTTATCCAACCTCACTGATGACATGCTATGATTTTAGTCAAAGCGAAACCAGCGTATTAACAGAAACGAGTAAAAACTTCGACATGAATTCGTAGTGGAAACACACCACCCCCACAAATTAGACTGATTTGCTTTGATAGGTGAATAAAAATGTTTCTGATACCAAAAAAATCTTACAGACAGCACTGTTTTCTTGGTTAGTGTACTAGAAGCGATCTTAGAAAACCTATTTTCCACGTGTACTTTTTAAAAGGTCTGATTGAATGCTTTAGAAGACGTCTTCTACTTATCTGTACCCGTCATACTCGGGTATGATGGAGGGCAGCGCGATTATGGATTACGCTAAAGATAAACACTAACACACGTGATACAATTTTATAAATCCTGTTTAAACCGAAGAAACAGAAAAGAAGGAACTGTTTTAACCGGTTGCCCTTTAAATAGATACCATTTTAACTGATATTACTATTGTTCAGTTTGGTTTTTAATGCAAAAATTACTAATCACATATCATCAAATGTATCTAACAAAAAATTAACCAAATATTCTCACATGTAAACTTAGAAAATCTGTTTTTATTTATTTATTTAGAAATTATGACGTCATAACGCATACAGACGCCATTTTCCCCGACTATGAGATAATAAGTCAGGTACATACAGCAGAACACAGAAATATGACGCTGACTATTAATTTGCTGTTCGTTATCCCAGTGTTACAGCTAGGTTTTCAAACGGGCATGGTAAATATTATAAAACAGGGCACATCGCGTGCAGTCACGGTGCGGAAGCATGGTATTGTGGGCACATTTATTTGCATTAATGACAAGACAAATTTGATAAATAACAGTTTAATACTAGTATGATGTAGGTGTTAAGTGAAGTATTACTAACTTATGCAATCATACAAACCTACAAGTTCACATTTATTTGCAACAAAGTCAATGCATGTATATATACATTTACAAGTTCTCATAATATAATGAAATGCAATAGCTTTAATTGACGACCTTGAATTAGGCTAGATTGTATGTTAAAACGTTGAAGAAAAATACTCTTAAGACTGCCGCTCTTTTGTTAGGTCTTTTGTGTACTCTTGCTATGCTTCGAAGCGTAAACTAAATGGCGTATAATGCGCACGCGCACAAGTTACAACTCCGCAGAGCGGCTGGAAAATTCCCGCCAGGGGACGCTCATAAAGTTCTGCATGCGGCGGTTGTATACCTGTACAAAAAGGAAAATCGGGCTTTGTGTTTTGCACCATTTGGGGCATGGCATTGTAAATTTAGGGCATGTCATTGTACAAAGAGTCATGGCGCTGTAGACCAGAGGCATGGCGTGGCGCCATGCTAAAAAGGGCTAGCTGGAACTCTGGTTATCCTCTAGAGGAAGGCATAAAATACTGAATTAACAAATTCCCTTTAAATGTAATGTTGTAGGTAAATTATTACAAGGAATTGTTTTTAGTTATTGGCTAAATACCGGTTTATCACTGCAGGCGTTAAGGTTCCCTTAACGTAATCTAAGACAGAGGTTAAAATGCTCTTCAATTATGTATTTGCTCTAAGATCTCGCGCACATTTGGATTATATAGAAAAGTGGAAGCGCTGGGACTACTAAAGATAATCTACTTGAAATATTCAGTTTTTTGGGGGGAAATGGTTTAATAAGAATATTTACGTTAGAGCTTTTTTTAAAAAAAAACAAACAAAAATGTTTATCTTATGACAGCAGGACATAAGAGCAGCGTTAATTTCTACTCAATATTAGATGCTTCCGCTCCCTCACATGAAGGGGGAATCCAGTGATATCTTCGAAATGCTTCAGTTGACGAAGGGGCCGTTGAAAAAGTCGAATGTAGACAGAAAGTCCATTCATGTCCGCCAGCGGCCGATGTAATGCAAAGCTGGCATTTCGCAGCCGACAAACGCCTTTTTTAAACTTTTGGTTGGGGCAGTTTTGAACAGGCTGGATAACTTGGCACTGAAGGTTCTTTCTCTCTCTCTCGCCTAGATTTACCGAGATCCCAAGCCGTGTTTTAGAATATTCGCAAATGCATTTCCCGCCATAGGCTAGAATAGATATCTCCGCTCGTTTTCTTGCGTCTTCCATCTTCCGCTGCGGCGCCTACGACATCCGATCCGGTCTTGTTCCCGACCAGTGGCTGATTCAGAGGCCGCCCTGACAACCGGGACGCTGCGTCGGTGAGGGGAGAGAGGACGTGGCAAATGGACGCCCCCCCCCGGGAGAGACTCTGGGACTCGCCACCGCGGAAACCAGTCGCTTGTACTTAAACTATAAACATCCGATAACATTTTCGACGAAACTAATCGGCCGATGCGAATGGAGCTATTGATTTTTGTGTCGATCCGTTCGGCGGTGGAGTTAGTAACGGCAAAGGAGGAACCGCTTTTCTCTCTTTCGGCAAAAAGCCCTAAACTGTTTATAAAGTTAATTCGCGCCGCTACAGAGGAAGGTAAGCGCCTGCAATTATTTCTCATTGATTGGCACAGTTTTGTAGGTAATAGAATCTAACCCCGGAAGTATTTCTCCCATTCGCGCCCCCCTCAGCATCAGTACAAAGGGGAAATAAATTCTGTCTTAAAACAACAACAAAACGTCTACTCTCCTGAACATGGCATCAAGTAATTCCAACAACAACACTACGCTAGCTAAGCTTTTCTTCTACAATTTCATCTTAAAACGTTAATCTGATAAGCTGCTTGTATTAATCAACAGAGGGAGGATTACAGTTAGCCCATTCAGATCGTAAAACCGCCTCATCTCATCTACGACTGCGCTGCGAGACGGAACAGAAATCTAAATTCTCTTTACTCGGAAGCCAATAGAAATTAATTATCTTTTTATCAGTCCCTACCATTTCCAAGTAGCATTTAAAGCTTCTTCCTTTTTCTTTCAAAAAATGATCATTGTTCTTGTATTCAAACGCTGGCTTTTTCTCCGGCTATGACTAAAGCTGATGTTCTTTATCCAAGGAATAAACTTTAATGGGAGAAATGCAGAATTCATCGTCAACATTATCCCCTCCTCTTTGAAACGCTAAAGCATTTTTTAAAAATCCAACATGAGGCCCCATTATTCCGTCTGATCTCGAATGGAATGTTGACGTAGAGGAGTTTCCTTGAACAGTCGCGGAATAGAAAATGTTAAAAAAACCAAAAATGTTTTTTAAAAACCATTAATCTTGTTTAACCCGATAGTCACAAATTCCATAAAGCACAAAGACAGGATTATTAATTATTATAAATTCCTTTTTATTACGAAACACTGATTTTAAAAAAAATATGTCAGAATAAAAGACAGCTTTAAACAATGTGGACCTTTTTCCTCGAAAGAAACCAACGGGACTCTGCCATTGCCCGATAGAAGTGGGAGGAGAGAGAACAAAGAAATATGTTGCAGATAATCGATGTATCTTCCAGAGTATCGTTTTTATAAAAAGTACTTGCTTTTTTTTTAAAAAAAAAGTATTTCTATAGAATATTAAGTATATATATATATATTTAAATAACATGAAACGAACAGGTCTTATCGATGCTAGTATTGAGGCTGCTGCTGAGCGGGTTGGACTTCCCAACTCGTGATTGAGAGACGTTCGTCGAGCCGACAACGAGAGCCCCAAGGACCCGGGAGGTGGCTCTCGTGTCGGGATACCATTGCTGCTGTGTGTGCCTGGTTAAATGGGAAAGCTAGATGACAGTGGTGAATCTCCTATTCAGACCTGGAGGTTCCTTCGAGTGATAATTGTGTGCAGGTCATTTCAAAACAGACCGACTCGGAAAAGTCAACGAAACAATTTCTCATTTCGTTTTACTGCAGAAGGTTTTCGCTGCCAAACTCTTACGTTATTTAGGAAGAAACAAAACAAAACAAGCAGCACAAACAGAAAAGCTTCCACGTTTTTAAAAAAATACCAGCGAACAGACGAAAGTAAGCAGACGGACTCGTGGCCGAGTTTGAAATCAAAATCTGGGTGAAGTCGCAGTGTAGCCGTTTGTGTATACACGGAGTTTACGCCGTTCCAAGTCATTCATGAACTCGCCACCAAGGCGATTACTGTCAGCCCATACTGGTCATCCATTACTCTGCGAAGACGGGTATCTGTTGTGGGTTTATTTTTCTGGTTGTGACGTAAGCAACCGTAACAATCAATTAAACGAAAGCTCCATATGAATCATACTCTTAGACTGGTATGAAGGAAGTGGTCCGGCTCCGACTCGAAACCCTGCCAGTCTTCACGCCGACTTCTCCCTCTTCCCATCGCAATCTTATCCCAGACTCGCAGCTGGCGGGAATAATTAGATGCTTTTTCGTACATGGATAACTTTTATACGCGCTCTTACATCGATACTGTGTGAGGTCTTTCGGCTAAATACTACTTCCCGCTTCGCACAGGAAGCGGGAAGTAGGGACACGACCCACATCCCGCCACTGATCTGTAAGGCAGCTCGGCCAATGTCATGAACCGAAAAAGAAAATAAATAAGTGCATCAGAAGTCCGCATTATCTTGTATAAAGTTAATCACAAAATCTTTTTTTATTACATAAAAAAGCAATCATGAAAAAAAAGAAAATGGTGCAGTTGAGACTTTAGATACGGAAATAAACTGCCATCTCAGAGTTCTATTTTTTTAGTCGTAAAATCGTAAATTATACGATCTCGTTACGAGGCCCCAAGAATGGTATTCTCCAAAGATTTTAAGCAACATTGATTATTTTAAAAATTATATATATATACTGTAGGATAATGCATAATCTTAAAAAAAAAAAAAATTAGCCCGTTGGGATGAATCTGTACTGGGGGTTATAATTATTGCAGGACAATTCTGCCGGGATACAATTCTCGAAGGGAATCGACGCGCCATGACACTGTACATTTGTGAGTTATTCTCATGTCTCTCAAATTACTCTCCACTTTCTGCACCGGATTTTTTTGGTAGAATGGCAATATCCGCTCGCATTATGGAAATATTTTCATCAATTTTGGAAATAAAAAAGTAAAGGTTTTGTCGATAGAAAAAAAAAAGAGGAGGAGGAGGAGGAGGAATACCACTAGAAGCTTGGAATCAATACTGATGTGAAAAGAAAATGTTGATGCCAATACAACATGTTAAGATCGGTCAGCAGCCGAGATTAGCCGCGTCAGGTTCGGGGGGAACTCCGACGCCATCTTGACATAGTCTGAATTCGCTGTCAGGAAAAGACCGGGCATAATTGCAATTAACCTGTGGTTAGTTTAGATAGGATAGGTTAGCTTTCCAACTTTGGCGTCAGGCTCTAACGGCCAACCCGTTGGCTTTTCTCCTGGTACTGCGGTTTCTCTAAGGATGGCCTGCCTCTGGTACCAAATGTTTGGCTATTACGATGAACCCATTCTCAACCCTTTTCCTAGGGAACCAAAGCCTGTGTATGCATTGAAGAAACCCCCCACCTGCATTTTCCTATTACTGATTAGTTAAAAATTTATTTTCGTTTCTTCGCCTGCCCGAGATCAAATCGCACTAATTCACGCGTTCACGACACTTCGTAGCCAGTTTGATAAACTTTGACAGCAGCCCACGTCATCAAATATACACCACAACTTGGTTACTAACCATTTTTAATGATTTAAGCAATAAGAATTTCGTAACTTTGCAATAAACATCACTCAGTCAAATCTTTGTCGACATACGATCATGTAGAATTTTTAAATAATGAAATACATTATTATTATTATTATCTGAAGAATTTTATAATTTTTTTCTTTACAAATACCTGGAGCCATAGCGAGAATAATGGGGGGGTGGTTACTTTAATACGAAATTTAGTTGTAGTTTTAATCATTTGGTCATAAAACGAATAGAGTTATCTTGTCACTTGAAACTGTTGCGAAATCTGCTCTTTCGAATAAAATTCCAATGGACGAAGCCGAATAATTTAGTTTGACTTCGGTGGAGGGAGGAAATAAAAGCAAATTTCTGTTTGTATTTTTAGACCCAAGTCGGGCATCACGCTTTTAGATTTCAGTAAATGTTCCAGTTTGTTTGGCGCCAATCGGCAAACAATTCCCCTGTCCGACGCGCGCAATGTACGAACATTTTCTAAAACCCTGACTGATGTCGTCGATCTGTGCGCGATCTGATTCTTTCTCCTTTAACCGCTCTCGTAGACCGGCTCGAGATGGGGTCCGATCACCTGGGTGGCCTTTCGATATCCGGGGTTGGGTGCGTGGACCGACCGGAACATTTTCAGACACGCCTCGTCTGTTACACTTCCCGTCGAAGAGGAGAGAACTAATCGACCGATTTCTCCTGATTGCCTCCCGCACCTTAAAGTCCCTCTATGTTGCGCGACTTTTGCGTCACCCTGTATATTTGGAAAGGCGCGTGTGTGTGTGTGTGTGTGTGTGTGAGAACTGTTCTACAGAAGAAAGCCAGCGCCGACAAGAAGAGGGGGGAATTGTCGTTCCAATCACAGTTGCGCAAATGACCCGACATCGCTCAGCGCGCGCGCGCTGTATATATTTTTTTCACCCGAACCACTATCAATCTGGGCCGGTCTCTGTGAAGCTCCAAATGACCGACTGATCACCGACGTAAGTCCCTTTCTTCTTACGTTCGGACGAACGCTTCATCGGAGACTACAAGTCGGCTCCGCAACCGACGCGACCCATTCTCAGTTTCCAGCTCTTTTGTCGACAGAATTTTAACTACAGATGCGTGAGAATTCCACTAATTTGCCGGTGTTGTTGAAGGACGATGCTATTTTGATCCAGGCCTGGACAATAAAGAGCAGTAGAGCATTTTCTACAAACATGTAGAGTAGAGGTGTTTGGCCATCGCCAACAAAAATGGTAGTTCAAAGAAATAAGGGTTTATTCTGCCACAAATGCAATAGTCCTACATTTGAATAACGAAAGTAAAAAAAGAAAGAGATCCTTTCATATACTGGACGACAAATGTTCTGCAGTTCAATAACCGAAGCCTGACTAGAGTTTAGAAAAACTGCTGCTATTTGCATCACGTGAGTGAATCTGAGTAATCCACAGACTCGCCGCGTTGAGAGAGTCCAAACTGCATCGATCGGAGTTTATCGACATCACGTTGCTTTCAACACGTGACCTACGCTGCTTCTCGATGGGCGCAGTGCGTTGGGTTCTCCGCTCCGACCGGCCTTCGCGTTTGCTCAGCTGCCGGGCCACAGAGTTTACGTTTGATTGGTTTCCAAAAGGGTATTATCCCGGTCTGTCGGTCTATGCGGGGCGGTAAGAGTCGATCTTTTGGTGGATCATCAAAAGAGACATTTAGCTTTAAAAATGGGAGGACGGTCAAAATGCGTGGGCGGGGTTAGCGCAAAGAAAACTTCGGCAGGAGATGCGGTATTGTGTAGTCGTTGAAGTCAATGCTGGGTTTGTGTGAATTCATCGTCATTAAGAAAGGGAATTGCGTCAATAATAAAAAAGATTGGGCGGACTACAGCCATCAGACAGGAGTCGCAGATACCCGCTGCTCGTGTCACACCGGAGTCCGCCAGGAGGAGCGACAAACCGGAAGTGTAGCAGTTACTGCAAATATCCTGAACGTTCTGCCACCTGCTGCAGCATCGAATGCTGACGGTCGGTACGGCTTTGTCTTCTTGGCACCTGGGCGAGAAGTCAGCTCTATTGACCGACACAAAGAACGAGGGGAATCGTCTTCTGGGGCATTTCTATGATGTTGCCTCTCTCCTATTCACTGATTTGCGAAACCGCACAAAGATGATCTTTACGTTCTTTGTGACAGTAAGTAAAGGTGACCGGTAGAAAACAAGGCTGATTCCGGCTTCAACGGAAATGCGCGCTCGCGAGAGAAAGGAATTGCATTAATTTGTCGGAGACAATGAGCAGAGTGAAAAGTAGCCAGTCACCCGCGTACCTGCGCCTTTGTAAGAAAGGAAAGACAAAAGTTAAATGAGGGGTGCCAGCAGTAGCGCCGGTGATAGGGAGCTTGGAGAGAGGAACCGTGCGTTAGCTTATTCAGGTGATTTTAGGCCGCAAGCGTCGGAGATCGTAGCGGAAATCTCGCCACAGAGGGTCACGTGTATATTGGCGGGCCTCTGCGCGATGAGCGGAATTGGCCGGCCAACACGTTTACCGCCTCCCGCTGGTTTCCAGAACCGGTACCTGTGATAATCGCGCGACGCAGCGGGGCGGGGTCATCTCGCCGTCGGTCGAAGGCTTCGCCTTTTCCAGAGGCAGCGAAGTATCGAGCGCCGATGAGCTCTTCGTCAGCAGCTGTAACCTTCCGAAATGAAAATTAGATCGCCATTGGAGACCCGAAAACGGCTCTGGATGCAATTTTTTTTTTTATTATTATTTTGAGGAAATCAAAAGCTGATTAAATTATCGCTCTACTAATCCACCCACTTAAAGGAACTCTGGGTACCGTTAACTGGCGCGCGCGCCCCGCTATGAATAGCACGTCCCTGGTTTTTCAAACTGTCTCTTATTCACCACATGACTTAGTGCAATTAACCCAACCACGTCCGCTCTCACGCGCTTTACACCAGAACTGGAAACTAACGCATCAGATAGTAAAAGGTCAATTTACTTATTTCTAAAAAGTGAGGTCATAACTACGAGATCTGATGCGGAGACAAACTGACGTAGGGAACTTGGCATTTTATTGATGGATTTACAGTTATAGCTACTGGTTGCGCGCGCGTGCGATATATATATATATATTTATTTATTTACCAGGTGAGCTCGTTACCTGAAATGATATTGTCATATTATTTAAAAATATGAATTTAATGAAATGCTTCATGCATGAACGATGTTAAGGAAATCTGGTTACGTTTAATAATCCTCCAGAAAGTAGAGTGGATTTAATTTTTAAATTAAAAGTAGATTTTTTTTTCTAAAGAAGGCTAATAGTTTGGAATTAAGTTAACAGCTGTTGTGAGTTTGTAGGATCTTCTGAAAGTAGGGGTCTGTAGTAAGGACAAAGGCAGTCATTGTTTCCGGACATGAAGTAAAATAGTTTACACTGGCCTACAAAAGAAATGCATGATTGCTTAAAGAAACAGACTGTTTAGATACATGGCAATTCATATCTAACCTGACTGATCGGGCTTCATGCAGGTTTCCTCAGAGTTGTTGCGACGCTAAATGCGGATGAGTTGCATCTTTACAGGAAATCGAACTGCAATGACCTTGGAAAGTATGTACATCTTTCTGATTGAACTACCATTGTACTATACAGCAAGATTTACAAAAACAAAAATAGGTTACACCATAATACGATACAGTATTAAACTGATCGGTAAATATACAAAGGCTTATCCGAATACTGTTATGCGTAGCTAAGGATGAGTTCTTTCACGAGTGTCTGTTCTTACCGACACCGACCGATGTCTGCTGAAGCAGAGATTCCAGCAGCGAATAATCGAAGCTACGCTGAAAGGTGATCAAAGCACCACGTTAACCAACGTCCTGTCAGCCTTAACAAAACCTCTTCAGACGGTTTGTGACGAGAGCATCTTTCATCAGTTCGCATTATATATATATATATATATTTCGTGGTTATCCGAGACTCTGACGTTTTGGCTCGGAAAATTTTACTGTTCGAACCGAAATCGGAAGGAGGCCGGGTATTTGTCTAAGACTGTCGATTTCACGCATCTGCACAAAAGTGACGACACGTTCGGCTACACAAACGTCCCTTCTCTGCCAGGGTTGGTGAGTGCGATAAACCGGATATGAAAATACCGCCTTGTAGAAGCAATGCTTCATCTCTACCGTCAACCTGAGCCTCTTGCATGTGAATGGATCTCGATTATTAAACCTATAAAATATATTTCTTCTAAAATCATATTCTTTTCAAACTGTACTGTTAAGCACGCAGGCAGATACTTTTCTAGTTGTTTGCGATGCTTATATGTTCCAAAATATAGTTTTCAGAACACATGTTGGAAGGGTGGGCTGTTTTCTTACCATAACGTAATTCTATGAGACGGTTTGTGTTTGAATGCTGAAAAACAAGTCAGGACTGAGTAAAATTTAATTAAAATTCTAAAAAAAAAAAAAAAACGATATAGATGCAAAGGAATAGTGTTAGCGAAACCTTAAAAACCGTTTTCTGCATTCTGTCCCGCTATTGTAATTATTCTTTGTATATCGGAGAAACCAAATATGCTGCTGTAGCCATTCATGGACTCTGTAAATGGCTGTTCGAAAACGAGGCAGTGACCTTTAACTTTTGCCGCTGTGGTGCTGGCTCCGCGCTCCCCTTTTATTTAAAAATATCTCACATGAGGTTCCGATGACCTGGCGCCGAGTTTCCAAAAGACGAGACAATCTGATCCTTGTTGGAAGCGGAGTTAGCGAAAACCCCAGACAGCGGTCGAGATTGTTGAAGTTGTAACGGGAGGCTGGGGAGGAGGGAATA
This sequence comes from Nautilus pompilius, assembly GCA_018389105.1. Taxonomy (NCBI): domain Eukaryota; kingdom Metazoa; phylum Mollusca; class Cephalopoda; order Nautilida; family Nautilidae; genus Nautilus; species Nautilus pompilius. The sequence goes on along the minus strand of JACATO010002211.1, from coordinate 301,144 downwards.
CTGACCAATCAGCGGCGAGGTATTTCCATGATCTCGGTCCTCACCCCTAGAGACTTAGCTGGGAGATTGGCGTGTGGAGGAGGGTGTGTGTGTGTCAGATATACGTGGATTTTTAGCCTTGTTAATCTATTTAGGCCCCTCTCCCCCACCGAGATGTAAATATTCAAAAAATATAAACGAGGACGATGGAAATTCAAACTTCTTAGGTTTCTACTACATAATTACCGAAGTCTTTTAAAGGGATATATACAAACAAAACTAATTTTAAGTATATAATAATAAAAAAATCCCTTATATCCACAAGCATATATAATACACTTTTGTTATATATATATTTGTTCAGAAGCAGAGAAACAATTACGAAATTCTTCAGATGTTCGTAAATTTGCCATCTGATTGTTTTCCAAAGTTAGAATTCTTGGACAATGTATGCGGGTCTTCTCGATATAGAGAACAAGGTGAGGAAGCATCCGTTGTATCTACTGGTGACGTCACGATACCTTTCAAAATGGCTGCCATAAATATACGAGTGTATGACTCTCTGCCATTTTTGAAAATTATAATAAGAATAAAAGAAACACTTTTTTAAAAAAATATAAATATATCTATTAAAAAGTATGCGATATATCGCCTTTTTAACAAAGTTACAATTTATTTCCTGGCATTCACCTTTATAAATCTGCACGGACGTTATTAGTTTACGTGGTGATTCGATATCGGAATTACTGTCCAAAGACACAGGGTTATAGTGTCTTATTTATCACATTAAATCACAGCCCAACACTTGCGACCATTAGACGGGGAAATACTGCCGCCTGGCGGAGGGCCTCTCACTGGAAAGCATCCGGGTGGCAGCGCGGCGACGCGATCGCGGTTTAGGGTCTGCGATGTGATGTATCAGATCTGTCACCGGCGCTTCCGGTTTCTTGAAGTCGCTGCCACAGCATGCTGCATTTTTACGATGTGTGGATAACTATGACGACAGCAACCTCAGAACACGTAACGTCAACTCAGCCTCCTACCCGGCTGCTTCGTTTCTGCCAACTTTAGATGACTTCGATAACCTGTCAACGAAAGAATCTCAGCAGATGCGACTATTTGACAAAGTATCCGAGCCTTTGAAGCAGCCAACACCGGGGTTTGCCTAATTAGCATATCCGGAAAACCGCTATTTTACGCGTGTGGCTAGTGGTAATGTATGCGGGAAGTGACGCTGGCATTCAAGTCAGTCAGTAAATTCTCAAAATAACAAATGGTAAAAGTTGTCACTTTACATTGAAATCAGCACCGGAAATACTGTTGCCGCATTCTGTTGCGTACACATCTCATCTAAAACAACTCGCGCCATTTTGTTCATCAGTATTCGTAAATTTTAGTTGTTGTTTTTCGTGTGTGTTTTTCCAAGATAAGTTTATAAATATTTAAATAATATTTCATTCCCTTGCCCTTTCTCAATCATTGTTTTCAATCGCGGGATGGATCTATGTAACCGAAAAAAATCGTGGCGACGCAGTCGTATTAGTCAATGCGATTCAATATTTTACTCGAGAAATTCAAGCTGGGTATAACGAGGAAAGGGCCAACAGCATCTCACTCCGGGCAGAGATAAGGAATATCTTTTTCTGTCCTCCAGTCAGTCATTCATGTATAAAAACCACTTCGCATTATCTTGCACAGAAAACTGGCGAATTTACATTTACCGCTCACACGCCATCGATAACTTCTCCGTTTTCGGTACGCGGTGGTTGAAACTGTTTGAGTTATTTATATGTGAGGCAACCCTACGTACTCGACCCTCTCTCTTTTCTCTTCTTTTTAAAGCAAAAACCATAAATCGCTTTTTATTTGAAAGATGCTTCTGGCCTTCTAACACCTCGCTAAAGCGAATGGTTTTATTTAAAATATCCATATTTAGCTAAACAGAATGCATTTGTCGAAACGCAGTAATTTCTTTCTCTTAAAACAAGTGTTCCTTCTCCTTGTTACCTGCACGTACGGGGCACTCTGTACAAATTAAAGGCATAACTCTTGTAAAAAGATACTACATTAGCCTTCAATTTATCATTCAGACTTCGAAATCCGATATCTACTTTTCATTTGCAGTCGAACATAGATCAATAAATGTTCAAGAGGTTAACCGTTTATATATTCGGCAGCAGAAACTAAATACTTTTTCCTTGCCATTTCTGTATCACCGACTCCAAGATCTGTAAATACAGCAAGAATAGAAAAATGACGCAGTGCACCAAACTTATTTGAATACTTTCCGTGTAATTCATTATAGACCCGAGAGAAGACTGTACAGCTTTAATAAAGGACGCATTTACTGTAGTAATATGAACACTCTTATGTTAAAATAAAATCGCGGTCTTACGGACTTCGTGTAGTTGGAAAACGCAGTTATTTCAGACTTTCTCGTAGCCAGGTAACCACTGTTTCGAAGGTTTCTAAAGCAGACGCCAATCCATCTTTATTTTAGAACAGTCCAATCCATCGACTTCATTAACGCTCTTCGCTGCGTAGATGGCGCTTTAACGTTTGTGATCGCTACGCCATGACGAAAAGCTAAAGTGGGGATCTCGTTACTGCAGCCTTTGCATTATGTAGTGCATGCAAAACCGTATCTAACACTGTCCCGCCACCTTTCACAGCTTTGCCTAGCATTATCTTTTAGTCACATTCACTTCGGGGTTGCCTGCTTTTGACTGGTTCCAGAAGAGGCTAATACAGCGGTTTGCCAAAATAATCTGGTATTTCCGTTATTGCACTGTGTAGTTCGTTGCGGCTGGTAAAGACAGCTGATGGAGTGGAGTTCTCTATGTTTAGTACCTGACAGAGCCATAGTTAACAGAAGGGAGAAAATTTACCCTGTATGGCATGGTATCAATGAGATTTTTGTCACGGAAGATTCTGGATTCCCTAACGTACCTGTGAGCGACCGTCCTTTGATTCCATTTTAATAGCCGGGCGTGGATGGACTGCACTCCGCCGATGATCCAGGATTTCCATAGGGGCTTGATCAGGTCCATACCAGTTTTTTTTGGGGGGGTGAAGGCGGACTGTGATCACGATCTCTTGAAGGATATGGGTATTGAGTCTCCCTGAGTTTGTCGGTAAAATATTAGTGTACCTGGTAGAATTGAGGTGTTCTCTGATAATCTTGTCTTTGCTCCACCCCAGATTTCAGCGATGCAATAGCGCCCTCCCGCCTTCACACGTGATCGTGAGCTGAAGACGCGAGTTAATCAGATCAGGACCCATCGCAGGATAGTACACGGCTCCAAAACTCAAGGTATCTTGCCAGACATGTTGACCAGACCTTAGAAACTATGCTGCCCTCGTGGACAGAGCCTTACTAACGTCCCCGTGAACAGCCTTCAACATTCTGCGGTGGGTATCACTCTCTCGTTACAGATATAGCGACTGGACGACGCCGTACTGTGACGGAGCCAGAGATAAGCATCAGATGAACCCAGAAAACCTATTAAAGCTCTCAACAGAACGAAAAAGTAACTTTAACGCCGAAACCGTGAAATCGAAACAAGTCGTAAAGTAAAGTATTTTTTGGAGAAGAATCTTAGGGCTTTACTTTCAATGCAAATTATAAATGTGAAGGACGGTGCTTCCGGAATAACTGACTGACTTGACAATCAATCGGGAAAGGAAGAAATTAAAGTCGCCTACATCTTTAATGTGCTGTGCAGGCGTTATGTCCATTTGAGAGAGAGGATTTTAAGATCTTAAAAAGATCAGCATATATTCTCCAGAATTTTTTTTCACGATTAAACGTGTAAGTTCTGCTGAACGATTTTTAGAATGTTACATTTACCATGTTAGACGTTTCAGAGCAGATCTGGTAGAGACTTTCGAAATAAATAAGGGGTTTGACCGCTTGAAGAGGTACCCATTTTTAATGAACGGTTAGAATACAGCGATCTATTACTAAGCTGGCTAAACTGTCCACACGCCGATTAAAAAAACCAAAATAAGAATTCGAATTGTAAATGATTATAGTAGTAAATTAATGTTGGGTAGTTTTGATAATTTAAATTGATTTTGAATTATTAATTCAATATCAAGTGTAACTAAGTCAGCTTTCTTCAATTTTGGCATATAACAAAATCTTTTTTAGGGTCCATGGTTTTGTCAATTCGATTTATAATGTGCGACATCAATTACTTTTTGAATTAAATTCTAAAGCATTTATTTATCTGGAACCATTGTATACGCCATAGTGAGTTCTTTCCTTTTGTACCAACTAAAATAGACTAATTCGAGATCGATGCACTTACATATGGCTAGTTGTAGTTTGAGTCGTTTATAATGTCGCAAAGTTAATTTTCTATTAAGGTTCGTGTTTTTGTAAGGTCTAAATAAGCCAGGGAAGAAGTGATGAATGGTTGATCGCTTGGTATAATTAATAGAAGTCAAGAGTTTATTACCGGTCGTTAAAAATCTGAAATAACCAATTTCTTCACCGGGGTAAAAAAGAACACAGGAAACGGTTAGAGGCTGGAAACCGGAAGCGAATTACTTTTGTAAGCGCGCCTCCCTTTTCAGAATATCTGAAAACTGTTGGACCGGTCACGCAAGGTTTACCACTTTATTTTCTCTTCGTTGGTGTAAAAGGCATTTAAAAATGGCATTCTTTATTTAAAAGCATGTTTTCCGCGACACGACGAAATCTGTTTTATTCAGACTCGCGAGATAACTTCTCGAACGCTTGCAGCGAATATCGGGACGAGGGGGGGAGGTAAAGTGTTGAGGAGGACCTAAGGGGAGAGAAGAAGATAAAGAGCCCGTAACGTGTTAATTCAGATCTAGAATCTCCTCGTCTTTTTGGAAAATGTAGGGTTGTGAAATGCTGCAGAGGATCCCATAAACCATCGACATGTTCGAAGCCAGACCTGACTGTCTGTCTGCCTGTGATCGTATAGCAGTGGGGACACACCCACATTGGTGACAGCCATTCTTCGCTCCCCTCTGCTGTAGTACTTAATTTAAACAACAACCAAAAAAAAAAATATTTTGATTTTCTTCTCATATTTATACCTTTTAAATTTACCGCCCGACTTTCGTAGGTGGCCAGATGATTCTAATTCTCAATGAACCGTCGCCTCTCACCACTGCCATTCCAATTTAAAACCGTAGACGTATTGCTGTCTGTTTTCCAGTTCAAACTATTTGCCACGTGAGCAGGGTTAGCAATCCGACATCTCTGCAAGGGCGCCTTGACTTTCGGTCTCTTGCGTCCCCACCTCTTCCTCTTCCTCCTCCTCCACTTACACGACCGTATTCCGCAACCCCCTCCATTCATTATTAATAACTGCAGCAGTAATGGGACCGTGCTACGTACAGCCAATGTAACTTCCAGGTTTTTGCTTCAGATACCAAAATGATTGCGGGACAGGCGATTATAACTGCCTCGTGTAGATCAAAGAGGCACCCTGACACCGGCATGAAGAACTTCTATGCGAAACAGTAAATCGTAAAGATTAATGTAATAGTTATTAATTCCGCTCAAAGGTTCATATTTTCTTAAGAATACATTTATAGCAGCTGTTCTTAATAATTATCAAAGTAAATAAAATTCATGACTGTATTGTTTTTGTAAATCATTATTAGCATCTTTATATTTATTGTGATTGATATTAAGCACGGTGAGTTCTCTTTCTTCCATGTCTACGATGGTTAGCGCTCTTGGAAGAATTGTGTGCATTAACGACATGCATATCAATTACTAATCTTGCAGGATTACGCACTATTTGCATGATCTTATAGATTTTGTGGGATTAATAAGGGAAATCGCTCAAAGCAGGCACACACCTTTCTTAGGCCACGTGTCTGTAAGACTTTTTCCTCTTGATAACAGGTTTTGGAGGAAAAAACGCACGGTTTTGTCATTGTTAATGCAGTATTAACTATTCCAATATTTAATATAGTGTTAGCCCAACTGTAAGTATATTTAAACCGTAAGAACCGATCAGTAGTTAGCCTTACCCTAACCCGAAATATAGATTTCGAATCCAGAGAGAAGACAGAAAGGTATATATTTGTAAAACATGGAAACGAAAAATAAAACAACAGAGTATTTAGAATTAACGTTTTCCTTTTAATAAAGCGGGGGGGATTTTAAAAACAGTAGCAAATATCAAAATATATTATCTAAAAAACCCCAAAATAAAACAGATATAACGGCCAACCGGACGTCTCGCACAGAATCATCCTTAACAAACAGACACGTGACTGTGGTGGCTTTTGTCACAGAGAAGCTGCGGCTCTGGCCCTGCATCTTTGAAGATCCTCCCCCCGACGTTTTAAAGTGACTGAACTATTTTTGTAAACGAAGATATATAATTTTCTTAAAAAAATATTATACTATTTATTGAATAAGTTAAGAATATTAAATAACAGAATTCCGTGCTTCTTTTGAATTACTAAATCAGTAACAAGTGTAACTAAGCTAGGCTTTTTAAAACCATTTTTGGCGGGTAACAAGATCTTTTAAGTTTGATGATTTTGTACACGGGAAAGATACGTTCGCCCATTGTGAGGTATTTTAAAACAATATTATAAAGAACGGTTAATGTCCTTTGAGTTCATTACCAGCTGCCTCGACGCAGAGATGTTAATGCAGTCAAAGAATCGAAGACTCTTATTGGTTAAATCTTAATTATAATATCTAATCTTTTGATTAGTATATTTTATAATGACTCAGTGAATATTAATTATTTATATACGGAATATAGTTTACGATGCCTCAGTGAAATGTATTATTATTATTATTCAAATTGAGGTTATCTAATTATCCAGAGTTAATGTCTTGGTATAGCACTTTTATTGACATAAGTTTTCGCAGTGGTAAACTACTAGGTAAGAGTAATTTCAATGCCAACTGTTTTGAATAATTACATCAAAATGTTAAAACAAGGTGGTAGTATATTACTGAAGTTTGATCCAAAAGAATTATAACGTAATGCAAAAAAAAAAGGATTCTTAAGGATGGATGCCAGGGTTAGTTACACGGTTACGCCCAGCCATGGAAGGTCACGTAATGGAGCTATATAAGCAGTTCGAAGGAATGTACTTCGTGTTCGTGCACGGAGGAGGAAGCAACTTTGAAAAATTAACTGGCACTGACCCTGACCCCGTTTATGGCGCAAAGGAATGGATTGGAAAAGCGTATTTGATATCCTTCCAAACAGGGCATGGAAAAACGATCTCGGCGCTATTACTTAGTACAGTGTGATTGATTAAAACCATATTTTTACTCCGTTTCAACTGGAAAAAATGCAGTTTAAAAGTCAAAGCTTTGAAGATCGGTCGATGGTGGTTGAGCTACTACACCACTGGGCGTCTATTTTACCATTTCAAAGAAAATATCTGATTTATTTAATTAAAAATTGAATTTATTTTAACATATTGTTCCGTATACTTTTCATCTTTTTATACTTAATTCTTGTTGTTGCTTATATCGTGTACAGAGTGGAAATAATTCGGAAACAGCTGTTAGGAAAAAGTAAATCACCATCACCGAGAAAGTTTCATTAAGTTTGTGCAGTGAAAGTATTTTGGGAATCTGTTAGTAACTGTTTGATAAGTGCAGCACGAAGACGTATATAGACAGGAAGAAGAAGAAAAAACTCGCAAATTCTCAATTCTTTGATCGTTCCTTTTTTTTCTTCTTCTTCTTTAGAGTGTAGATAAAACAGCCATTACGACTGAAGGAGATATTATAAAAATATGATCACTGGAGGAAGTTTATAAATATAGCAGATTAAAGAAAGATCTAGAAGGAATATACAAGGAGAAAAACTGTTAGAGGGCAGATTACATTCTAATGCAGAAACATCTTTTGGAGTTTTGGCTTGAAATACTCCTTAATGTTTTCTAATTGGTAACCAAGTTTTTATAAGTATCACTGCTTAACTTTAGAATTTTGCGTAAAGGACAGAGCTGGACTGGGGGCGTCAGGGTTAGGATTTTAAAGATCGCATTGAGTGGAACTTTCAAAGAAGTATAAAGGGGTTAGAAACGTCAGACTGCTGAATTGCTCCAAGTTGAACCTAAAGACAGTACGGTGAAGAAGGATATGGAAGTTGCCTTTGCTGGCCACAGTCTTTGTAGAAATAGAAGTATGCTAGTATCGATTTCCCCCTCTCTCACAGCATCTTTACCATCTCGTGTTCTATTGGATCTGTAGATTTCACTTCCACTAAGAAGAACAGTACGGTGCGCTTAATGCAGATTTTGTAATTACAGAGATTACATGGTTTTGACCTGACTTTAGGTTTCGAGCCCTGAACACTAAGATTTCTGCTCCCGTTTGTCGAATTGTTGGGCGGCACCTGACGTTAAACCTTCCCATGGTCCACTTCTACAAAAAAAACCCTTTTTTTCTAAGGCTTTTAGGAGCTAACACTTTTCGGTCGCGTCACACCGGCTACAATGCTCACAGAAAGGAAACCGATTAAATTTGAATTCATGGATGGGTACTTATAAAACACTGTGTGCCCCTTTAAAATCCCAAGTTATACTGAACATTAAAATATTTTTTAAAAAAACTGTTAAAGGGTCATACATGAAAATTGAACACTTCAAAATTAATTTATTGAATATAATTTACCTTTTTATAATCGGATAAGGCAGAATTCATATTAAAAATAATGAAACGGGAAATAATATTCCGTTTTCGCAGGTATAGGTAATTACATTCGCCTTACCTTTGTTTCGCGAAACTGTTACATTGCAAATATTTACAATCACAGCCATAAGCAAGCGGAACTGATGCCAAAGTATTTGTCTGTATCAACCGTAGTACAGCCTCAGTTGGATACGTGTAGTACTTTCACTTTTAGTTTTAAGCGAAAACAGTTGATGGAGGCTGAAGAAACAAGAACTGAACTGATGGCGTTTACTTGTGCAATCTTCTCGGTACAGTTAAAACCGCTTTAAAGATGACGCGGTCGGTAGAACTCGCTGATCACGTGATACTGTCTTCTGCATGAATGTATGGTGCCCCTTAATGTTAATAAAAATAAGGAAGCTTTTTTTTCTTTCCGAAGTATGTAGAATGATGCGATTTACAGCAATCATAACAGTCGGCCTTTACGACACGCAGGGCTAAGGAGTTAACTCCCTTCTTGCTCACAACCTTTGCACTTATTTAGTTGCAAATGCAACCAACAGATGTTTAAACTGTTTTATTTTGTTATTCTTTTTTTTTTTATTAATGGTTGTCTACAATTAACCTTCACAAAAATGTTTCCCAGAAAGGCTCGCGTAGCTTCCAGCTCATGAAATCAAATTTCTGTTAACACGGTGCCTCCCGTTCCCAGCCTCTTACCACAACCCAATCCAATTTTCTCAGATTCATCCTCCGTTTTCATAAGGGAAATACCAATAAATCATTTACTGCTTATTGCTTTGTGAATTGTTCCTTAACGAGGGATCTCGGTGTGTTTCGGTTCTTGAACCATGGACACACGGCTGTTGCTGCTTGTAAATAATTTAATAGAACCGTGTTTACGTCGATTCTCTTGTACTCGTTTTTTTATGGTATTTCAGAGCGCGGTCTCTCTCTCTTCGCTGCCCCTCTGGCCAGAGATTTCTACTACTTATTACATTCATCATTTTTTCCTCGAGGTTCCCCGGGTCGCCATTAAAAGCAGCAGGAAAGTCCATTTAAATGGGGGACGGGGGGGGCGGACTTTCTAAAAAGCCATTTATATGGTTTAAATCTCCAAAGATTTACTTACTCGAAACATTGATGCTAATGTAGTTAACAGCGAAACCCTGAACAGGGTGTTCTTGTATCATAACCCGAGCCACTTCGTTTGTTGCGTTGCGTCATTCGTCATCGTTGCGCAGTTTTCTCCTTTACTGTTAAAGCAGGAAAAAGAAGTTTACATTATAAAATCTTCTTCCTTTTCGCAAGCGCCATTGTGCCCCTCATAGATGAGCAAAAACCGTGGGATGTACAGCGTTAGGTTGGGAACAACAGTTGCATAAGGCGATGGGCATTAGGGCGCCGTGACCTTGCAATGTTTAAAAAACCGAAATGGCGAAGTAGTTTTCGCTGAATGAGTGTTGGAAACGATCTGTGTCCTTACCCTGTCTTTCTGTTTTTGATGCCATATTTTTATTTATTGGTTTGTTAAAATGCCGATAATAAACAAATAATCTTTAACACACCTAAAAAGAAGAAGAAAGAGGTCTTATCTGATTGGGAAAAGATCTAGTCTTGAAGAAGGATAATGACTTGGGTAGAAGTTGTAAGGGAGCCTGATGGAGATAGGTTGCTTTATTTAGATGGCCTTGCCACAGCAGCAAAATAATCTGGGGGAAACTTCTGGAATTTCTGTAGAACTGATACCTATAAGAGCTGGTTAATGTGTTGGGATAAATTATCTCGGCGAAACTGAACTAAACGATACTTGCTTGTTTATCTCAAGGCCAGTTGGTTCTCGCCCCAGGTGTTGCTCTAAGAACAGACAGGTGAAGGAATAGATAAAATGGTTTTACAGAAGAGTTCCGCCCGCAGTTTAGTTGTACGATTTCAATACGGAGATTGGCGGTTGTTTACTGGCGATGCTCTCGGGGTCCTGCAATCAGGCATTAGTATTACACTGTCTGTTCACAAGCCCAGTCCCCGACAAAACCGAGGGCTCATCCTAGGAGGGAGAACTGTTATCCTAATATTGTGTGGAGTAAGGAATTCTGATAAACCGTGCAGTGTGTGTTTATAAACAAGATGGTATTTTATTGAAAATAAACTAATGGATCTCAACGCTGTCTGCATAAACATGGGCTTAATACGATATTCGCGATTTGGGAATTTACGATGCTATCAGCAGATCCATAGACTCTCTCTCTTTGCCACTATCTATGAAGATATAGAAATGGGGTGCTGTGTGCTATGTTTGATTCCTTAAAATGGGCATTTTTCAACAAAATAATTAACATAGTTTAAATTAAAATAGTAGTATTAAAATTAGAAAGTTATTATACATCGTAAAAAAAATAATCATACTTTGTTTCAATAAAGTTTAGTAGAAAATCTAAGAATTACACAAAAATAAAGGCCGATTACATTTCCAGTACTGTAATTTATTATAGAATTTTCTACTCTATAGGCTGTTTGTTGTCTGTGTACCAGAATTACACACAGTATTGTGCAAATTAATGTTAACATGAATATGAAATATGATTTTTGTTTTTAATGAAACAAAATGAAAACTTTTTAAATAATGTATCTTTTATCACTAAGCAATTATTTATGGTATACACTGAATTATAGTGTCATCGTTCGGAATTATTGCATCATCTTTTAAAGTTACTGTGTTATTTTTCGATATTGAGCTTTATCATTCAGTTTTTGCTTAAGTTATTATATTTTTGTCATACATCAGATGTTTGATATTCTTTCTTTCGTGTTCAAGAGATAACTTTGGATATTAAAGTAAAAAACTTAAAATATTCGCCCTGAATGAACACACACTCTCACTCTCCATCCCTCTCTCCATCTCTCAGACACACACACACAGAGAGAGAAATTTCCAAAATTCTCAACTTAGTGTGGGAACAGCCAATAATGTTATTAAGAAAGAAACCACAGGGGCCAGTATCTCCATCAAGGAGAGGAGAATACGAATGAAGAAAGAAAACGGAAAACAGCACTCGGACATTATGCAAAATCAATACACCTGAGCAAGCAGGATCGCAGAAATACTAGTGACATCCTTAACTAGGAATTGGCAGCAGCAGGTGTACAGGTATCATCATCAGCTGCAAGACGTCGATTGTTTGAGGTGGGGCACCAAGCCAAGAAACTTGTAAAAAGAAAACAATGGCCAACAAAAATAATAAACACAAAATGTGGTGCGTGGACCCAGAGAAGACTGGTGCAAAGTTATTTTCAGACGAGAGTCATTTTCTTGTTCATCTTGAACAATGTTGATTTGTACCCCATTCACCTGGTGAACCCACAACCAGTTCTCCCTATAACCAGACTGAGACATCCAGAATAGAAAATATCCTGAGTTTGTTTTCCTGCACAAGGAACTGGCTCATTAGTGCCTACTGAGGTTCTAGAACACTGTGTCCAACCAGAACTGCTGAAGATAGCCCAAACGCATTTTTCCAGCAGGATCTGGCTCTAGGCCATACATCAGAATGTCTTCAGGAGTACTTCAGGATGAACAATATCAACTGTGTAGATTGGCCAGGAAACTCACCATATTAAAACCCAATCAAAAGTCTATGGGCTTTATGTGAAACTAGACTTTGAAAACTGGATTATACAACTAAAGAAAAAATGATCAGGACTCTCATCCAAGTCTGGTTTCATGACAAAGAAATAAATAAAATCTGTGAAATGTTGGCACATTCCACGCCCAAGTATGTTCAAGTCATCATTAAAACTAAAGATGGTCGTGTCAAGTAATGAGGTTTGTTCCAGTATTCAAAATATGTTGTTTACTAAAACCCTTCTCTTTTTCCCATTCTGTTCACACTGACTTGCACAGTACTGTAATTTTATTTCTAAAGTTTAAAAAAAATTAACAGTTATGAAGGACTTCTTCAAATGTACCTGAAATTAGTCATCATTCCGATAATTTACAAATGGACTCGTGCTTCAGCTGTTTATGAGGATTTTTTAAAGAGCTCTTTCATCAGCCAATAGCGGCAAACAGCTAAAATCCCCTTCCGGTTCTGTTTACACAGAGGAGAATTTGAAAAACAATGAGAGGAAATAAACGAATATTTCTTGTAAAAAAAAATAATCCAAGGTGCTGTAGGCAGCTGGCGGAAAATTACATAATTTGTAGTATCTACTTGTTAGTAAGTCTATGAGGGAAAATTAGGGAAATAACCAGAGATCAGACCGGTGTCGGGCTGGCATAACATAACAAACTCTGACAACGTGAACTCCACTCGCTTACACGAGTCAGACAGGTAGCACAAAGCGAATCAATGGCTATGGTGTTTAGCAAACGCTTCAGTCAATCTAATTAATATCAAAACACTTCGGATATGACTAAAAATTAAACGTGAGTTGGCAGCAAGCGGTACTATGTCCATTTATATTTACTTATCTGTGATTAAATATAATAGGATGTGAAGGGTACTTGATTTGTTGAAGTTACTGGCAGCATTGTGCTTATGTATATTTTGCTCCTGTTACTTGATGGTGCAGATAAATCGATACTACATTTATTCTGTTCCACTCGTTTGTAACTTCTTTTAAATTTAATTGGTGCCCGCTGGTTGGAGCATCTCAGGCAGTTCACAAAAAAAAAGAAAATTGCTTCACTTTTACCTCGAAACGAGAAACTTGGAAAATTTTGCATGGAATTTTTTTTTACCTGGAAAAGGTAAAATTCTGACAGGTGTCTCAGACGTACAGTGTTGCATATCCTTAGATAGTCCATTCTTTTCAACTTCGACTAAATTTAAAGAGAATTTTAAACATTATATAGATTTTAAAATAAAGTTTAGTTCTTTCTAAATGTAGAGTAATTGTTTGGCTTCTTTACGTGGGTTTGTGTTAGAAATACCAATAAACCAAAAATGCATATGAATATAAAGTAGGTTTTGTCTGGAGTGCGCTTGACCATTTATCTTGATTTATATCTTAAAATGTCGGAATATTTGATTAGTACTGACAAACAGTTTTTGTGGCTCTAGATTGATCAAATTTGTCATAAAAAAGTTTTTAAAAAATGAAAGCTTAAGGTGATAAAGCAGTTTTTTTTTTTTTTTTGCCTATGGACATTAAGCGGTGGATAAGGACATCTAATGCATATACAAACAATTTGGAAGGCAAACTGTCGATTAATATTTGAACATGCTTACATTATGAAAGACCTGGAGAGTGATCGATCGTTCGTTCGTTCACCATTGGCCGTATACCACACCGTTGCAGCTGCTGCGATATCTATCGCCCGTTCGTTCTGTTCGCGATCATAACGAGAAAAAACCTCAACATCAGTTTTGCTTTCAGTATTTTGAAATCTTCTTGCTGATGATGCTCTAGAAATAGTTTCCCTCGTTCACATCAGGCTTTAACTTCGAGAAGGCGTAGAGAGCTGTAAACCGCACACTTCCTGTGGTGTTCCGGGTCTTTCTGGAGAAATTACTCAGCGTGTAACTAACAACAAACCTACAGCAATTTACTGAACTCGTTTTGTTGCCTTAAAATGAGATTTTGTCCCCATCTTTTTGTCGGACGTTAGCAGTCGGCTTCGGAGGCTCTGTAGTTACTCATGTTCAAACGTATTAATTTGTTTTAGGAAAACTATTTGTTGAGTTTAGAAAACAAAAGAATTTAAAACATTTTTACTCAAGTATAAGTTTTGATTTATTTCAGAAACTAATTACTTACTGATGTTGCATTTTATATCATATACGTAATAATAATAATAATAATATAAAAACTAGTTTTGGTGCTTCAAAGAAGTAAACACCCTTTGCCAGGCAGGCGTTTTGTACAGCTGTTCCGCCGGGTTATTCCAGATGCAGAGAGATCTAGAAGCCGGAAGCAGGTGCTTGCTCAAAGGGCATCTATCATATTCCAGCGCGTACTTTTCCAACGCCTAAAGCCTTCTTCAGTTGTCAGGGATTATGGGGGCTTCTATATTGTTTCGCTCATATAATTTAAGTAGGCTGTAATATCCACATCGGGTCTGGTGCCGACAGCCGCGGTCAGCTGGGCCTCTTCCCGCTCCCGCAGCCAGCGACACGGCTTCTCTCGCTCGTCTGAATCAACCGTTCCGTTTGTTTGTTTATTTCCCGGATACTCCGATTTCCCCGCCCCACTCTAAAGACTTCTAGTCTTCCAGCAAGTCCCCCCACCCCTTACCGGGAGGTCACGTACCCCTGGCCACCTGCTGTCGGTGTTCCCCTGAGGTGGCGAGGAGAGCCCCGTTGCCTTTACACGTGGATTTATGGCTGGTGGCCCCGCTCTCCTCTGTACGCGTCTTGCTTATCGACATAATCACTAGAAACGAGATTTTTCAAGATAAAACTGGGAGCAGGCCCCTTCACTTCCCCTTGGAGCATAGCAACCAGATCGTTAAAATTAGCGCGAAACAAGCAGCAGCCAAGTCTACCCCTTTGACGCCACCCGAATGCACGTTGAGTGCAGCCCAACACGAGTTAACAATAAAAGAAAATTCTGAATAGAAGTTGGATTTTCTGCCTCAGTGACCCTGTTTGTGCACAACGAGTTACTCCGCGGACCTTCCCGACTCTCTATCAGGCCGTGCACGAAGCATCCAATCAAACATTAATCAGCGCACAATTAGAGCCTTTCCCTTCCGTGACAGCTGAGTCATCAACTTCACATCAACAATAAACAAATGGCATCACCGTAGTTGACATCCTGGGCTTTGTCTCTTGACGCTGGAGCACAATGAATAAGGCAGTCTGTGTCCTTATATAGCACGTGTCTGTAAACTGCTGCTGCGCATTTTCGTTGAGTAGAAATATCCAGAGATAGAGATAGAGAGTCACTATTTTAGCGCGAGGTGTAAGGAGGTAAGGTGACTAGTTACTTTCTCTGCCGCCTGCGCCACGTGCTCATTAGTAAGGTACGCTAGCCGACCAGGTAGAGCGTCAACCAAACGCGCCATCTGAACTCACATGTAAAGCGAAAATAGGCACATTAAAAGAAGAAACATTGGATAGCATTTCCGCGAACAGGAATTCAGATTCGTAGCTTTGGCCACTAGAATATTTGTTCTTGTCTACAGGTCTTACGTTGTTCCTGAAGTAGCATGGTTAAGGTGATTTATGTGAATATTCTAGTTTCGAGAATTTATGCGCTGATACATCTACAAATAATTAATACAATAATCTCACCTGATGACTTATCTGGATTCTTAGAGAGAGAGAGAGAGAGAACAACAATATGCTCTTGAAAGTCTGTAAAATGCATTGGACAGACATCTTTTGTTTTTAAAATGTGTCAATAAATATCAGCAGTCTCTCATTTTCAGCAAACGTCATGAAAAGATTCACCGAGCCAGTGAATACGAGATTCTCTCCAGTATGGTATAGAATTCTCAGATGGGTGATACCCCCTGTTTAGCTTTGAAATTATTTCGTTTATTAACTTGCGTGCTTATTCTGATTTTTATCCGAGGTCGTCGACTAAAATTACCAATGAGATCTCGATAATTGCCGTTACGATTTACCGAAGCAGACTGATTCCATCACTAGTGGATCGATATGGAACAGTGTTGGGAACAAATTGAAAACCATCAGAATTCTTGTAGCGACGGGAGGGGGGGGATATCTTAACAACAGTCCACTGCGGTACAAAAAAAAAGGGTGGGGGGAACGATTCAGACGCGGCTAATCAAGGGGGCAGCTTCCCGGATGTTGACTGAACGTTGATTTTGGTAAACGACAACATTCAGAGTTAGCGATTGGTGTCGCTTGCTTGTTGTGGTTTAACGACTCCCTTGTGTTGGCCAGAGTCAGTCATTTATTTGATTTGGGGTTGATGCTGGTTACGCCGAATATGAAACTTATTCACTGATGAAGCCAGCTGAACAGTACCACATCCTTAGTTTGCTGCTGTTGTATTTTGTAATAATGATTTTCGCAGCGCTTAATCCAGTCACTGAAGTTTTATTTAGTGAAAACATTAAAGCACCAATTTTTTTCATTATTTAAGATCTGTTTAGTGCGTGTTATACGAGAAACAAACTTTCTGCACAGCAGAGACTTAGTGCGTGTTATACGAGAAACAAACTTTCTGCACAGCAGAGACTTAGTGCGTGTTATGCGAGAAACAAACTCTCTGCACAGCAGAGACTTAGTGCGTGTTATGCGAGAGACAAACTCTCTGCACAGCAAAGATTCAGTAAATCTGGTGAAGAAATAGAATCAAGGGCAGTCTGCAAACTTTATGGGGCGTTTTAAGGGTCTGAAAAGTAATCTTTACAGGTGAGATTTCTAAGCCTCCGGATGTACCATTCATTGATATTCGGGTTATATAGTGGAACAGAAACAGCGATCAAAGGCGACGGACGGGTTCTGTGCTGTCGGATCTGTCTGCACTTTTACGTACACTGTCCTGAATGTGGTATTTTAGGGTATTCATCATTTTCTGGTACCCATAACTCTCGTTTTTCATGAAAATACCTCCAGATTTGGAACGAAGTCTGATCGTGGCGTATCCTATAGAATGTAATGCTATAGGAACAACACCTTTACCTGGATTAGTTTGTAGGGTGGATATTCCAACTGTTGGGATTCACGAATTACAAAAGCATAAATAAATAAACACTTAAAATAAACACATTTAACAAATTTGTAAACCCCCCCCATGACTCATCACTTAAGCAAATGTTATCTTCATTTATAAAACAAAATAAAAACTGTTGTCATGGATGAGAAAACTACACCGCAGTGAGTTAGCACATCTGACGAGTCTGCAAGATTACGGTACCATGGCAGCCAGACAAATATAAAGTTATGAACCAAATAACTCGAGTTGAATACTAACAGATCCTAAAACTTTTCAAAATAAATAATTTAATCAAGTGGTGACTGTTGGCCTATTGTTGGACTGGAAGCGCTGTCAACTCAAGCGTAGGGGTGGATGGGACAGGGAAGAGGCCTACCGCAATTGTTAATTGTGTAAGGAAAGCAGAGTACCCGTGCAGACCTTCGCTAGCAAGCCGACAGAAAACGGTGGAAACCTCGTTCCTGGTTAGATTCGCTCTCTTCGACAATCGACCGTGGCGCCATCAAGATGGCGAAGTACGTATCTGACATTTTAACAGAGCTCTGTCGGCATTAATGTTCTAACTACTAACGCCAAACAGGAGTAGTCATTAAGCGTAAGATATTTGATGGGCATTTTACATTTTCTTGTTAAAACAAAAACAAAATTTCTATTGGCTTCTAACGAGTATAGCTAGAGGGCCCATTTCACCGCAAAGAAATCCTTAACTCCCAGAGTCGATGTAGAACCGGCGACCGTCAGAAGCTAAGTTACAAAGCGATTTATCTTCAGCTTCGTGGTTAATTCATTGGAAAGAGTTTAATTCTGCGACGTACACTTTCTTTACTCGTTCTCAAAGTTCAACGCCCAACTGCTTCTGGTTTTAATTTTTGCTTCTACTAATCAAAAGGTAAATAAGAGATTGCTATTCTAGAGCTGTCCTTGGGTGAAATTCCAAGCAGAGAGAGAGACTTTTTTCAAAATTTGTTAACTCTAGTCGCACAAATTTACTGGGTAATTTACTATTTAGTTGGACTTTTGTTTTACTGGCTGGAATTTCTACCAATAAATTTTCATATTTTAGCAACTCCGTCTTTAGAATTTAAATCTTGTAAACAGGAGATAATACAAATACGAAATGAGTCTGATTGTTTATGCTTGATTTAAATTCCAATCCACGACTAAAACAAAAAGGATAAATTATTTAATAAAATTATAGTACAATAATTTGAAGTAATTTCAAAAAGTCGTCATATCATTATAATATTTTTCTACTTTGTGTGAGTCTTGAAGCCAAAAAATCTTTTAAAAATGGTGGACAATTCTAACACATGGATTTAGTTCTTTTGCTGCATTTCGACAATAATTGTCGCAAGAAAGGTTTGAGATGGTACCATCTTTAATCTTTCCCAAATGAAAACTCACCCTATCAGTAGTAATCAATAACTGTCTTATGGCAGCTAAGAGAACCGTTTCCACTGAGATTTAGTTACATGAAAAACGCTTCCTCCAAGATCGAAACTCATAGCAAATTCTTTACTAAAGGTTAAATCATTAGATGGATTTCTCATTTCAGGTCCGATTACTTGACGAATGGCGCTGTTCTGACGTAATTAGATTGTTCAAACAACCAATTGCCCCCTGATTTTCTTTTAACAGTCAGCTTTCTGATTCCAAATAACAAATTTTTTTTTTTCTAGAAACATACAGCCTGGCTAGCACCTACCTGTTAAGCGTATGCATATATTTCGCAGTGCTTTTCGTTAACTGTTGGTCAGTCGTGACGCAAAAATGTCTTGGATTGCGTGTTCTGCATGGTTACTTTAGTTAACTTATCTGAGGTTATAACTCCTGGTGTAAAAAGGGGGGGAGATGACAATAAAACGACATCAAACATACATTCCCTATTGATATGCTAGATTTGTTTGTTTTAAAATCTTTTAATAATACTATTTTTATTTTTCTACTTGATAAAAGATTTCGATGAAGAATATAAATTGCCCCAGACAATATTTCGGAAAATGTTTCGTAACTCACGCAATTAAATGTAAATAAGGTATTAAGAATTCTAATTTGTTCCCGATATTAGCAGCACAAATTTCTAAGGAAATATTACATCGGATTTAAAGTTGGGTAGCTGCACAAAAATCCATTTCAACTAACTAATTGTAAAATATTTGGAATAATAAAAGACTAGATATTACAAAATAAGATTGAAATTAGTTACCAGAGAATGGAGGAGGAATTTCCTTGTGCTTTGAATAATTATGATTATGTTATGACAAGTAGCGCGAATCTTTGACCATAATCGTTTTAGTTAATTTAAAAAGAGAATAATGAAAAGAATGCTGTCATTGTATTGAAACCTTTTTTCGTTTACTTCCATAACCAAAGAATAATTACTAACTATGGGTGCATTGCATATTGTAAAAAGAAAGTGATTAATTAGCTTCTTAAACTTTGTTCTTGTTAGGATTTTCACTTTGCGTCCTTGTCGTTGTTTTGCTGCCAAGAATTTCAGAACTCCATACCAGCCCAGCTGATGGCAGTACTAAGGGTGTGTGTAAACTTCCATCTAGCTAAATTAGTATAAAGCTGCATCATCTTTGTTACTACTCACGGGAACCAACATCCGGCAAAAACAATCCCTTCCGTAGCCGTCAGTATGGCTTGTGTCATCTGTTCAATGGTAGACAACCGAGAACTCCCCCATTTATGGTTAGTCGAAGGCTGCTTTGTCTGTCTGTTCGTAGTTCGACAGCTTCTTACCATACGTGTGCATAGGACAGGTTGTAAGTGTTTCGACCAACACAACTTTGGGGATAAGACGATATACTGAACTTAATCGGACGTGTGTTAACAAGGAGCATTTGTTTACTACGATTATAAAAGAAAGAAAGTAGAATAGACAGTTGACAAGGGAGATTACAGAGGGAAAAGGTAGCAGGACCGAACAAACCGAACACGTGTGAAGTGTTCAGACACCCTTTCTTACATTGGCGGCCAAAAGTGAATTCATCAGCAATAGAGGAGGATATTCCGACATGATAAAAATGTCTGGATGCATGTATGCACTAATTAATTAATGAAGTTTTGGGTGTGTTTTTTTTCCCATCAGTGTGTCCATACTTATGACCGCTAGGTGTTCGTACTTTCCTAAAGAACAGCTGGAGACACTTGCGAGCAGCCGCGTTCTTCGTTAAGTAGAGGCACAGGAAATGGCTCGAAATCCGGTCAATTACACAAGCACTCTGGAGTGGTCTGATTTAATCTGCATTTTACTACTGGCAGACGGTCAGCTTAATTTAAATGCTTTTGTTTCTTTAATTCCACTTTGCCATCAAATAGAAAATGCGCATATTTTTGAGAATAAAAACACGACACAAAGAACTGAGGTTAATACAATTTCTAAGACTGACTTGTGTGTGATGTCTCTCCAATGTTGCTGCCGTTTCCATTATTTGGCCAATGAGCATCTTCTACTTAGTGAACCACTGCGGCTACCGGATTAGTTTCCGGAATTTTGAAGAGAAAAATCCCATGGTAACGCAAATACTAACTATTACGCGCTAATTTGACGGTTCATCCAGGACAGGAGTAATTGTATATTATTATAAGGTGCTGTCTCGTTTGTCCAGTGATTGTGGGATATTTTAGGATATTTTTTTTTAAAATAAAAAAAAGATGCTTTATTCTTCATCACGCTATAATGGCTGCTTGCATGTTCGTGGCTGTCTACAACATTTGACCGTTAACCGCATAGATAGCTGATCAAAGGTCTCAGACCAAAACCGCTTATTACATCCCTTGGAGAGAAGCCTAACGAGAGAGAGAGAGACTGTTACTGTTACTATATCATCAACAGACATTATGAGGCTGACAGGATTTCACAGCGTTATCAGAAATTCATATAGCTGATTACTTCAAATTCCTCTACCACATCGGTGCAAACCAAAAGATGGGATTGAAACATTCTCCAGTCGCTGGCCTCGCTAATTTATTAGGTCGCTCGGGCTGCTGGCTCATTAACCTTTTATAATTTGGTAGACTTTTTAAAATTGTTAAATATGAAATTTCTAATGAACTCTAAATTTTGAATTACACTTGCGAAAATAATTAATAAAACACTCACACAAAGTGGATTTTTTTTAAAAAAAATACTCTCGATAGATTTGTTTAAATTGCGTGACTGCTGTCAAAATGCGAGAATAATTGTTGATAGGAGACAGATACCATCGCCGTGTGTATCTAATACACGCAGCGTTTAGACGCGCTCTTGAATTAACCTAAATTGTATAATAATCCGACATTTTTGCTGGTTTTTTTACTTGGAATTCCAATGCGTTGCCTCCACTGCGAGTTAATAGGAAGATTGATTTGTATGCGATCGGTAACTTCCTGTGAAATTTTACTAGAGTGAAATACAACTTTTTA
This sequence comes from Nautilus pompilius, assembly GCA_018389105.1. NCBI lineage: Eukaryota > Metazoa > Mollusca > Cephalopoda > Nautilida > Nautilidae > Nautilus > Nautilus pompilius. The sequence goes on along the minus strand of JACATO010002211.1, from coordinate 279,471 downwards.
AAAATGTGCTTCTATTTAAAATTTCAACTATTCATTTCCGGGTATCTTTGTCACAGATCACCCACCGCTACTGTTGACCGTTTTATTCGTGTGGGCGCGTAGCTAATGCTTGGTTTCAGGCAATACGCTTTGATATTTTACACCCATGAAAGCTGTAACCATCTAATGAATCATTAGCCACTTGTTCACGAGAAAGGCGCCATCTGGTGCCAAGCCATGACACATTACTGCTATTTACAAGATGCTTATGGCTTCTCTCTAATTTTACTTTTCCGATTTTTCCAGACTCACGTCTTCGCCCAACTGCCGTAATGATGTGCATCTTGTTACCGTCACAAATCGATAAGTTTATTCAACTAAACTATTTAAAAATATATATATATATACCAATTTTTAAAGAAGTAATATAAAATATCTTGCAAGGGGGGATAAAAGAAGAAATTTCTAATATCGCAACCGATATTTGGAAGTTTTGAATATTTCGAAATATTAGTTTTCGATTAAGGTTTTGTTGTTGTTGTTAGGTCGAATTACTCAGAAACAGTCGGTGATCCACAAGATTACTGGCCCGAAATCTGATAGGAATAGGAATATATGTAATGAAATTCTCTCTCTCTCTTTCCCCATGTCTCTCCCTCTCTCTTTCCCCATGTCCCTCTCTCTCTCTCAATTTCACTTGAGCAGTTAAGACGCTGTCTTGTTCTTGAGGAAATCAATACAAACAGAATTCCCTTGTTTTCGAACGGACTGTGTAGCAATGCCACAGCGGAAAGGCGACTTAAATTTCCTGTTCATATTTACCTCATTTCAAAGTTACTCTGCGCCTTCAACAGATATAATAATGCGGTGGATTTTACTGAGAAGCAGATCTGACCTAAATAGCGTACGTACACCCACACACAAACTCTCTCTCTCTCTCGCATTTTCACATTTCGCTCTTTACAAGAACTGATGTTGCACCACTTTCGGTAACGCGACCGCTCAAATAGGTCAACGATTGTCATGATTGCTCAGTTAATCGCCGGATATTTCCACCCGTTTTGACTTCCTTTGGCACTCCTCCCACTTGGCCTTCACTTAGTCCTCGACACTTCCAGAACTGGTCTCCACATAACTTTCTTTTATTTTCTAATTGTCCAACTTCCTTCATAACAAGAGCCGGACGATATCTCGTTATGCCTGTAAGAATCGTCTGCAAATGCTCATTGAATTTCCTTGGCAGGTTCTAACAACTAATTATTTACGTCTGGAACAATTCGCGAAGAATTGCCCTCCCTAATTTTATATAAAAAAAAATAATACAGATAATTGTTTATTTCGCGGGGGAAATATTAATTTTATATATATGAGCCCCATTAAACACCTAGTGGGGGCTTGACAGACAAATAAGGGTCAACGCCAACCTTATAGCATCAACTGAAGAACTAGGCCATATCACCGCTGATAATCTGATAGATTCTATACCGAAATGTTATGTAAGACATGCTCCTACCAAAGGCTGAGAATTACCAATTCAAGAGTGAATGTACACAAAACAGAATAAATCTACTGTAAGAAATCTATGGCGCTCAAATTTTAGTGTCAGGGCTCTGTATATCATTTTAAAACATTCCTATAATCTTCGACTATGCAGCTTATACTCTTTTTTTCTCTAGTAACTAATATGTATTTACAGAGTTTATCACATGCCTTTACGGCTTCTGGAATCAGAGCGTGATAACATGTGTCTGCAGGTGCAAACGTAGTGGCGTTTTGATATTGCTGATGCAAAAGAAAGGTATGGTTGGATAAATAATGTAGGAGCAGCGAGCTGACACACGCACGAGGTGTGAAAAGCGACGCTGGTATGGTGATGGAGATATAAAAAGAATATTTATTTCATGTAATGGATTATTTTCTTGACTTCTAACCGGGTTATACATCGAAAACGATCAGGAAAACAAAGGCGAGAAAATCCCTTAATTTGCAACATAAAAAAAATCTTTTTTTTTTTTTTTTGGTTATTGAATTTCAGCTACTTTCTTTTGTTCTCACACCTGTTATTGCTTGCTCCATCCTTAATCCAGTCTGTAATTTCGGGTTTCAAACCCGTACCAGCTACGATCCGATATCTATGTACAGAACTCTACTCGCGTTAACACGGAGACGATGTACCATTTTTCTTAAACTATTTATTTACTTACTTATCTTTGTAACTGTTGTCCCTCAACATCCACAGCAGTAACTCGTTTTCTATTGACCTGCGAATGATACAGAAGTTTAATATACCAAAACAGACAGACCACTTTCGTTTTATTCTCTGACATTACGCAGATAAGTATCGGGACGTGTGTCCCAGAATATTTTGTTTCAAACAATTTTTTAGTTCAAAAACAGTAAAATTAAAATCTGTGTAATCGATGCGTTCATTTCTTCAACAAAAAAGAGAGATTTTAAAACGAGTTAGTTTTAGCACAGGATACAATGGTAGATGGCTTTCATATTTAATTGGCAAGACAGACTAATCCATCGTTATCTCTTGTAGAGCTGCGCAAAACGACCGTCCAAGCGCATAATTGGAATTGGCTTATTGCTCCATCATTGTGAGAAAACTTGTTAAGGATTAAAAGGTAAATTCCGGAATTAATCTGAGCAACGAGTTTTTATCATGCGCAGTAACAATCATAATTGAAAATGACAATCAAACGCTGAAGGGTGCCTTTCAGCACATCTTCATAACATTGGTAGTAATATAAGCAATCCCATTTTCTAATTATGGTTCTTATCCCACATAGAAGGGCCAAGACTCTTCAAAATATACTTATATCTTATGACAACTCAGCTAAAGAGCCAACTCTGATAGCGATAATCTTGCAATTTCATTCTTTTCAATCTATTATGAACTGACAATATCAGGTTTCTTGGTCAGAAAATTGACTATTGTTCCTCCTCCTACAGTGTCCTGCCATATTAATATAGCCACCCTAAATAAATGCATTTGGCTGGATTTTACGTATTTCAGGTGGGATTTTGCACACACTGGGCGTCTGGGTGAGCATCTAACCAGAGTGCACTATCTCCACCCGGCTTGTCAGCCGTCCTGAGTCGACTACAGACATCGATATGTCTTGTGGATCTGTGACTAATATTATCCCGAATTTTACTGAGGTCATGGTCACCGCTAAGGCCTTCGTCACCACTTGAACGTGCCACTGTCAAGATTTTCTTACTGACATTGTACATGCAGCAGGAATGAGCCAAAGAACGGTCTTGCGTCATCTCCGAGTCTCTTTCCATTGTTGAGTTGCACGGACAGCGTGAACCCTGGGCACAGTCTTCCATAAAAAAATATCGCTTTCCTTGGACAGATGATTACTGGTTATAGACAGACAGAAGTTTCTTTCCTGGAATGGTGATGTCGCGCAGAAATTACAATTCTTTGTGTAGCCGAACGATAGCCCAAATCGCACTCTATAACCGCGAGACGCCATATTCTGTGGTGCTTTGCAGATGGTTCAGTTATTCCCTGTCTAGAGACGATCGAGACAATCTTAGAAAAGTGTAGCTTCCGCATTGCCGATTTCAGTCATATGGACCCAAACCGTGGGCGAAAGAGTATTCTACCTTAAAGAAGAAAGAACACACCCTTTTCATTATCACAGAATGGGTGTGATGACTGAATAGTCTTGAAACGAAAAATTCTGCTTTGTAGAATACACTCCCAAATTTCAGTATCTAAAAGTTGTTTGTATTTGTACTTTTTTTAAACTTCGGTTTATTTCTAAATAGTCGGCTTTCTGTACTGTGTCGCATTCATCGGCTTCGTTGTTCTTAAGGCGTGAATCACGAGGATGAATATTTAATGTTGCCAACATTCACGAGCATAAAACGCTTTGTAGTGAGCTCGCACGCACTTCGCTTCATCTATAATAAATGTATACTACGAGTCAATGTTAATGTAAGAAAAACTCCCGACATTTCCACACAAAAAGCTACTGTGGACGAGACTGCAAACAGTCGTCCTGTTCTGTTTCTGGCCGTTCTAGATAATAATAAATCTCGACGAGCGAAATGGCAGTTTCATTTTCAGCATTAATCTGGAAAATATCAGAAATAATTAGACGGTACGTACCGATGTTTTTGGGCTACTTGCTGGTGAATCTTTATTCACGATACGATGACGTTATCTATGTAGGCATATCTGTATTATTCCCTTATGTCTGTATTTAGAATAAACGCTTTTATATTAACATAATTTGCGCAGAGTAAAAGCTAGTACAAGCACCTGTTATTCACTACTCGTCTCCTGTTAGCTGGGATTCATAGACGTGAAGACTCGTCTCCTGAGACGGATATTTAGTATAAAATTACAGCAGCACATTCTTTCAACTGCTTACATGATAATAATTACCATTCTATGTACACCTCGCATTTACCCAAGATTTCTTTTTCCGAAGAATTGCAAGTTGTCCGAGAACACTTTGGCGCGCATTGTAATTTTAATTCTTTTTTCGTATTATCTTGGATAGTTGGATGACTTTCTGAAGCTGTTATTTTAATAGGATCGATCGATTGGCGTACATTGTCGTCGTTAATTCCTCCTTTATTAGACGTAATAGCCACAAAAAAAATAGGAAAATAAGCTTCACTTTGTCTAAATAATTAAGAAAGGAACTGCTTCATATTAATTAAAAAGGATTATCATTTATTTTGCGATGTTAGATTTGTTTTCGTTGCCAAAATGGTTTTTAGAGCATTTTGCTGAGTAACGATGATTTAGCGCGAACAGTTATCGGATAGGTTTTTCTCCCGCATCTAATCGGAGCTGTCTGGTAAAACGAGGAATCACCAAAGCGACTATTTTCCGATAGTTTACTGATGCATATTCGTCTATCTTGGCGCGCGCGGACGAAACGCACCGATCACTGACACAAAATAACCACCGTCTTCTTCAGCCACCGAGCAAAACAAAAGCCGTCTTTTCTCTCTAAGATAGCTTTCAGCCTGGACTTCCGCTCTCAGAGCTCCGGTTACGATAACATGCCGCGAAATCAGCATTCAACAGGAAATCCGCTTTTTTTCCAAAAACAAACCCTGGCCAATTCTAGTGCTGACCTGCCACGATCTGAAATAACGTGTGTGTTATATCCGTCTGTGTGCGTGCGTGTTATATATGGGTGTGTGCGTGCGTGTTATATATATGCGTGCGTGTTATATATGGGTGGGTGCGTGCGTGTTATATATGCGTGTGTCATATCCGTCTGTGTGCGTGCGTGTTATATATATGCGTGTGTGTGCATGTGTGTTATATATATATTTATATATGTGTGTGTGTGCGTGCGTGCGTGTTATATGTGTGTGTATATGTACGTCTGTGTGAGTGTACGTGGACAAAGTTTTAAAACTAAAGTAACTGATTATTTCATCAGCCTTCTACCGCATTGAAACAGCGCCGAGCGCGCGCGCGCGCGCACACACACACACACACACACACACAACACTAATTAGTATTAAAAATATTAAACTTCATTATTTTTAAAATTTCCACTAACCACTTTCAAGATAAAAGTTTAGCGGAAGTAAACAGATCGCTCCCCCCTATCTCTCTCCCTCTCTCTCTCTCTACAAACTAATTAGTATTTAAGCTTTAATTAAAACGAATATTAAGAAATTAAAATACAATTAGATTTTTTCACAGATAATCTTTCCCTGGGTTTTTAAATGCTAATGATCTTTTCATAAAGTGGAGCAGCTTTGTGATGGAGCCGCGTGAAAATCCGATCGTAGATGAGTTTCGATAAAAATCCGAAATGACTAAGAGCAGTGAGAAGTCGTCATCCTGTGGAGTGGTTAGCGAAATGCATAATTCGTGGCTGGCGGTAGCTAAAATCAATATATAAAAAGATTATGCTAAAATAATAAAAAACTAATCAAATCATGTGCAATCCAGCATGAGTCTAGAACATTATTTACACACGGAGTAATCTTAAATTTCATCTTTTTGACATTAACAAGAAAAATTAAAAAATGGGAAATTTTAAGTGGTTCTATAAAAAATTTTTCTTGGAAATACGTAAGATCATTCCGAAATATATATATATATATCCCTTTCTTTTGGAATAATGGATTCTTGGGAATTTTTTAGGTATATTATTTATTGATATTCATTGAAGGAAAAAAAGCTTAACCCTTACTGATTTATTCATTGACGTGAGCTTCGTTTTCCTATCTGAGGACGTCTTCAGGTGGTGGCGACGTTCAGAGAGACTCTCCCGGCCCAACCCCCTTCTGAAGAGGTGTATTTGATATCTTGGAGACCCTTTCCCTGCTCCGTTAGCGAAGTCCAGCGTCTCTGATACTCGATGAGAGTTCTGAGATGCTACTACTGACTGGTTGCGAGAACTGCTGCTGATGCTACTTTTTGGAGATTAGCTTCGGTTTGATTTCCATCCCGATCAGTTTGAAGATGCTGCTGTATCGAGCAGACCTGCTTCTATTGATAGGCAATTAATTGAAGTCAATGCTTAGTTGGTGTGTGGATGGCATTAAATCTACTTGGCCAGAGACGCCCCTTTCGCATCATTCACCTAAAGGAACCAGAAGTCCGCGCAGTCCCAGCATATTAAAGTACAGTATGTCTCAAAAACCGACTATGCGAAAAATAATTCATCATGTGTATTTATATCGGCATTATTATATGGAGGGTCTTCACTGCTCCCTTCAGAGTCCAGGAACACTGACCGGGCTGCGGGCGGGTATTGCGTGGCACCGGAAATAATGTCTGGAACGAAGTCGTATTAAACACGCATTTCAAAAAAGTCGTCATCGTTTTATGTCTGATACACTGGTGACTAGAATTATATTTTTCTCACTTTGTCTTAGACAAGATCTGAACAAAGCTACATACATAAATGTTAAATTGGAGTCGAAACAAATTCTTCACCATCGCATTGGAGGATAAGATTGCACAAGAAATAACCAGAACCATTTCGGTTGTTGCAACGATTTGGCTACCGCTGTACGGCTTCCCTTAGAATATTTCTTCTACTATAAGTCAACATGTTTGCATGTTCTTTAATACTGAATAATGGAAGAAAGAATTGCCGAAGGCAACGTGTTTTTCTGCACAGTCGTTCGTTTCTTTCATCGATATGGGACGGTCGGCGCCATATCCAGACGTCGTCCAACTGAACCTGGTGCCTCAGACTCCAGAAGAGCTGCTCACTAATTCCCCGTTATGTGATTAGCTTTTGAAAAGAAGGAATTCCTTTTTTTGTATTTTTTTGTTTTTAAAGAAGAAAGAATATAAGTTGGCCAGCGAAGCTTCTTGATATCATTTTGTCTCGGAACTCCTATCGAATAACGAGATTACGCCCCAGAGAGGAGTCAGGGAAGTGAAGCGAGCGAAAGCGAATCTCCTTCCTGATGTTCATTGGAGAAGGGTCGGAAAAAGATGCCGTCTTTCTTTCTTTCCCTCCTTTCTGGCAAATCAATAGAGATGATACAAAAAAACAACCGTTTTACTTTTGCCTACTTTGTATTCGGACGCGATGTTTTCTTTGTTTACACCGACCGGCAACACGAGTTTTTCTGTCGAAGTTAACGAAGTTAAGCAAGTTGTCGTCCCAGCCGCGCCGCTCTATTTCTCCGAACGTCAGGCAGGTGCCCGACCACGTGTCACGGCCAGGGTACCCGTATGTGAAACGCTGTGTGTATCGTAGGCGTAGTGTTTTTCTTTCTCTCTCTCTCTCTCTCTCTTTTTTTTTTTTTAACTTTGTAAATTATTCCAAACTGTTACCCAGATATTCATGTTAAACTTATAGAAAGCAACGTTTTCTAAAAAACAGCTTCACGTTTTTACCGTCGATCGAGGAAGGAGTTTCGAAGGCAGGACAATGAAGCGTGAAATGACCTCTTGTGGATCAGTCGTGGATATTTCCTAGCCGCAACAACAACAACAACAAAAGAGAACCTTTTTCGAGAGGTTCACTGCAAATGTTGAAACTGTGGAAGACAATATTCCAGGCGTCCTTTGCAAGCTGTTTCTCAGAATACCGGAGTGCCAATTCGATTTGATAAATGTGATGGCTGGTCAGAAAACCGTTGCACATTTGTGAAGCCAGTTACTGTCGAGGTGAAGATGTCTCCCAAACTGTGAAGCGGGATGTAGAATACTATTTTCACACACAGGGCGTTCGTTCAGCTACTTTTATCAAAATCTATTTAAAATGAAAAAAGATTAGTTTGAAAATACAATTTCAACGTCAACTTCCGTTTTTCTCGACGCAGTTTCTTTTCAAATTGAAGAACTTGATTATCTAGATTTTTTTTTTAAAAAAAAAGAAGGAATAACTGTTTTTGCCGCTGTTATTTGTTGTAATCACGACGTGATTCCATACACATTCTTGACTGTTTTATAAGTATTTTATGGCTGAGAAAAAAACCACGGTTATTTGCTATTTATTAACGTTTCGACAACGTGCGACTTTCCATGGAGGAAAGATGACGTATCTGACTCGGCGTCGTTTCTGACAGTTACATAGATTGGGAAATGATTTACTTTCGGTTTTACGGCCATGGGTTTTGCTCCAAGAGTTATCTCCTGAATTGGACGTAAATCGGCGCGATAGGAATCTTGGTCGATATTTCTGCTTGTTTGTTTGTTTGTTTGTTTTTTTAACGCAGATACAAAGGTACTTCGAATTTTATGCGGGGTAGGAGGTAAACATTGGAAAATCTTGCAGATGCTCAGCTTTTATCTAGTAAAACAAAGGATGAAGGAAATAAAATGTTAAACTTTTTGGAGAATTATTTGAACTTCATAAACCATTATGTGAAACGAAGAAACAACTGCTTATCTCTTTTGTGTCCAAAAGTGATTGCCATAAAAATTGCATCGATTAACCAATCAGTTTATTAGAAAATATTATGAATTTACCCTTTTTTCCCCCTAAACGTTTGGACAGTAAACAGTTTTTTTCCCCCCCACCACAAGTAGTAGCTATTTTGAAAAATATCTAAGATGAATCGGGCGAATTCGTGTACATAGCATTAAAGTGGCTTTTGGTCTGTCCAGTGATCGGATATAAAAGCAGGATAGTTTCTTCCACCAAAGGTTCCAACTTTCGAACTTTCCTACGCCCTGCATCCCGAGGTCGTGGCGTCAAGATGGTGGTACAGAGTCGCTGGTACTGTAAGAGCATCCGGACTGGAGATGAGTAGTTACCGCGGACAAGTTTGCTGAAAGAAAAGCCAGAACTACGTTCTATTAAGATTTGTACAACCTTTAGTTAACAAATCCCCCCCTACCCCGAAAGCCGTATTTTTTTTTAAAAAAATTTTTTAAAGCATCTTGAAGATTACTGTATCGACTCAAACCTTTGATTTTAACCTACTGTTAGCGTCATCCCAGCTAAGTAAGGGAACATTACTTTCTATCAACGATACGCTGCTGAAGAACCCGGAGTCTCTTACTTTCAAATCCCATCAGCGCATTTCTTCTGAGATTCCTGCTACTTGTATAGAGTTCTACCGTGTAATATATATATAATTCTAATCGGTAGTAGTCTGTACGTTTGTCCAGTTTTAAAGTTAATACGTTTATTGAATCGCATTGGAATTTTGCTGCTCTATAAATCGAGTCATGATCTTTAACACCCAGTTTTAGCGATATAACTCTGCCACGGACGTTATTAGCGTAAACAGTAAGCCGTTTACGTAGTCAAAGAGAAATATATCGGTTGGATCTAAAAGTAAGAGGCTACAGCAAATATTTTGATAAATCTTTTCCAGTTCGGTGACTCTCTCGGGGTAATAATTTCGTTTATCTTTGCTGGAAGAAGGAAAAAAAAAATTAGAAAAGTGGCAGCTGGCTGGCTTTTAAAACGAAACGGAAATGAAATTGTACTTCTTCTAGATATACACGGGTCTTTATAGAGAGGCCCGAGCTGTATTTCTCGCCACAAAATCAATCGCCAAGTGTAGGAAGGTGGCAGCAGTTATCTGAACGCAGGCTGTGGGAAGAGGAAAGTTGGAATAATTGGACCGGGCTCGCATGGTTATCGTTATGGGAGAAAACAAGGATGATACGGTTTACGTGCTGTTTTTTTGTATAGGAATCTCGCAGTTCCATAACTTGTACTTTGAGAAAAGTGCCACAGTTCTTAAAGCGACCCCTTCCTTCGGCACATTATTTTCCGGGCACCACCACCCCGAAAATGTAGAATACGGAAGAGGTTTACCCAGCCCGTAGGCGGCGCTGTAGGACTTCCTGTCAAACAGTTTCTCGTTTTTGCCGTTACTAGTAGGTTAAAACAACAACAAACAAGAAACTCTCTTTAAGTTATTTGCTTGAATCCCACTAGAGATAAGTACAAAATGATGCGTAGTAACCAAGACCCTTTTTTTAGGGCTGGTGTCATGCCCTCAGACCGAAGACGACAATGGCCCTACAGACGGGGTGTTGTTTATGCGCCAGTTCTCGCTGAAGTAGGTGCTCCTATCCGATATCGATGCTATGCTGATGCGAGCTGAGACGGGTCAAACTATTCGTGATATCTCTCTGAGACTTCTCCAGTTTACAAAACACATTCGGATCGTCTCATACATATACAAAAGTAAATCTAAGGTTCATTTTGATATCCCGTATTCATTGAAATTCATCTATGTCTGCCACTTTGACGCTTTCAACTATCTATTCCTAGCTGTATTTGGTAATCTTTTATTTATTTGAATCAAGTTTGATATATCATTTTGATTATTATGCTGAATTTTCCCATCGCTGTCCTATTACTGCAGTAATCTTACCCCAAATCCAATTTCAGATACTAATATTTTTACTTTACTTTACGTTTGAGAAGGAGACATAAACTACACGCAATGGTTGGGATTAAGTTGAACATTAAAGAATGCAGGAGTCTGTTTAATATCTGAAATTGTCTTGACATCTCTGTAGATCAATTGGGACCACTCGAATTTTGTTTCTTGCTAATTTTACGTCGACGATTTCGAGAATCTCTGTTCAGAAATATTTTTTTTTTTTTTGTCAATTGGCTGCAGAGATTTAGGTACTTGGACCCATCACACTTATTTCGCGCCCGCAAATCTAAGGCAAATGCGAGTATTGATTGAATAGAACACGGGAAGACAGATCGCGCGAACCACTGTAATTCAGCTTGGTACCAATTCCAAGCGTGTTTGTTGTCCGAGAGAGAATACGTCATTCGATTTGACGAAGTGATTTCAGCCTCGCAAAAACGCTGCCAGTCCGTGAAGATAAAGGAACGATAATTGCAGGCACCCATCTACAGCGTTAGACAACTGTCATTAAATGCTAATCGACCCGTGGCGTCTTCTGTCATCTGCCACGCAGAGTTACTAACAACAGTTATGTTTATTAAACTGCGAGTTACAAGTCTGTACTTCGAACGGGACATGTTTGGAAAGGTTCCCCTTTTTTGCTCTGTTGATGCAACAGCGTAGAGCCGAGCGATAGGGAGTCTCCAAGAAGGGCTGTTACTGCAGACAGTTCTCCAAACATTGGGACTGGTGCCTGCCACTCTTTCCCCACTTTCCGTATGAGGCTACCAAAGTTTATATTTCAGGTAACAAGTAAAATATTACTCATGACATAGAAGTCATTTGCATTTGACTAAATGTTTGCCAATGAAATAAACCAGAATAGAAAGAAGAAAAAAAAATTGTACACTGATTTCTTAGTAATAGAACAAACTCGGGGATGAACCCACGTTTCGACAATCGTTCCCTGTGGGAATCGTCGTCAGAATTCTTTAGTTCACCATATTTTTGCAGCGCCACCTGTTTGTTTCTGTTGCTGGGTCGGAATCCGGACTAACTGTTTAAACCCTAACCCTGAACCACTCAGGCAATGTATCAGTCGCTAAATTATCCTGATTTGCGGCCACGCGATTTACAAACGGTTATTATTAATAGAAAACAGTATTAACTTTAGTTTACGGTTGTCTGTGACCAGTAATCAGGTGGTTGGTCACGTGGTCACGACTTCAGGCCATGATAAATGCGATGTTTCTGGCTCGGCTGTCCCGCATCCATACATGACTAATGTCGTACACCGAAGCGATCTAAGTCGGCATGTGAACGCCGAACTCTTGATGAACGGCCAGGGTTTTATTTACTATTTTTCAAGGCTGCAATGGAGATGAGAATTACTTCTGTTTCCGGCTGCCATTTTTTTTTTTTTTTTTTTTAAATATTGAGAGTTGCATGAAGATTAGCCTTTGTAAATGTATCTACCAATAACTCAGGTCTCTACACGAAGCGGCTTGTTAAAGAAGCAGGGGGAGATAATTACATCAAGCATACATTTAAATTTAGTAAAAAGGTTTTGGTTTTCAGTTTGGCAGAGTTCGTTTTACGTGTATATTTTTGGATTAAAAAAAAAAAAAACAACAACAAGAAGGGTATTACGCTTCGTCTTCTAAACAGATTAAAAGTGACGAGTAAAGGATATAAGCCAAGATAGGGTTTAACCCTAACCCGCTTACATCGCAGGTCTTCGGGCAGTAAGTTACAAGATCGGTCGCCATTATCAATTTGAACAGAACCTGTTACCAGAAAAGCTTCTCGATGGTTGTAAATAAAAGAGAACGAACTCTCTGTCGCAGGGGATAGACAAAAGGCTGAACAGAATGGATAAGGGGGGAGACGCAACAACGAGATGCTGAAGGACTCTCCTCCAAGGGACCAGCACGATTACGATATGGAAGTCGATAGCAGCGAAGTCGAGGAATGGTAGGTAATTTTGTTACACCGCACTAAGCCCTGATGGCAGATCTACTCCGGGGATATTTATTAAATTTTCTTGCCAACGTTTCTCGAGTTCAGACGGGAGAAGAGGCTCAGAGAGTGAGTCAGTGAAAGGTTTCAATCTTATATCTTCTGATGGCTTACCAGACTTTGTCCGCTCGACTTTATTAGGTCATTGAGAAGGAACTACGCGGATGTGGTCTCGTCGGAATGGTTGTCTGTTTCTCATGTACGTCATCAATGAAGCTCATCGTCTTCCTGCCCCCGTCTTTTTTGCATGTTGCATGCAGAATATAACCAGAGATACAGGTACATTTATTTCGACTGCAGTTCCCTCTCTCTCGGTCAAAAGGAATTTCTCAGAGTCGGTCCTGCTGCAGAACCGGTGCCTGTACTTTTTGCATGTGATGGTCAGTGATGGAGAAGCAAGCAGAGGCAGGATGAGATGGAGCGGTCGAGGAGGTTCCCAGAAACTCGAGTCGACTGTGGGCCCGGATAAACCGCCTGGCAGGTTTCTCATATAAAGAACGCGAACATTGCGATGCTAAACGAACTGGTTACGCACCAGTCCCTCGGGATGTCTGGGCCACTGGACGGAAATTCATCTTTTCTCATCGTTAATGACAGCGATAAACAGTCCCCCGATTATTTTAAATTACAGTGGCCGGTTATTTAAGCAGACGTCTGGCGGTAGCGTTTTCTTCTCCCAGCGTTTGGTGGCCCACCTGGCAGCCCTTGGGGAAAATGCCACTGGATGTGAGGAAGTGTAGTATGAAACTGATGGACGGTAGGAAAATGATCAGGGAGGCCCGCAAAATGATGAGACAACCAGTTAAAGGATAACGGAGGAGGTCGTAAGAAGTACCTTGAGTATATTTGAAAGCCGAGTTAGAGGAAGGTCAGCTGCCGCTGTGATGATCTGTATCTCACCGTGCCTTAAGCCGGAGTGTATCATTATTCACGATTACTTGTAGACTGTCTGACCGGAAATTCATTTTTGTTGTGATTATAAAAGCTGTCCATTTGTTTCCACTCCAAAGACTGTCAAAATACGAGCTTCATTCTTTCCGGGATTTAAATGATTTTTTTTGTTTTGTTGCAAAAGCCGATCAGCATGTGAACGTTGTATCGATAAAGTAACTAGAACTGACATGTTTGGTACTTACATCTTAAGGATAAAAGTGAGTTTTCTGCAGCTGGAAATTCCGTCCGTTTAGAATTAACGAAAACCTGAAATTACTTTATAAAGTCTGTTGAATATGGAGGATCTTTGCGTGTTTATTCCTCTAGATTCTGGTTATGACTTTCGGTTATTTAATTAGAAAATACCGCACAGTGAGCCCGACTGTTCAGCTTTAACACACACACAAGCGTGGGGGGTGGTAGGGGAGGAATCACACGGAGCTCACACGAAGCTGTGTTGTCAAAACCCAGTTTTGTTACCGTGCGATTAAAAGCCAGATTTTACTTCTAAAGGTTATAGAGAGAGAATGACGTCACTATAGAGAGAGAATGACGTCAGAGAATATATATGGCGTCACTATAGAGAGAGAGAGTTGACATCGGTACAGAGGGAGAGAGAGAGAGAGATTAATATTTTATAAATTGTTGCAGTCATCTAATGTATGTAGTGCTCGCTGTATCTGAACTTGTCTTCCGAAGCGTTTATTAAAAACTTGAAAAATTATATTTATTGCTATTAAAGCCATAGCTGAATTACAACTGAGAAAGAATAGCGTTACCTTTCAATCTAGAGCCATACTATTATATCTGTGCGGGCAATCTAGATTTTTTTAAAAAAAAATGTATTCAGGTGTTGACAGATGCCAGCTAGACGTAATAGGCTTCATTTTAATGCTCAGGAATACAGACGCCAGATACAGACAATGGCTTTCACAAAACACGTGCGTCTTTGTTGTTATTCCGCCCAGTGTTCAATTGCACTTTCTCGTATCTGTGATGTTTACCATATAATCAATTGATCATTATCATACAACGTAATTAGCTACTTTCGCCGATATTTGGAAGAACAATGAAAAATATAAAAAAAAACACCTGAGTCATCTTGGCTCATGAGTCACCACTAGGTAGACAATAAGCTGCTACCTTTGTCGTGTTTGACTAGCCGCTTAATCACAGCCTTTGCTAGTCATCTGCTTCCTCTGGTTTTTACTTTCGAAGTGCTTCGGGTTTCAAGTATAGATGGTTTTACCCTTTTCTGTTTATATATTAAAGTAAATTTATCAAACTAGTTATCTATATGTTATTGGACCAATATTGACTTACTCGCCTTTGGCAGATCTCAGAGTAGATGATTGTTCACGCACGCGGGAATTGTTTTTTCTATAGACCGATAGGTTGCAAACTCAGAAAGAAAGGTATGCACGTATGTAATTTACATGAAAACATGACGTCACTGATACCTATAAGGGAACCTGTCTCTTTGACCAATAGCAAGTTGTATTCTAAATTTTCCTAATCTACTGCCACGCAGTTTTTAATTAGACCAGCTGGTCATCTAACGAGCAGGGGACTTATTCTGGATTAGCCGGACAAGACTTAACGAAACAAGATCTCTAAGCACAACAGAGATCTGAAGATCGACCCGATTAATTACTTATTTCCTCTGCGTTCAAAGACTTACAGCATTTTTTTTTTTTTAAAAAGAGAAATCTGTCTAGATTAAAGAAATCTTTATTAATTGGCTCTTTTCAGCATCTGTAATATCGCTATAGTAACGGTCAATTTGAAAGGAAACAAAGAGAATAGATATGGGGAAAAAATCTACTTTCTTTTTACTTAGAGTAAAAAAAAATAAATACAAGAAACTGGAGGCAATTAACTCTAAATAAATTATTTTAAGTGCTACTTAAAGTCCCTTACTCGTTTAATGATGGCGTAGAAACCATTTTAATGTATGCAAGCAGAGAATTATAGTTTTAGAAATGTATAATAAATGTTTCCGATATCACAGTTTGAGCTTGGAGTGTTTTTCAAATTATTACTAGTTAGTCGGGTTAAGTGAAACAATCCTGGACTACGTCGTTAGAGCGGGTGCCCGTGACTGTTTCGCTGTAATTAGACCTGTTACAAGATATAACGTGAAAAGTGCTCCATATAGGTGATTAAAGGTTATTCTCACGTCGTTGGCTATAACGGTCAGGATATTTTATTAAGCGAGAGAGCATATGGCTCATAAGAGATGTTGAAGACGTCAGAAGGCTTTTACTAGAAAAGACACAACAGAGAACAACTGCTCGCCGCCGGAGAATGAACCTGTAAAAAAGCTTATCTCTTGTAAAGGTTGTTTTTTTGTGTGTGTGTGTGTTACAAATTGTCTGCGTAAAAATGACATCTCAGAATTAATAATAAAAAAAAACAACAACAAGCAACAGATTTTCTACGTATTAAACAAATACTGACAATTGGTTTAACAGTTTAGTAGCTAAGACGAATTATTCTAGCAGCATCCAAGATAAGCTTGGTGGAGGCTTTGGATCCGTCCCTGTTCGTTCGCTGACCTTTCAGAAGAGATGGGTGGAAGCCATACTCCTCCATCAGTTTACCGGCTGCTTTGCTCGGTGTCTCTCTCTGTATCTTCAGGAAGCTGGGCGGGGGGAGGAACTGCTTCTCGCTGGCGTGGCGAGCCGAACTGACGGTGGTTCAGAATTACTGATGTAATCGTTGTAATAACCGATACGATTTTTTTTTTTTAATATTATGATTTCGGTTATTTTCTAAATTAATTTAAGGCGATGAATATTTTCATAAATCACTATTTTAGTTACTGATAACTTTTATATTTATAGATAGGCACCTCATTATTTCCCTATCGTTCTTCCCACCGTCGTCTTAATAAAGGATATCAGTTACCCTTTCTTGAAATCAGCTGTTCCTCGTTAATGCTTTCATTAATTCAATTGCTGATATCTTTTAAATGAATAAATAATTATCGATTCGACAATTGATGTCAGTAATTCGGTTACTGATATCGCTTGAAGGAGCCTGCTGACGTAAAACATTGGACCGATATCACATTGCAATTACTTTAGAGTCGCTTCTTAAATAAATGTCACTAAGAATTGTGAGTGCCAGTTGTGTGCAATCCTGGAGTTTCGCGAGTCATCACGCAGCAATCAATAATGGCGGATGGCGGTAGGTAAAAGCCGAACAGGCCGTTCAACTGTATAGAATGTCTCTTCATAACCCATTAAAATTCTGTTTATTGTCCGGCAGCGCTACGCTGGATTTACTTCCGTCGAGTCCGTATTACAGATTTGTTTCACTTGTTGGCATTTAGCTCCTATTATTTTCCTCCCTCACTTCTGAAGAGCTCGCTTGTTTCCCTTCGTCATTAGCGCTTCCTCACGAGAGCAGAGCATCCAGAGATAAAACTCAAAACCCCGCAGCCAAAAGCTAATCCGACGACAGATGGCCGCGACTTCATTGTTGCCGGAGTTATATCGCGTTATCACTTCATCAGAGCGGAACGGCTTCCATTTGCTTTTCAAATTAACCCCGGGGTTAGTAAGCCATTGATGCGTGGGATTTTCCTTTTCTCTAATAGCTGCTGAGGCTGAAGACCTCACGGCTGGAAATCGTACGTGATGGTGACAGACAGGGTTCGCTGTCAACATTAGACGGTCTCTCTCTCTCTTTTCCTTTTCTGGCAGACAGGGGTCGCTGTCAACATTAGACGGTCTCTCTCTCTCTTTTCCTTTTCTGTTCATCTTCTACTTCAGAAAAGAACAAAACGTCTTTAGGGAACAAGAAATATTCCAAAACTAGAATTAAAAAAAAAAATATATATATATATATATATATATATACATATCTTTAATGGAGGAAGCAAAATGTTCAGGTCCTTTCAACTGATGCTTTAGCAGACGAACCGCGTCAAAGATAAAAGAACTTTCTCTGTCTTGTATATTGAAAAAAAACAAACTGTGGCTCTCTTATTAACGGAAGAAGGCCGACAACAAGATGAAAAACGTCGACATGAATTGATATTCACCATTTTTTAAAATGGCTTTACAGTTAAGAAGAGTGGGGCCCCCTTTTCTAAGGAATCCATCAACTCGCCGCACTCACCAGCAAAAAATACTTCCATAAGATCTTTATTTTTTGTTCAGCTTAAAGAAAGGCAAAAGTCAGACATTTATTCCCGTGATTCGTGAATGTCTTGTTTGTTCAAATTTTAAAACCCAGTTCCGCTTTGGACTCTTTATCCCTGCGTTTACTTAAGGAGCGAATGGTTTTGTTACCTGATAGATAAACAGAGAGAAAGATCTATTGCCATTAAAAACGGTTTTAGAATTGTTCAACTTACACTCGGAGATAGTTTGACGTCCGGTGAGATTTCGCCGGGGCAGTTATTTACAAGCGGAGTAATTTGAAAGGCTTAGTTATCCGGCCTCGCCTCATCCGGTCAGGGCAGAGCGGGAGTGTCTGGAGTTAGGGGGTTAACAAGTGTCACCGCCCCTCTGGGCCCAAGAGACGCAATGATGAACCAGACGAGTCCTGCCGTAGTTTCCATTTCCGTTGCTACATTGTCCCGGTTTGTATCTAGCGGTTGACTGCGCTAATTCAAAGCTCTTGGGCTTCTTCGGATGGTTTTAATTCATGGGCAAACTACTGCTAACGTGTGATCCCCATCCGCCAGCCACACAAGGGGCCTTTTAAGATTAGAAAATGCTCGACTGTGAAGATTTCGGTTGTAGATTTTGACGATGGGTTTCAAATGTTTCGTATTTTCCCAGTACAGCCCACAAAGGGACACCCAACTAGGTTTGCTCTGTTTGTGAAGAGAGGAATAAACTACACGCTTTTTTAGTTTATCGGGGCTGAAACTCTTTCTAGGTACTGACCATTATAATGTAAAGACC
Organism: Nautilus pompilius; assembly: GCA_018389105.1. Classification (NCBI taxonomy): domain Eukaryota; kingdom Metazoa; phylum Mollusca; class Cephalopoda; order Nautilida; family Nautilidae; genus Nautilus; species Nautilus pompilius. The sequence continues at coordinate 260,821 of JACATO010002211.1, read as the reverse complement.
AGTTTCACTCTGTAAATCGAGTGCCAGCGGAAAAGTTATATACGGTAAAAGAGTAAGTAAGTCAGTGAGCGGAGCCAGCAGCTTCCCGGCGTTGATGGATAGCAAATATCGAACATGTTAGTTATGTTGATGAAGAGAAATATTTTTTTTTGTGTTTTGTACTAAAAGCATACAATGGTCTTTAGCTCGAAATGCCATTTTTTTTTAATTTAAAAAAAAAGAAAAACCCAGATATTTTACAACTTAAGTTACTCTGGATGGCCGCTGTTATGGAAACAGTCAGCTGTGCGGTTTTGCGTCAATAATTAAAGGGAATGTCACAGAATGGTCCATTGTTAAATTAGACACAGATCGTCTTCCTGCCGACTTTGTTTAAACAGCCACGGTTGCGCCTATTCTTGGGCGTCTCATCTTTCTGCGAAGCTACAAAAATGATGATGATAAAAGAATTGAGGGCGCAACGTCAGAAGTGGCAAAGTCAACTCTGACACGAACGCGACGCGTCGTCAGAATTGTTTTCCGTTTAGTATGAAAAGTGCTACTGCCGACGACTGCGAGCCGAAGTTCCGATGCGATTTATCAAGCTGAGTTATTGCGAAACCAATCGATCGCTACTGACGGCCGCTTTATAAATAAATTCAAAAAAACACAGAAGCGTGTAACTACGATAATTACAGGTAGGAAAACGCCCGGCTCTTGATTGGAAATCAGTAGACGATTTCCAAAGTCAACTTTGAGTTCGAGCCGAGTAGCTAACAGTTCTGTGGTCGAACCTTCTCACGTTCCTTAAAGCTCTCAGTATTAGCCAGGACAGTTCCCGCGATGTTGTTGCGAAACTCGTTGTATGGGTTTTTTCTTGTATATACCAATTTTACCGCGGCGCTGCCCGTCTGTCCGCTATGTAGTTTCCCACACCGGATTAATCAGAATGAGCGATATTGATCGGCGATTGGTCAGTCAGATTCCATCCACTGATGCACGCAGCCGGACTTTACTGTACGTTGCATTGATTGCACCTTCTTACAAATCGCGAGTTCATGATCTCCATGCGAATCACGAGCGGGTCATTGTCCTGAATTCATTTAGCCAAAATTGAATTAGGGAGAAACAAGAAATCACCCCCATCTGTCAGAATATAACTAGTGGTATTCCGGAGCCAAGCTCTGTTTTAGAGTCGGCGCATGGGCATTTTGAATAAAAGTCTGTCATGTGGACGTTCTAAAAGAAAAAGAGGTGTAAAGTCAATTATGGGGTTTTTCCTTCATGAATATTTATAACTCCTCAGCGCCACCTACTGTTTGCTAACAGGTGCAAGTTTACCCACGTACCGTCGGCACAGATCCAGTTATTTCGATTTTATTTTGGTGACCAAAATCTTTGCATTAGCTTAAATTTTAAACAAAATATCGAGTGTTTATTGCGTGTATTACAATGCTTTTAAGACGCAATAAAGCTAATTAAACGTTGTTGCGATATTCATATAGTTTAGGTACTAAACATCGTTTTTTGTACAGATGCAGTCATAATTCCGGTTGTGTATTGACTTTGTCTACTACTGTAACTTTTCCTTTACGTATATAAATATTTGCAAACTATAACAACTTTCTTATATGTAGTTAAAAATGTCAATACCTTTATATTTTGAAATTTATTTCATATTTAAAGAATTATATTGATTTTATGCTATTATAAAATAAGACGTTTTATGCTCATTTTCAAATGTATTAGTGGAGTTCTGAACTCAGTAGGTTTGAGATTCTAGTGACAAATGGCTAACCCTGTCCCGGGCGTACAGCGTCTTCTTTAGGTCCATGGACGGATCCCAGCAAACTATTTACATAGTATGGTATTAGTGTCATTATGGTTTTTGATTCAACGTTAACATCTTATTAGATGCATTCTCCAAATCTAATTTTAACTGGTACCCGGCCTACTACACAGGGTAGCTTCATATAAGGGCCAGAAGCGATGAAGCAGAGATGCGTCGTCACCAGACCCATATTTCGCTCTTTAATAGAACCATTTTATCGCCTTGGCTGTATATTTGTCAAGAAAATAGTTCTTCACAATTACTGGAGTCAGGAAAATTAAATTCAGATAATTAGATAAGGTTATATATATATTTGAAATATTTAAAATGGCAAGAAAAAGCTGCTCCTTAATGCTGTTTCTATTCTAACGAAAGAGATGCAAATTATTTTCTTAACATTTGCATCAGTATTTTTGTTAACGAAGAGATGTAATTATAATCAGTGATATACAGTAACCGATGACAATGGAGCGAATTGCTTAAAAGAGAAGCACAGATCTATCCGGTTTATCTAGTGGTTAATGGAATCACGAGGGAGATCGAGGAAATAAAAGCATTAACTGCAAAGAAGAAAAAAACAAAAATGATTTGAAATTCTTTGATTGAACCCTTAGATTATTATTATTATTCACGAGAGCTTTTTAAATTCCACAACCGCTGCACCGTCTCAGCTAAAAAGCTATCCTTTCTTTTAAAAGCCGACACACCGAACTCTCTTGATCAATAAAACCAGAGTCCTGTCTGGTTTTTCTATATTCCCGTTAAGCGGAGCTCTTTTACATCCTTACTACCTAACAGATAAACTACTGTCAGGGAGTCCACTGCAAACAAAACAAAAGAGATCGTCAGATTTTAGTTTGTAGACAAAATTGAAAGAATAGCATCAATCTGCGAATCCCGCTGTCTTCTTTCTATAACATATAAGATGCAGATTTTAGAACATTCCAGCCAACTGCTGTTTTTTTCTTTCGATTATTTATAGAGACAAGAACACAATGGAAGAAAAAGCGATTAACTCGGAGTAGTTTTACATAATTATAAGCGCTCTCCCTGCAATAAGAGGTGGAGAGTTTGGTGAAAAACCGCATAATTTTTTTTTTTTTTGCCTTTGGACGAATTAATAACAAATTTTTAAAAGGTATCAGAAGGGGAAAAGCGGATCTGAAGTACTTGACGTTTGTCATTCAGCTTTTGCTTTAATGAAAAGAGAATTTAAAGTTAGATATTCATTTAACGGAAGGAAACTTGCGTTTAAAAACGTCATCCTTATGTAGAAAGCCGTCAGGTTTACTTAAAAACAACAAAAAAGTATGAAATTTTTCAAATGCAAATCCTATCTTTGGTTGAACTCGAGGCCGGATGACGTGAGAGTGAGTGCCACTCACCCAGCCTGTGTGGTTCACCTGTGGCGACTGTCCAGTGTTGCCGCATTATGAGAAGGGCATCTCGTCGCATTTATTACCTTCCATTTACTCTGTCTTCCCAGGAACGGAAAGATTTTGGCTCTGTGTTTAATCATAGGAATAAGAAGAAACCTGTTTCGTGATTTTGCTCATCAGCTCCGTAGTATTAGAACTGGTGATAGACGTCAGCATTTTGGTATTTGTGTTGTTTGTTCTGGTATCTACTAAGTCTGTTATTTAACGAGTTTTATCTATTCGATTATTTTAATAGTTTTCGACACGCGTGCGCCCCCTTAATAGAACAACGGATACTATTTACTGAAAATCTCTCTAAAATGGAAGGAAATTCTTTTCGCCAGGTAAATAATGTCATCTTTACGTGGCTTCTTCAGATCGTAGCATTCAGATCAGCAGGAAGCTGACTAATACCGTTCAATATATGCCGCCAGAACATCTATGAGTTTACCCATATTATGTCCAGTTCTTTACCTTCGTTAATATACTTACAGTAAAATTCTCACCTGGTGATTCAGCGGTACGTGCTGTCGAACAAGACTCCAGCTGAACCTTTCCTTAGTAGTGTATTTAACACCGACGACATTCGAGACCGAAACCTTTCTATCACAAAATACGTACAAGAACAAAACAGAATTATCTGTAAAAGGAAACGATCGAGAAAAGAAGAAAAACCATGATGTCAAGTGCAGATCAACCCCAAGTCTGGTTACTTGAGTACCTGTCTGGACGTCGGCGGAACCCGGCGATACAAAACAGTCAGTAGTTCTCATAATTAAAAGACCAGCGGATTCTACTGCGCTATTCGAGTTATTTTATTTGATTATGAAAAACAGAGAAAAGTTCTTTTTTGTTTTTTGACACTGAACATTCCTTAGGCCGTTTACTTTCTTTGTGATTCAGTATATATGGTGGAAATTGGCCTAGAACTCGATAGGGACAAACCAGCGGGAACCAAGATTTGTGTGGACACCGATATTCTTCGTTCGCTTTTCATCATCAACGGCAAAACTGGGAACAGACGCGACTTTTGTTCTCTTGTTTTGCCTCACCGTAGGAAGACTTTGAATGGTTCCACAGTCGGCTGGTATGCCATTTTTTGTGAAATGATTTTTTTTTCTTTCTAGTTGCAATTGTTTTGTTTATCTTTGCTTTAATTTAAAATGTATTTTTGTTGGCTATTAAAACAAGGATTCATCTCCATCCGACTTATAATCAAAATCACGAACAGATAAATCGTCAGAAACGGCAAGAAATTATAAAACGCCAAGAAATTCATTACATTTTTTATTTATACGTCCTGAGATATTTGTATTCACCTTTTGAATTGAATCGTTCTTTTATTTTTTCCCCCCCTCCCTTCCTTTTGATATACATAAAAGATCATTGATAGCAGCTCTCTTAACGATTGTGTCTGTGCAGTGCGCTGCGCACCTCGACACGTTTCAAATTAACTTACACAAGGTTGCTCCCCTGGAGAGTTTTGTCCTCTGCCTACACTTAATTGTATATTCTGCCTATAAATATACAGAATTAACAGGGATTTGATTTTGTATGATCAGAGTAGCTGTTGTATTGATTTTAAAAATACGTTTCTTTGTGGAATTGGATGTAAGATGATAAAAATAAAAAAAAAATAAATAGAAAACTTTTATTTTTGTTTCTAAACAACAGCTTTTGTTGTATCTTATGCAAGGGTATCACCAGCCTGCAAAAACACAAGACAAGTTAAATTTAAGGGTTTTATAAATTTATTTTTAAGATAAAGGATTCCAAACACGCCTCAGGGTGCGGCATAAATCGGTGTGCTATTTTTAATAGGCGTGAACAGTTGTTTTGTTTTTGCATATCGACGAGAAAAAGTGATGATTCATTTCGATAGATGGGTGCAAATATTTTAGAAAGTATAAAAGGAATGTTCCAAATGATGCTCTTCAAAAACGATTTATCTTATGATTTTGATTTAATTGTTAGGCACCCAACGTCAAAAGATATTTATGTAAACGCGATCCATACATGTCAGATGAAGATATGGATTTCCTGTATTCTATATGCATACGTTACAGTTTCTAAGGTTGTCTCTCCGTCTCTTGGGAGGACAAACGGGAGTAATACTCTGAAACGTCAACATGCCATGTGCTACGGAGCTGCACTGTTTCCTGTACAGTAGACATATTTTTCGAAAACATCAATGGTTGGGAGGACCATGGAAGTCGGGGGGCCCACTAAGTGAGACAGTAGGTGCTAGGGATGGCTGAAATAGTATCCGGCCAGGTTTCATTTGAACGCTTCCAAGTAAATAGGAACGACTCATCCCTCAGAGAAACAGCTAAACCAGAGAGAGAGGCAGGAATCTGTTCAGATACGGGAAACAATTTTAAAGATACTGTACGCGAGTAAAAAGGAAGCATGAATAAAAGAAGCAGTCAATTAATTAACCTTTGAGTGATTATTCGGTGTATATGGTAGAATGGCGAAGAGTTGTCGGTTTTCCAGGAGAATGCTTGCTTTTTGTTTTATAGAATTTAATTAAACTTTAAGCTAAAAATAACTGGTAACTTCCAAATTCCGCACTGTTGTGATACTGTTGGTGACCGTAATATCTACATATATCAGCAAATAGTATCTGCAATAGTTTGGGCATATTGAATATAGATTTAAACTGTTATTGAGTGATTGCCTTCTGAAACAGTAATTTGTTCTATCAAAAATCGTTAACGGGAACCGATCACCGAGTTGTATTTCACTTTCTTATTCCCGATTACATTAAGTGGAAAACAGCTGACTTGATAAGGATAATAACAAAAGCAATCTCAATACCTATTATTAATTCTTGTGGTTTTCTGCATATGTTAATTAGTATTGTTTGAATTTTAATTATTTTGATGATCAACTGTTTTAATTTCCACTGCCATCGTTAAAGAAGAAAGGATACACGTTAGTACGTTTTATGCAGTTATAGAGATAATCACAGCTTCGTTGTTGCTGTTTTCTAGGTAAAGACGAGATAAGATGCACTCTATGGAGATAGCGATGTACAAGGAATTTGTCTATAAAAAGAAAAAAAATCTAAGAGATTTTACTAAGGTTTCGTTACGGGAGGTTGCTAAATGTGAACGAAGGAACATCTTCATTGATGTTCCGGTAGCTACAAATAAAGAGTTATTATTGGCTAATAGCCATCACGGGACCAAAGTCTGAGATACCTGACACAGATTGAGGATAAGTTGCCGTCTGTGTTGCTATAAAACATGGAGCTGATGTTCTCTAGAAGGAGGAAACAAGGCCCTGCAAAGGCGCTTGGGTTTTTACTGGACTCTCTAAACTTTCAGAAGAATGTACAAGTGGCGTACATCTGGAAACCTGCTGCAGGTTTTTTTTATTAAATGAGAGAGCTTCGGAATATCGGGGCGGGGCTGCTGAAATCGGAATGTTTTGCGAATGATAACGAAAGGCCAGTTGCACCAGCTTAGATATTCTCGACTCCTTAGAGGTTACAGCAACATTTTGACAGACGAAGATTGGTCTTTCCCTTACAACCTTTTTACTGACCAGCCAATTTCAGAGCCGACTTTACAGCGTGGCATCGGTAAGAAAGAGTCTGAAGAACAACGTGTCCATCACAGAACATTGGGCTAACCCCCTTCCTCCTATCTTTTAAAGGAGGCTCCAGCCACCATGTTGTTGTTATAAAATCTTTGATCCTGAAAAGTCCTTACAGTACAACTGCTGGTCTGTTTTATTCTGGACGCCTCATTCTCTTCTGATGACTATTTTCTTGTTTGTGAGAACCAGCGAATTATCCGAGATTTTATACGGTGTCAGGAGGGGTCAACCTCTTTTAACATTTCTGCCTGTGTAGTGGAGATGCTACTCTATTATACTCTTTTTTCTGGGGGGGTTTAAAGGCAATCAGCAAAAACCATTAGTATTGTAACGTCCAAGCCTAAGGAGATGGGGAGAAGATCTCTCTCTCTCTCTCAAATATCAGATTATTAATCTTATAATCGTGCGCTAGGAGATTAAAGCTACCGGCTCCTTTATCACATAATTTCTACAAACACCATTTACATAACGTGAAAACACACAAAGGTAATGAATCCAAAAATGCGTTAAAAAAAAACGAATACATTAAGATTGATCTCCACAACATACGCCATTAAGATGCATTGCTATAGCAACAGTTTGATAAGAGATTAAATTTCGTTGTCTTTGAGATTGCTAGTTTGAGCGACATAGGATGCGAGGCTGACAGCCATCAAGATGAAATGGGTGAACTCTGCATGCAGTATTTGAAAACCTTCCAGCATTTTTCTTCTTCTCTTTAGTATTCTTTCCAGCTTTGATTTTTGATGGTTCATATAAGGTCCCGTCTTTGTTCTTTGATAAGTGCTCTGGTAGATTTACCTGGCGTGAGTCAACCACAACACAAAGACCACTTCCTGTTCTTTTTCTGCGCCTTGTTAGCCCTGCTGATGCTGCTGCTGCTTCGGTGTCACGCTTATCTGCCCTTGATCAGAAAGTTTTACCGAATCCAGCACGACTAACGTACCACGCATGAATATAACGTTGAAATTCTTTAACAGCTCTTCAAAACGACCGGTTAACACGGCAGATATGAGTGCACTGCTGCTGACTAGTCTGGCTTAAGAGCGGTCTGTGAGACCCCAAAAATCGCTTAGACAATAAAAGAAATGAAATCCACCCGGGTGGTAGGTTCTGTTCATGTACGATGCCTCCGTGCAGCCGCCTAGATTCAAACAATTGAAAAAAGAAAGTCAATTACACAAAAGACAACATTTTTATAGTTTAAAATCCTATTGTCATTTGTTTAAAACTTACAATTATTACCCGATATAACGACTAAAAATTATTACATTAAATCACGGATTTTGAATTGATTTTCTTCATCTCTGATGAAATTCTTCCTAAAGATTTTTACAGTCTCAGAACGGTTTCGGCCTCTTCTCTGAGGAGAAATGTATTATCTATTAGCATTGTTCAGCACTTCAGTATATATACTTTATATGAGATGTGTGCCATTTGTGTTGAAGTTAGCACATTTAGAAAGTTATCACGCAGACACCCAACTCCACCGTTGGCTTTAGTTAATAGTTAATTAAAATACACCAAAAAAAAAAACAATACAAAACGGAAACAGCTGATATACATACATACATACATATATAATCCCCGCCGAAGAGTACAGTACAGCTTGTAAGAAGGCGGATTCTATCAGGTGGTGATGTACTTTCCTGAGCTGTCGATCAGCAGGGTCGTTCCGCACTGGCTTAATTACAAGTCCATCTGGACGCTGGGTTTCGACCTCAGTTTGACTCTCCCCACCTCCCCTCCACACACACACACACCCAACAAATCCGCCCAACAGTTCACTGCGCCGGTCAGAGTTTGGGAAAACTTCTTCCCGATGACTCTCGCTGAACTATGTCTCAACTTGATCTTTGTCGAAAATTTTACGAAGCCAACAACAACAAAAAAAAAAAAATAGAAACAACAAATTAGTAAAACTAGATTTAAAAAGTATCCACTAACTTGTATTTTCCTGTTAGTTTAATGACAATGCTGTAGAAACCGCTTTTCTGTTTAAATTGCTCTTTCCTACTCGATATTTTGATTCAAGATGTAATTACACCTTGACCAGTGCTCAGCTTCTAATTCATCATATTGGTATTTCTTTTCTTGAAAACAATAGTGTTAAATGTGCATCTATTGAAGTATACCGTTAATGCCTGCACCTCCAGATAAAATTACTACGTTATGGATATTAAATGCAGTGACGTAGTAAATATTTAAAAAATTCAACCAATGCGTTGCTGGATTTGTGCTTTTAAGTGAATCTTGACGTTCTAACACACACACACACACACACACACACACAAACACACGCACGCACGCACACACACACATACACACACTCACAACACACACACACACAATCACAAACACACACACGCACGCACGCACACACACTCACAAACACACACACACACACACACAACGAGCAATTAGTCACTCAGACTTCTGTTTAGAATAACATGAACTTGTTGAATAGTTTTCCCTCATCTTTGTACTTTTATGCGTTAAGGTGTAACGTCAAATCGGCTTACCTGTCTCTTGGCCTAGTTCCAATACTGGCCGAAGAGGTAAAAGATCGAAAACTGACTGCTTTGATTATTACGTACGATAAAAGAGGAGGGAGGCTGGTAGCAGGTGAAATATGGACGTCGCGAAATTGATGTCATTATAGGAAAAAATTGTAGAAAAGGAACAACAAATGACAGAGAAGTACGGAAAAGTCTTGAAGATGGGGGGGGGATGTTGGAAAACCGATCGAATCTTCCAGTTTAGCAAGGGGATATATTTTAATGGCTTCAAGAGAAAACAAGAGAATCCGTCGTTAATATACACGCAGAGACAGGCAGAAATAACCGAAAACACCAGCGAAATAATCGGTCGAGCATCAGAGATGTTAGATCCATTAGTTTGCCTACAACTTGGATACGCTGCGCAGGCGTGGAGTCCATAAGCAAGGAAGGGTGTTTGTGTTTTAAGAGTTCTGCATAGATTCGCTTGAATGCTTTCAAGTTTTAGACTTTTACAATAAACATTCTAAATGACTAAAACTAACTAGGTTACCTGGTTTCCACCTGATACCTCTAAGTGGTGACCTGATAGTGTCATTGTAGGGGTTTGAAAAATCGTATTTCTTAGCTTTTAGACGTATAGTTAATTCACAAGTAGACTTTCAGTTGATGGAGCGCAGCAGAGACACCGAACATAAATGGAAAAAGTAGCGGTGACTCCATTTATTTGTATTTCTATTGCATTTTCCAGAATGGGAGAGTTTAAGATATCTATCATATTTGAAGCACCTATATGACTTTCTTGTCTTTTATTCAGATGCTTTCAGATTTGGAATGCAGTCTGACCACACATAGCCTGGCACATTCAACACCCAAGGAAAACTTTATTATCTATATTAGTTTGTCGTATCAAGTTTTGTGAATGGTTATTCGCGGAATTTTCCTTAGAACCTAACTAATAATTGTTCGTGGAAACCCCCGCATATTCGCGGAATCGCAAATATCTTCCGCGATTTTTTATGGCTTTTTTCGTGGCAATATATTTTTTTTTCACGCTTTTTAACGCTAAATTATTAATAGCAATATAATTTACTAATTTTGTAATATAAATACTAACGTAAATTCAGCAAAATATCAAAGTAAAATAAACGCTGTTGGCTGGAGGTTTGAAAGTAGCCAATCAGAGAGCGTTATTCATTTCTCCTCGCTGTTGATTGGCTGCTGCCCACGAGGCGCTGTCTCAGGCAGATGCAGCCCAGCATCATCCCAGTTTACCGCGTGTAGCTATCTCGAGTGTTTCTCTGAGTGTTGTGTTTTTTTATTATATATTTACTTATATTTTTAAAATTATATTTTACGTTATATTTTGAAGTTTATAGGCATTTTTATGGACCACGTCCAATATTCGCGGTTTTTCACTCTTCGCGGGTGCTCTAGGAACGTATTATTCGCTGTTCACATCCTCTAACTCGAGAGACAATATGGTGAACGTTGTTGTTAGGAATGTGCGCGGATGATTGGCCATAAGCCATGCCGAACCATGGATTCAGACTGGGTTTTGGGACTACTGAGCTGGCATTTGAAAACCTTTTATAGGAGAAAATATGGTACCTACCAACTTCTAGCACTCATACATGTTCATAGCCACAGCCTGGTCATTTTAGTTTTTGTTCTGCACTCTAAGTTTGTTGCATTACGACGTCTACCTGTTGATGACAGAATTAACGTCATAAGTGCAAACTCAGGCTTATCAGGTTTTGGTAATAATTAAGAACATAAGCAACGATTCTAAGTTATAATTCCATTTACGCGGGGGTCGACTGTATATTTTCAAAATTACTGTTGTTAACACTTTGGTGGCGTGTTTTTTCGGTAGTTAGTCAACTGGGCAGAGAGTTCGAATTCTAGTTGGGACCGTTTGGTTTATTTGTCTCTAGCACAGTTTTGTCACGTACTCCTTCACCAGCAAAGTCTTCCGCATCTGGAGATGGTTGGTTCTAGAAGGAACTTTTGCATGTGGCCTCCGACAGTGAGAGGTGGTCTTCAAATGTATTCAGTACACAAGCAACACAACCATCCCTCCCTAACCTCGTGACCGACCAGACAAGCGTACGACAACTAATGCTAGGGGTCAAAATTTCCGATTGGCAAAGATTTCGCTAGGTATAACAGCAACCACATTTTTGTATATGAAAACCCCATAAAATACCGGAAAATTTAGCCGATAGCAGTGGTATGAATCGGCGTTGATAAACGTTTTCGTCCATGGCTGCCGGCGCTTGTCCGCCCGAATAGACAATGGTGTAAATGCATTCGCCTGTGCTTATCAATCTGATATCATCTTTTGCTTCTTATTTCCTTTGGCAGTTTATCTGTGGGTCTCCACTACTGTTAAAAGCATATTTAGCTTTATAATAAGAAAGGTCTTCTGTGCACCAGACTTTTTTTACACCTGAAAACATAAAAGGAAGCAAAATCTCATGACTTCAGATTTTGTTTCCGTTTCCGGGAGCGCGATGATGACACGTGATTAACCTGGAAGAATTCTTCCTTACGTATCCAACGTAACACAGAGGATTGAAGAAAGTTAATGTGATGGAATTGCTGCAGATTAGTGTTTTTAATAGGCGGAAAAAACGCTTTGTTAACTTAGTGGATAAGATGAAATTATAGAAAAGCAACTAAAAGGGTGGGTTAAAGGACACACGAGAAGGGCGACACGCTGGCTATTCTCAGAAATGAGTAGAGCGAACTGCTTTACCAGCAGCCTGGCTGCATTGTGTGGGGCTGCTGGCTTGTTAAGCATGGACAGGGAAGAGAAAGAGGATCAGCAATGGAGAAAAATTAATTGTCTTGCCGACTCAGAATTTAGCGAATAATTAGGTTCCTGATTAACTAGTCCTTTGCTCTTCGTGGCAACTTTATTCACTAAATGTAAATATGGAGAAGACTGATCCGCTTTACTTCTTTATGCAGACAGAGCACAGCGGGGTACCTCAGTGGGCAACGATACGTAAACAGCCTTAGCTAGGCTACGGACTGGAAATAGCCAGACAAAACTTGGCGTAGCACAGAGTTTGTTATCACCCGACTATTAGCCCAAAGGATTTCTTAGCCATGTTACCGTTATACTAAGACAGTAGAGAAAGAATGCGATATAGATTTACAAATTTATTGATAATACACATATCTCCACACAGTTCAACATTGACTACAGACTTTGTAATATAGAGTTTGTTTTGCGTAATATGTCAACATTTTCTCTTTTTGTTGCATTTAGTGACATCATGACAACGGGTAAGGACGCGCGGATACGAGATAGTCTCAGGAGCACCTGGTACTGTCCACGGCGTCTAAAAGACTCATCCCAGAGACATTCTAATGGGTTTAGGTCGGGAAAACCAGCAGGCCATAGAAAACATTGGATATTTTCTTCTTGAAGATTAGTCGTAAACATTCTTGCATGAAGAGGGGGGACCTTGGATTATGGTCTATGGGGGTGAATTGATGACCTCAAAGTCGCGCATATATTATAAGAACAGGCTAAATGATCGCATACATGTAGTGCTCACCTGTAAAAGTTCAGCTCACCTTTGTAAACAGCGCCACAGAGTAGACTTCCAAACCAGTTTTGGTTTGGTTCCCACCAACCACGCCAATGACCATCAGGAAACAGAAGGTTGAGTTTTACTTGTTTCAAAGATGAAATCATGGTTCCAGTTTTCCAAAGTCCAGCACATATGAACACACAGATTAGCAGACAGACAGACAAAACTGTCGTAATCTGTTCTGGACGAATACCTGTCGCGATAGAGTGGCTACATCGAGCCAGACAGGGGACCACGCTCAGTACTGTCTTGGTTCCCCTGCCAGGTATTTCGTGAATTGAACCCGTCTTTTTATACATCTGCCAAAGTCATCAGATAAAAGCACTGTGTTACACCAAGTTTTGTCTGTCTACTTCCAGTCCGTAGCCTAGCTAAGGCCACACGTACGTATTGCTGCCATTTGTAAGTAGTTGTTGAAGAGCCACCATATATACTCAATGTTCGGTAACTTCATCATCCGAACATTTGTAATAGTTTTTATGCCAAATTCGACCATTGTTATGCATTATGCAAATGAGTAGTACACGCCACCCAGAGACCAAGATACACATGACACGTAGCTCTTGAAGCGATGGAATTGTCGCATGACTCAAGCCCTTGGCTGCCGGTGTTTGGCAATGGCCAAAGCGACTGTAAATATTCGTACAAAAGGTTTAATACCCTCTATACTGAATTTCTTTACTTATTTTTATATTACAAATGTTACTTTAAAAATAACAAAAATTGAATTTAAAATATTCTATTTACTACATTAAATTTCTGTTCTTATTTTATTTTCAGTACTGTCGCAGGCAAACAAAATGATTTTTAAAGAAACCGAAAAGATAAAAAAATATATATTTCTAACTTATTTAAGTTCACTTTAAGACGCATTGCCTTATTTTTTTAAATTATAAAGATTATACAAAGAGAAACACGAACACTCACTCATTCAGGCACTCACACTCACTCCAACGTGCGCGCAGTTTTTGACAAAGTGAAATGACACTACAGATGTTACTGTCTTCTTTTAAAAGGATGCATCATGAAAATTATTTGAGAAGGTTACAGTACCTGAATCCTTCTGCAGTATAAGATAATTTATTAAATTCTGTTGAGAGAAAGAATAGGCGTAATGAGATAATGACATGGATAGATGTGTTTGTTACGTTTGGCCACAACTGGCTCTGAAACCGCTTAAGTAGAGAGAGGGGTTGGTCGATTGGTTAGATTCCATTAACGAGGTTGAGAATCCTTTTGTGCAGCAAAGGTAAAGACTAGCCTCCATTGCCAATCTATAAAGAACTATTCCCAAGGGGAATTCAGGTCTAATTGAATGTCGTTAATACTGTCCACGATGGGAAGAAATGCGATAAACGGTCATTGTTTTAGAAATAATGCAATATGCTTACGTTAGAATGTGCACTGAGCCTTCGATTTATACATCCGGTCTTTTAAGGAACATTTCCTTCAGGCAGACGTCCAGAGAAAATACCAACTCGAAAATCTGCCATAATTCAAATTATACGACGTATAATTTTTCTTTGTGTATTTCAAGTGTCTTAATTGTTGGTGTCGTAAAGCTATTACCCTCATATTAATTATACAAATAATAACTTTTACAACTGAAGTAATAATAATAATAATAATAATAATAATAATAATAATAATAATAATAATAATAATAATAAAGTATTAAGCGGATTTTACCATTATCATTATCTGTAATTTAAATATTACGACAACTGAACGCCATTGCTTACTGGCTTTATGACATTGTTATTTCGTTTGGTGGAGTAGTGCTACTAATCGCGATATTGGTATTTTTCGTGTCTTTAGTAGGAACTATAAGAATAGATAGAAACATGTCAATACAAACTTTCTTTTTGAAAAATTCTTAAAGAGTTTACAAACCGTACACAAAAGTGCGTCGATATGCACCGATCCTGCACATAATCATGGCGGCGATGCTGGTATAAAATGGACGCATACACGATCCAGGGTTTTTAGGGGTCTTGTAGCTGACGTAAAAGCTTGAAAATGGCGTATTTCTAATTATATTACACACTGGCTGGGGCGCCAGGCGATGTACGGGGAAGACGGCTTCAGGCCAACGCGCTAGCTTCCCGGGTTCTGATGCACCTACACACCCCCCACCAAAAAAATTGGGACTTCCAGGAGATTCTGTTCGTCGGGAAAGGGTGACAAAGATTGAAAATATTCATTGCGGCAGAGGTCCCCAAAGTGTGGGTCGGGATAAATTTTTACAGCCTACGTGGCAACAGGGCTGAGCAGAGGGAGGTGAGGGGGCCAGTCGACATGGGCCTACGATTTTGAGGGGGCCCTACTCCCCTCGTTAGCGCCAAACGGGGGAACCCTTTTGTAAAAATGCTCCTCCGAGTTGGAAGAATTCAAATCGCCGCCTTAAATGTTTTCGTGATAGGGGGGGGGGGGAACAGCCCTTTTTGTTGTTTTCTTCCCCCCCCCGTTAATTGACACGTGCCAAGTACTGAGAACGATGTAAAAACAACACCCAGATGGAACCGAACCGGTGTCAGAGAGAAGCGGCGGTCTTGGCACAGGAAGTGTATAGTTAAAATAAACAAAGCGAAATCTATTGTAGGGTCGTTATTCACGGGACACATGCCACTTTGAAATTATGTTTCAGGTCCGAACGGGTGCCAGTCAGTTCTTCTGCGTCGCGATCTGATAAGGACAGACATAACATTACACATCGCTCTTTTCTTCCCTTGTCAGACATGTTTAAGTCGGGGCCGCTGTTACTAAATTGTGTTTCGATCTTTTTCTGTCTGTTTTTTACCGCCACCCCCCCAACCACGTGGCTGCCGGCCGGTCACGTGACCGCGTCGCTTTCGTTGTGGCTGATGAGGGAAACGAAATTGAGTTACGAACTTTTGGGAGTTGCGGAAGGTCAGACATCATTAGTCGTAAAAAGTTGAGAGGAGGAGAACGAACTTATGCCGATTTTATCTGGTGTAAAGTATGCGAAAGAAATAAGGAAATTATTCTCGATGATCCATCTATCGAGAGAAGAGTGTAAAACCTCGGCAAGGGTACAAAATATGGCCACCAAATCAGGGTTAGTATGGATTTTTATATATTATTTATTTTTAATTTTCCATGTATTTGGGTTAGAATCTGCTATACCCGCAGCTATTTTGTCATTCCCTTCAATATAATTGATATAGAATTACAGATAAGCCGACGCTCCTATTTTGATATCATGAGAAATATTGTCTTCAGAAAGTCGATGGACGGAAGGAAAGAGAAGACATCATCAGTAAAAATAGAGAACAAGCGCATTCTTCAAATGTACCTCATTATGAATCTGAGAAGTACATTTATAAATTATACAATAAACCTCTGATGAAAAATGGTTGTGTATTCAATCAACAAAAAGTAGTAAAGCGCCCCATTCACAGTAGGTGCATTACAACCGGATGGGTCCCGGAGGTTTGCCGTCTTCAAAAGTGGGTCCTGGCCCATAAAAGTTTGAGAACCACTGTTTGTATTAGCATATAGTGTACTAAACCGAAATCAGTTTATCCTAAATAAATGGTAAAAGAGTAAATTACTTAAAAGAAAGGAGAGTTAATTGGGTCTGTACTCTCGAGCCCGAATAATGCTACTGTATGTTAAAGAAACAGTGAGACAGGGTTTTTGTGCTTTAAAAATTCTATGTAAGCGATCCTACTTATAATCATGGCCATATTGATAAGTAATAATTACGTAAGCGATCCTACTTATGGCCATATTGATAACTAGCAAATATGTAAGCGATCCTACTTATGGCCATATTGATAAGTAGTAATAACGTAAGCGATCCTACTTATGGCCATATTGATAAGTAGTAATAACGTAAGCGATCCTACCTATAATCATGGCCATATTGATAAGTAATAATTACGTAAGCGATCCTACTTATGGCCATATTGATAAGTAGCAAATATGTAAGCGATCCTACCTATAATCATGGCCATATTGATAAGTAATAATTACGTAAGCGATCCTACTTATGGCCATATTGATAGGTAGCAAATATGTAAGCGATCCTACTTATAATCATGGCCATATTGATAAGTAATAATTACGTAAGCGATCCTACTTATGGCCATATTGATAAGTAGCAAATATGTAAGCGATCCTACCTATAATCATGGCCATATTGATAAGTAGTAATAACGTAAGCGATCCTACTTATGGCCATATTGATAAGTAGTAATAACGTAGGCGATCCTACTTATAATCATTGCCATATTGATAAGTAATAATTACGTAAGCGATCCTACTTATGGCCATATTGATAAGTAGTAATAACGTAAGCGATCCTACCTATAATCATGGCCATATTGATAAGTAGTAATAACGTAAGCGATCCTACTTATAATCATGGCCATATTGATAACTAGCAAATATGTAAGCGATCCTACTTAAGGCCATATTGATAAGTAGTAATAACGTAAGCGATCCTACTTATGGCCATATTGATAAGCAGTAATAACGTAAGCGATCCTACTTATAATCATGGCCATATTGATAAGTAGCAAATACGTAAGCGGTCCTACTTATAAATATGGCTATGCGCTGGATCATAAGCAATAATAATGTAAGTTGATTAAGCACTTCTTGCACTCAATCATCTCATTGTGTTTGCGGGTCCTTTTATCATCTGTAAAGACGCCATACCTCATATTTTTAAAAGCTCTTTACTTTCTGAGTTGCTCTTTTCCGCCTTGAACGACTTCAGCCGTAATTCAAGTATCAGCCTCGGCCCGTAAGTAGTCAACATTTATTTCTGTATATTATTTTGCTGCCAGATGAAGAATAGTTCACCATATCCCGGCTCAGCTAACTCCAGGGGGGGGGGGGGTCCCGCACCAAAAATGTTGACTCTAAAAGCGACAGCAGTAACAAAAAATATTTTGTTTTCATAATTGGTATTCCGGTTAATTATTGCTAATGTTCAGTTAGCATCGCTAGCAGATACAATGCATCGTTCTTAAAAGTCGGGATGAAGCAAAGAGAGTGTAAGAGCATCTGTTGTCAGTCGGGCTCTCCCGTACTAGAGACGTAATGCCGCTATATCGTTTTGCTCTGTTAACCGTTCTAAAAACCCTGATTGGTCCCAGATAAGGGATAGTGCTTATGGAACAGTAATCTTCCGATAGCGGGGTTAGGTTTAGTGGGATGTCTGTCTGCAGACATGGCCAGAGACGCCATGTAATATGACTTCGTGCTGTTAACGCCCTCCTGGTCCGCGCCGAGACTGGGTGTGGAATGCGGAAACCCTATAACCAGGAATTCTGGGACGAGAAGAATCGAGGTCGGGTTAAGGTCGCCGTCCCGAAATGTCAGTCAGCGCTTAAAGATGCTGTTGTGAGAGTTATCAGCCAGCCATTTTGCAATTAAGACCGAGGAGAGCTCTCCTCCGGCCGGCCTCGCGCAGGTCGGGTTTCACTGGCCACGAGTGCCCCCCCATCTCGTTCTTTATTACCCGGCGCGTTACGTGCTGAACGGACGTCGCTGTCAGGAAGCCACCCCACCTGGATCTCATGGCGGCGTCGGGCTTACCCCGACAACCGGCTGCAAATTCCGATAGAACGTTTTTATGTTTCCCAGCAAAAATCCCTCAGATGATAAATGGGTGATTTACCTGATTAGTTATACCATTAATATATTGTGGTCGGCTCCACTGCTCCGGTCTTCTCTACTATTTCATACATTTGCCGTACATCCTGAAACCCTAATAAATATAGTAGCAAACCACACAAGCAAGAACGCAATCTCTCTCTACCCCACCCCCCCCCCCTCCCCCCTCTCTCTACCCCACCCACTCCCCCCTCTCTCTCTATACCTACCTACCTCCCCCCTCTCTCTATACCTCCCCCTCTCTCTCTCTACCCCACCCCCCTCCCCCTCTCTCTACCTCACCCCCTCCCTCTCTCTCTCTCTCTACCCCACCCCCTCCCCCCTCTCTCTCTATACCTCCTCACCCCCTCTCTCTCTCTATAATGACATAATCTCTCTCTCACTCTCTCCCCCCCCCCCTCTCTCTCGCCCTCTCTCTCCATCTCTCTAACCCCCTCTCTCTCTCTATACCTACCTCCCCCTCTCTCTCTACCCCCCCTCCCCCCCCTCTCTCTCTATACCTACCTACCTCCCCCCTCTCTCTATACCTCCCCCTCTCTCTACCTCCCCCCCTCTCTCTCTATCTCTCTTTCCTACTCCTCTTTCTATCTTCTCTTCTCTCTCTTCCTCCCCCTCTCTCTCTCTCTCCTCTCTATACCTACTCCCTCCTACCTACCTCCCCCCTCTCTCTATACCTCTCTCTCTCTCTACCAATGTCATATCTCTCTCTCTCCCCCCTCATCTCTCTCTCTACCCCACCCCCTCCCCCTCTCTCTATACCTCCCTCCCCCTCTCTCTATACCTCCCCCCTCCCCCCTCCCCCTCTCTCTACCTACCTACCTCCCCTCTCTCTCTACCTCACCCCCCCTCCCTCTCTCTCTCCTCTCTCTCTACAACCCCCCCACCCCTACTACCCCACCCCCTCCCCCTCTCTCTATACCTCCCTCCCCTCTCTCTCTAACCTCACCCGTCACCCATCCCCCCTCCCCCTCTCTCTATACCTACCTACCTCCCCCCTCTCTCTATACCTCCCTCCCTCTCTCTCTAACCCCCTACCCCCCCTCACCCTCTCTCCCCCACCCTCTCTCTATACCTACCTCCCACCTCTCTCTATACCTCCCCCTCTCTCTCTCTCTATATACCGACCCCTACCACCTCCCTCCCCCCCTCTCTCTATACCTCTCCTCTCCTAACCCTCACCCCCCACCCCCCCTCCCCTCCCCCTCTCTCTCTATACTGACGTCATCTCTGTTGGCGTCATCTCTCTCTCTATACCTACCTCCCTCCCTCTCTCTATAACCTCCCCTCCCTCCCGCTCTCTCTTCCTCCCCCTCCCCCTCTCTCTACTGACGCCATACCTCCCCCTCTCTCTCTCTACCCCACCCCCTCCCCCTCTCTCTATACCTCCCTCCCTCTCTCTCTCTACTCACCCCCCCCTCCCCCCTCTCTCTATACCTACCTACCTCCCCTCCCCCTCTCTCTATACCTACCTCCCTCCCTCTCTCTCTACCCCACCCCCCCCTCACCCTCTCTCTATACCTACCTCCCACCTCTCTCTATACCTCCCCCTCTCTCTCTCTCTATACCTACCTACCTCCCCCCTCTCTCTATACCTCCCCCCCCTCCTCTCTACCCCCCATCTCTCTCTCTCTACCTACCTCCCTCCCTCTCTCTCTAATACCACCTACCTCCCTCCCCCTCTCTCTATACTATACCTCCCTCCCTCTCTCTCTAACTCTCTACCTCACCAACCCCTCCCCCCTCTCTCTCTCTCGACCCCTCCCCCTCTCTCTCTCTCCTACCTCCCTCCCCCTCTCTCTATCTAACCTCCATAACCTACAACCTCCCTCCCCCTCTCTCCTCCTATACCTCCCCTCCTCTCTCTACCAAAATACCTCCCCCCTCTCTCTCTACCCCTCCCCCCTCCCCCCCTCTAACCCCCACCCCCTCCCCCTCTCTCTATACAACCTCCCCCCTCTCTCTCTCTCCTCTACCCCACCCCCTCACCCCCTCTCTCTATACCTCCCCCTCTCTCTCTCTCTAACCCACCCCCTCCCCCCCTCCCTCTCTCCCTCACCCCCTCCCCCTCTCTCTCTCTCTACCACCCCACCCCCTCACCCTCTCTCTATAACCTCCCTCCCCCTCTCTCCCTCTCTCCTCTAGACTACCTACCTCCCCTCTCTCTCTCTCTATACTGACGTCATCTCTGTTGGCGTCATCTCTCTCTCTATACCTACCTCCCCCTCTCTCTCTACCCCACCCCCCCCTCTCTCTCTATACCTACCTACCTCCCCCCTCTCTCTATACCTCCCCCTCTCTCTCTCTTTGTAATGACGTCATATCTCCCTCCCCCTCTCTCTATACCTCCCCCCTCTCTCTCTCTCTCGATACCTACCTCCCTCCCCCTCTCTCTATACCTCTCTCTCTCCTCACCCCCCCTCCCCCTCTCTCTCTCTCTACCCCACCCCCTCCCCCTCTCTCTATAACCTCCCTCCCCCTCTCTCTATACCTCCCCCCTCCCCCTCTCTCTCTCCATCGTCAGTATTTACTCCCCTACTTCTGTCTCTCTCCATCCTACCCTTCTCTCTCTCCATCGTTAGTACTTACTCCCCTATTTCTGTCTCTCTTCATCCTACCTCCCCCCTCTCTCTATACCTCCCCCTCTCTCTCTAACCTCACCCCCCCTCCCCCTCTCTCTATACCTACCTACCTCCCCCCTCTCTCTATACCTCCCCCTCTCTCTCTACCTACCCCACCCCCTCTCCCCTCACCCTCTCTCTATAACCTACCTCCCCCTCTCTCTATACCTCCCCCTCTCTCTCTCTCTATTACCTCACCTCTCCCTCCCCCTCTCTCTATACCTCTCTCTCTACCTCACCCCCCCTCCCCCTCTCTCTCTCTACTCTCTCTACCCCACCCCCCCTCACCCTCTCTCTATACCTACCTCCCTCCCTCTCTCTCTATACCTCCTCCCCCTCTCTCTATACCTCCCCCTCTCCCCCTCTCCTACTACCTACCTCACCTCCCCTCTCTCTCTCCCTCTCACATAACCACCACCCCTCCCCCTCTCTCTATACCTCCCTCCCTCTCTCTCGACCTCACCCCCTCCCCCTCTCTCTATACCTACCTACCCCCTCCCCCTCTCTCTAACCTCCCTCCCTCTCTCTCTGTACTGACGTCATTTCTCCATCTCTGTTTAATGACGTCATATCTCCCTCCCCCTCTCTCTATACCTCCCCCTCTCTCTCTCTCTATACCTACCTACCTCTCTCTCTATACCTACCTCCCCCTCTCTCTCTACCACTCTCTCTACCCCACCCCCCTCCTCTCTCTCTATACCCACCTCCCTCCCTCCCTCTCCTCTATACCTACCTCCCCCCCTCTCTCTATAACTCCCTCCCTCTCTCTCTACCTCACCCCCCTCCCCCGCCTCTCTCTCTCTACCCCACCCCCTCCCCCCTCTCTCTACCCCACCCACTCCCCCCTCTCTCTCTATACCTACCTCCCCCCTCTCTCTATAACCTCCCCCCTCTCTCTCTACTCTCTACCCCACCCCCTCCCCCCCCACTCCCCCCTCTCTACCTACCTACCTCCCCCTCTCTCTCTCTCTACCCCACCCCCCTCCCCCTCTCTCTATACCTCCCTCCCTCTCTCTCTACCTCACCCCGTCCCCCCTCTCTCTCTCTAAACCCCACCCCCTCACCCTCTCTCTATACCTACCTACCTCCCCCCTCTCTCTATACCTCCCTCCCCCTCTCCTCTCTATAACCTACCCCCTCCCTCTCTCTCTACCTACCACCCTCCCTCCCCCTCTCTCTCTATACTGACATATCTCTCTCTCTCTCTATAATACAGTACCTCCCCCCTCTCTCTCTACCTTTATCTCTCCTTCCTCTTCCTCTCCATCTTTCTTTCTCTCCATCTCTCTCCCCCCTCTCTCTCTCTATACCTACCTCCCTCCCCTCTCTCTCTCTCTGTAATGACGTCATCTTTGTAATGATGTCATCTCCTCTCTCTCTCTATACCTACCTACCTCCCCCCTCTCTCTCTCATACCTACCTACCTACCTCCCTCCCTCTCTCTCTACCTACCTCCCCCTCTCTCTATACCTCCCCCCCCCCCTCTCTCTCTCTCTACCTACCTCCCCCCTCTCTCTCTATACCTACCTCCCTCCCTCTCTCTCTACCTACCCTCCCACCTCCCCCCTCTCTCTATACCTCCCCCCTCTCTCTCTATACCTCCCCCTCTCTCTCTCTACCTACCTCCCCTCTCTCTCTCTATACCTACCCCCTCCCCCTCTCTCTATACCTCCCTCTCTCTACCTACCACCCCCTCTCTCTCTCTCCCTCTCTACCTCCGCCTTCTCTCCTCTGTCTCTCTCTCTATATATACCTACCCCCCCTCTCTCTCTCCTCTCAAAACAATTCTTCGTATTAAAAGGTAATTAGAAATTTTGCTTATAGATATCAGGCGACACTAATAGATTTGTTTTCGTTAGGTGCCAAATTGCTCTTTGTTTTAGCTGAATTTAAAAAAATAAAAAATATTCATTAGTTGAATCTCACCTATCAATAGAACGCTAAACAGCCATGAAGTCTGTCTTTAAAACAGCAACAGATTTCTAATTGCTTAACTACGGATTTTAACGTTTTCTCAAAATGTAAATGGCCTGATTTCAAGTACAGATTCTTCTGGACAGATCTGTAAAGCCATTTACATTTTAATAAAGTCTGAATTACATCAGCAATTTTTAGTTTGGCAGCAAGAATAAATCGTTCATCAGATTTGGATTATGCATCGCCTTTGATGTTAGGGCACAACTTGACATTTTTATTTTTATTAAATAGTATTAGCTAGGTTACAGTAAATAGTTTTATGTATCTATTTTTTTTTTAAAAAAAGAAATATCATTAATCTGCACTTACGTTCGCTTTTGTGTTGTGTGTACTTTCTATAATCAGATGTTAATTATGCTAATCTGGCAAACAGTCGCCTTGAAGAAGCCAAATACTACACGAACATTGTATTATCTTCCATGTCGTAAATAATTTTGTGTAAGTTCCTACTGGTTCTTTAAGAGAAAGTCAGGTTGTCTTTCTTCACTTAAATGACAAATTTTATGACATAATCAGTTGTTTTTTTATAGGTTTTATTGTTAACTATTTTAATGGCGATAGTTGGTGAAGTTGACAGTCTTACAGAGGTTCATTGTTTTTCGTTTACCGGTATATTTAAGTGATATTAATGAGAGGCCAGCAGTGATTGGGTTTGGTTCAACAATAAAACAACAGAACTAATATCAACACTGATCAACTAATTGGCTCTTGTTAACGTTTGGCTGTAATTTTATGGATTATAAATTACCTGACGTACCATCAATCTACTTGGGTCAGACCATTCCAACAATTAAGAATACATCTATAAGCCAATCCTTTTCTCTATACTCTGGAGAAATGCCATACATCTTAAAACTTCTACCTTAATAGGTATTGACCCCAAATCATATATAATTTTAATAAATTTTGATGTTCTTTTTTTACTATTACTTTAAAATATTTTTGTGTTGGACCAGAAGATATTTTAAATTATTATCATCTTCTACAGATTAATAATTCTTCATTCTTGGAGTTCAAATAATCCATGATTATTTGTATCCACTGCATTAATAGTATAATAATCTTAAACTTAATAAAGGAATTACACTTTTCAATTCTATTCTTGTCTTTAAATTTTTGATGGTCAGTAAATATATGAAATCTCTCTAGATGACAAGGATTTTATGCAGGAAAGGAAAGGATGTTACTGTGATGTGTAGTTTAATGATAACGATATTTATTTGCTTCATAAATATTCTAACTACGACATCATGCAATGTTGCACCAGATTACTGTAAAAACAACAACAACAGTAAAATAGCTTCACAGCGTGCAGTGAGCACTTGGTATGGATGATTTCCTACAAGCCATATATGAAGACTGCTCTAAGGATAACACTGGACAACAAAAAAATAACTATATGCAGGTGTCCTTTGTCAAATCAAGCAGCTGATTCCAAATCTGAAGTCAGAACTGACCCGGCTCGTCAGGATTTGTAGCTACAGAAAAATGTCATTTCCAGTCATTGTTTATTAATAAATCAAGCACATCCCAAAATTGATAAAAATAAATTCATTTCACAATATAAACACATTGTATAATGTACAGTAACTGTTATCCATCAGCTCAAATGCATCGAACAACGTAAACTCACTGTATGAAGTATACATTAACTGTTTAGAAATGCTTTAAGTACTTGATTTTGTTCTTGGTGGCTGTTCTCTGATCTTATAGTGACTTGGATCCTCTCGGCTATTCCACAAGCACAAGAAGCACGTGTGTGTGTACATGTAAACTCTGTGTGTACACACTGTTAAAAAGAACACAAAATATATTTGCATTTATTTCTGTAACTGGAAATCCTTAAGTGTTGGGTTAGTTCTGGTTTCAGATTTGAAACAGCACACTCGAACTAGTCTATGACATTCAGTTTTATCTCAGTAGCAAATTGGTTGTTGTCCAGTGTTATCGTTGATCGTGTACGAAAAGAGAGCTTGAAACTCTTTCGGATGTCTCACGAGACTTGTCGCCAAGAATCTGCTTTTAATTTTGTTTTTGAACAGAGCCCTAACTTTCCTTCACTTGCTAAAAGGGCATCTCTCTCTATCATCAGCTAGTACTTCCACTGCTGCGTCTTTTTTTTAAAAAAGTGTTGCCATACAGACTGCCAGAAAGCTAATAAAGAGTCACACCTCGATGTAGCATCGAGAAGTTTTTCTTGCTGAGAAATCTGGATTCCAAAAAGTTTTAAAAACAGGCAGAGAGCGCAACCTTGTCAGACATAACAGGTGCTTCTTTTCACCGCACGACTAATGACCATCACCAGACTGAAGGTATCTCGCGTATCGACTTCGAGGGTCGTGGCGTCACCCCTAATTGCGTTTCCGCTTCCTGTTCCTTGATAACTTCACTGCACGCTGCAAGCCAGCCTCTTTTCTCCATCCCACAGCACCAACTTCCTGTCTATAATTAACGCGGTGTATACGATATCTCGCTGATTTATGTAAGATGCATAACTCCCTTACGGAAGGTTACCGTGTTTGGACGAGTTTTGTTGTTGTCATATCATATTAGATATACAACCAAAGGAAAAGATACAACTATAATAAATAACCACGTTTTATATGAGAGTATAAAAATAAATTGTTCTTATACCAATATCATCAGGTGTAGTGCATAAACATGTCTGAGTTAGATAGGGAAGAAAGACATGGCTGATCTGTGGTCTTAAATTATTTTATAACATCTGCAGAAAAAGTAATCATAATAATAAATATCTGTTTTCAGCGGCTTATATGTTCATTATGTTTAGGATAACTGGTTTAAGGTTGGATTGGTGTCTGTCATAGGGCCATTTTGCGGTGGAGCAACATAAATAATATGTGAAGTCTTCATTGCGAAGATAATATTTCGGTTCCTTGAAAAAATGACCGTTTTCTTTTATTTCCAACAAAAAAATATTTGAAAATCTGAGAGTAAAAGATAATAAATTCCAATTACTGTAAATTCTGAAAAGTCTAAATTCCTCACGTGTTTATTTAAAGAATACATATGATTATATAGTTTATCTGTTTTTAAAGAAATTATTTCGGTAGCTTTTTATATTCGATAATGCCCAATTTGGGGGTTCTGGGTTTCGATTAAAGAAGTCCTTAATTGTTCTCTACTGCATCCTTTTATTTAATTTAAAGTTTTATTTCAACACTGAACGGAACCGACGTTTTCATCTTAAAGATCGCATCCTCCTCCTAGACAGATCACGTGTCCTGCTCAGGGCTCGTGCGTCTACAACAGGTTCGCCTCACTCCTACGTCAGTTCGCTCTTCCGCATCACGTTTCTCTTTGTTTTGGTTTGGAAAATTTACTCGGTCAATGTCAAAATACTGCCTCCATCTTCAAACTCCAAGACATTTGCCAAGTATATGAATCCTGTTTCAAATGAAAATAAAGCTCCCGCTCTTCGGTATCTTTCTCAAATGTTGGAGCCGGGATCGCTGATGATGATAACTCTGGCTGAAGCGTTGGATTGGAGAAAAGATGCAGAAAGTTAATTTAGCCACAATTTGTTTTTACTGATCGACTGATATTAAGTTTTATAAATACATTTCTAATTATTTTGGTCAGCAATTTCAGATGTACCTACAGAACAAGAAACATTAAGTGTAGCCATTAGATGGTTTCAATTGCACCAGGGATATCCTCACAGAAGGCATTTTTAAGGCCATGACTTAAACATTTTGCAAGTACCTGGCTACGATGCGCATTTAATCAATATTTAAAATGTTTCTGAAATTTACCTGAAATTTTAACTCTGTCTGTCTCTCTCTCTGTGTGTGTATGCATAATAGGCTCTGTTCGTCGCTGCACTGTTAAAGTAGACTTTGCATCATCACCACGTCCATTGTGTCGATCCTACTTCCAATATCCGGAGTGTACACATTGCTGGTGGAATGATAGATGGGTTTTATAGCTGTTTATTCCGTTATCTACTTTGAAGAACCTATCGGTTAAGGAAATTAAAAGGAAACACGTCTCATAACTTACACAGAAGCCACTCTGTCTGTCATCTCGGGCTGGCTTCTCGATTTGTGCAGCAGTGGGAATCGGTCAAACCTGCAAATGGTTTTTTTTTTTTTTTTCCTGAGGCTCTTTAAATAAGAAATCTTTTTGAATACTTTCTTGGGAATGCGCGCAGTAGTCGGAGGAGCGATTATGTGATCTATAAAATCTGGAATGTTTAAATTGATTCACTATACTTGAAAGATTTTCTGCTAGATAAAGTATTTCCAATCGTGCATACTGTTTTTATTTACTGATTAATGTAAGTTTTAAATCTGTCTGTTCATTTTAAATATATTGTTTTCTTAGGGTTGCCGAGGTCAGAACCACATTTTGTTTAAAGAAATCCACGTATGTCATTCGTAAATAAATGATAATTAATTGTTGTTAATGCAGAATCTTGATGAATCATGCGGATTCCCTGGGAATGGCCGCCGGCTGCTGTTACACTCACGAATTCTAACTATGGACATTTAGTTTGATTACAGTATTTCCAACCCAAATAAGTGAAATATCCAACAATGCTGCTTTCTTAAATTATTTTTGCTAATTTTTAATTATTAAAATGCTTTTTGAAACGCGGTAATTAATTGACGTTTAACCGACCGAATTATATTTCATTTACCTAGATTTAACCCGTCATGTTAATTTAATAATCAGCTTTAGTTGGACTTTAAAATGGCGTTGTTCTTATTAGAACAAAAAAACCCATTTGTTTTGTCTTATTGTTAGTCAGGTGGTAAAATCCGTTTTCCTGTATTACTTTCGCTTTAAGCGAAGTAGCGTGCGCGTTTGTCTTCTCTTGGATTGTGCATTCCTCCTCTTGTTGCGCTATTTAGTTATGGAACAACAGGTTGAGACACGAGATAGAATGGAGAATGGTTGACTAAACAATTATCCAAAATGTGAACTGGTAAGTTTATTACCGGACATAGTTAATCAGCTTCCCTCTCACGAGTAAATTAGGCAATGAAATATTAACTGCTGGAATGGAGAAGGGGAAAAAAAGCCCCAAATACCAGCGATTTGTAGAATGTTTCTACATCTCGTAAAATCTCATAAATCAGCCATCTTCAAAAAACACAACAAAAATGGGTATGTGCAGCAATATCATTTACAATATTAATCATCTGACCGTCCCTTTCCCATTCCTCGGGCCATGAAAGCAAATGGCTCTCCGCGGACATACAATACCTTTTTAGAAAATTGTCGTAATCCTTTCTTTTGGGGGATAGGAGGTTTTAAAGCTAATTTATGAAACAATTTCCGATGCCATCATCGCTACACAGATGCTATACTATAATTTATTTGCAGTATTCGACATTTCACTCTAAATTTCTCCTCCTCCTCGCTGTGCCCATTGTTCATACTAAAAAGAAACAGTTGCAGTTTGTTTGATCTGACAAGAATTTCCCAAACTGTTGCCGTATATTTTTCTATCGATTTCGCCTCTTAACAATCATATAATGTTCAAGTATATCGGTAATCGTTTATAAACACGTTAATTACTGATAATCTGTTATTGGAAACAATCGTTCGTACTACTTCTGTAATCTTCTCTACTTAATACCATTTTTAACCTATTCTTTAAGCATTCTCATCAACAATCAAACGCGTTATCGCAAATGTATTGTTAAACATCTCTCGCTTGTTTTGATTTTGATTGAATAGCTTTTAGGATAGTGCTTATCTCTTCCCAGCTTAAGCCGAACAAGGAGAATCTCATCTTCATTTTCTTGCCTGAAGATAAGAATATTTCACACTTAAATAATAATTTTAATTCTTAACATTAGCACCTTAAAGATAAAAAAAAAACAGCTTTATCTCTAAAG
The DNA here is from genome assembly GCA_018389105.1 of Nautilus pompilius. NCBI lineage: Eukaryota > Metazoa > Mollusca > Cephalopoda > Nautilida > Nautilidae > Nautilus > Nautilus pompilius. Next base: position 231,767 of record JACATO010002211.1, on the reverse strand, counting down.
GCTTACATTTCCATAATAGCATTTTCAGTCATATTTAATAACATGCTGAAAGAAACCTTGCCCTGTCTCCAGGGAGATTTCACTGAAATTAGATGTTAAAATGAACGCTTTAATTAAATTTAGAGCCATTATTGTTACAACTTTTAATATTTTCTTCTTATTTTCCCTCTTTGAGTATTCTTGAAACGCAATAGCAATAGGTAAAATTTTCTTTGAACACACAGACACATTCTCTCTCTCAACAACTTAAATTCTCCACTGCCATGGAAAAGAGGAAGATTTCTGCTATGAAATAAACCAGATCGTTAAGATAAGAAGGAACTATTTGTAAATAAACGTGGAATTTATTTTAACATATCTTTTAAAAAAAAATAGAACTTTTAGTTAATATTGTTAATTTTGTTAATGATAAATAGGATATTGTTTCTATAGAGTTAGGACGATGTTTTCGGGTGGAATAGAAAAAGTAAAAACCTGTGTTGACATCATCCCATTTTTCTTTTGTGCCTTCACTTAATTGGACTTCTTTTTTCGATTTAACGTTATCCCTTCTAATTAGCCAAGGAAAATACAGGGGAAACATCTCAGTTTTAAAGATAGGCCAATTTTATAATTTCAACAGGTTTTCTTAACTGGGGATAATAGCCTCTTCCCTCTATCATTATCTTTGAAACGAGATTCAGCGGATTTTTTCTACAGTACTAGCAAACGTTTTCGCTAAAAAGATAGATGAAATGCTTCTGGTGTTGTCATTTCCTGAAATTATAGAGTTGCTACGCGCTGGTCTCTTTACATTATTAGTATTAGCAAGACAAACTAACTAATGAACATACGTTTCGAAATCCTTTGATGTCATCATCAGGCTTTAGTTTTGAGGACTGCTTTTGAGTAAAATACTAATTTTCAGTAAACGTTTCTATTTTAATTTCGTATTGTACCAAAGGCTGAACATGGTTTTGAACCCGTGACTATTAATGGCTAAGTATCTTTTTTAGAAATGTTTAAGCAATAGTTTACTGTATTACTGGGTTCAAATGCTTCGGCTTAAACCCTGAACATGCTTGAATATTTAAAAAAAATTAAATGCAGATTAGTTTGGTAAAATGAGTTTAACTCTATATGTAGAGCAATGGCGATGAGCACTTAGGCTATGCAATCTGCAGTTACTTATATATTATAGTCATAAGTAGAAACTAGTTAAGATTCGAGCACGATTGGATATCAGGAAATATTTTAGCAGGAATACAACTGTTAATGAAGCAAATAATTTACGTAAACAGAGATAGTAATAATCATTTCAATTCTAATCATAGTGATTTAAATTTCCTGTGGATCTTTCATAAGCTATGCTGGCTTCCTGTCAGCTTCCAAGTTCTAACTTTAAAGGTATCGGCCATTTTTAAAAGCTTTTCTTTTGAAGTAGAAAGCGATAGTCACAGCAGAATCAGACACACATTATCCGCTCGTGATCGGTTATTATTTGCTTATATTTCTAGGAAATTCTGCTGCTGAAAATACTGTTCGTGAATTGCAATTTTTGAGTTTATTTTTGAGTATTTATTGAAAAACAAATTACACACTATTTGTTTATATTCGAAAGGTACTTGATAAATAGATTAATCGGAAAAGAAGGAAAACGACAGATTCAAACGTTTGGCTATACATGTAACTAACTCTGATTAATGGCCACCCCTTACAACCAAAGATGGCCATTCATATATTACATGAGAACACCCGAGTACGTGAGATTCTTAATTAACCGATGTAACCCTGGTGTCCAGGAATATCCGAGACGATCAGACAACTTATTACCCTAAAAAAAAATCAAACTCTGCCAGAACTCTTCGGGTTTGGAAGACGTCGGAGAAAGCCTACGGAACCGGCAAGAAGTGATGCTAGTATGTCCCCGACTGGCATTCGAACCGGGGCCTTCAGCCACGGCAGTCTGCTCACAGAAAGGTTTAGCAGATTTCTAGACATTGAAGGAGTAACCCACCATTTTTGCTCACAAAGCCCAACAGAATTTTCTTACCCTAGCTACTGGCAACTTCGCGTGGACAAAAGAAAAACAACAACAGAACACGAACTTTGTGTCTGTCGGTCTAGTTCCAATAAATTTACCTTTCTTACCGTCTCCTCATCCAGGTGCAGAGATGTTCCGATTTAAATGGGTTGGAGGGTATTGTAATTAGACTGTCGCTTAATGTCTCGTGATCTGTGCTTCTCTGTGTCAGCTACAGCTCTGTACGGTTTTGATCAAGATGTAATTTCTTGTCCTTTATATGAGATCCTACAATGAAACATCTTATTATCATTCATTGGAATTTCCAAAAAAAATACATACTGTTAATGACGATTTGAATCTTATTGAAAGAAAATATTTTAAACGAACGGATTCCAGTTTTTCTGCATTAGCTATCAACGGCCTTTTTTCTCTTCTCCCCACCACCAACGAATACGTGTTCACCCTGCATAACAAATGTATTTCCCTTGTTTCTGCTTTTCTTTGTAACCTGCCCCGCTTTCGGTCCTCGAAACAGTCTCTGAGACGTTTCATCTTAGCACCAGGTCTGTTTTGAATCGGCTTCAGGCGCCCTCTTGCGACAGAACGTTGTTCACGGCGATAGGAGAAAGCTGGCGTATTCCTCTGATTCACCACGCAAAACTGACCTGTGGATGATGGCTCTTTAATTAATGCATATTATGCAGGTATAAATATACATTATTTATTTTTGAAGCCGAGAATGAACACTGGTCAACACGCAGTCACAGACAGATTCCCAGTGCCAGTTCGCCGGATATGCGTACAACACAATCTGCGCCGGAAATACTTTTTTCGGTGTCAGCGTCTGAAATCTACCGGAAATCGGTTTCTGACAGCGCAACTTTTTCTGCGACCAAAGATAACGGTTCTTTTTTTTTTCTGGCGGCCTTTAATAGGGGGCTCTTCCATTAAGAGGCGTATCAGCGCCGTGGCGATCACATGACAAAGGCCGGAAATTGCCTGCAACAGCTACCGGCGGACACTCTGCCGCCGCGCGAGCGATCCAACAGGTGATCCGTCCGTTAAAGAGTCTAGATTTCTGGCTTTTCGCCTAATGTCTCAGAAAATACATTAAGGGACGTGCATAATGCTGCGCCTCAGAACTTCGGCCCTGGAGAGTGGACGTGATGCTATCGGGCCTGTGCTTCGTTAGTACCCAGCCGCGGCTCGGCCAGACAGCCATTGTCGGGTCCTGCGCATTTTTAAAGTATCGCTGAAACTCTCTTCCTCCGACCCACGTCCGCCTGTTTGCGTCGGCCGAAGATAAGTTCCGATTAGGCACCACAGACCCTGCCAGACCGATCTGAGCAGCACTTTAGAGATAGAGAGGGAGGCTAACCGCGCGACCCACCAATGCCGCCTGCCGCTCTCTCACGTGATCGCAGACAGTTTCTTCCATCTGACAATCTAGACATTCCAGCTTAGGTGTGAAGGATGAGAGAGCAGCCAGTATGGAATAACGAACACGTCTCTTTACATTGTAGAATAAATGTGAATTCAAAAGAATCGCAAAACTTTAAAAAAAACAAGCAAAAAACGAAACTGTCTGTCATAAAATATCTCCAGTAGAGCATTTATCTGAAAATATTCTTTCTTGGAATTGGTTTTCCATTATCAGCGTCGATATAGGAAGTAAAGCGAACTTCATACCTTTAACGGAATACCGGGTAACTTTACCTGTGTTCTGAGAGAGCATTTGTTATTTCTACCGTGCATCACTCGGTGCCTGGTACCAACCAACTACGTTTAACCGTTCAGCCAGATAAAGGGAAGCTGCAATGACCCACGGGTTTTAAGGATGCAACTGAAACGCTGTTAAATGGCTGCCCTGTTTCGAGACATTCCGAGGCTTCGTCGGAAGCGAGATCTTATACGTTTAGGGATTGTTATACACTATTTCCTCGCCAGGTTCTGTTGCGAAGATACCTATTAATTGACAAATGCGCCACTTCCAAACAGTTCTCCCACCCTTCCGCGGACTCTTCCCTTAATCCGGGATAACTCGATCCGGTTTTCCATTAGCCCCGGAAGCATTAGCGAGCCGGATAATACGTTTGGTTGGCCGGCGAAACGCGGAAGGCAGTGAGGCGCTTCCTTTATTCCGCCCAGAAAGTCCGCGTTATTAGGGGAAGTGAGCGTGGAGTTTATTCGCGTGGTCCCTAAGAGGATGGGGGCAAATGAAGCAGACAGGCGACGTTGAGCTGAAATGACTCGGCGGGGACGACGAGGCGATTGACCGGACTGGAGGCGCCTGAAACGGTGGAAAGTAGATGGGGGAAGGCAGAGGCAAGAATAGCAAATAATAATAAAATTATCACTTAAATTAAATAATTTTCCCAGTTGCAGGCTCTCCAGAAAGTCGAAGCAAGCATACAAAAGCAGCCGACAGAGCATGCACTAATAATATCCGCTGACTGATGGTATCGCTGACGTGTTAGTTGGCCATGGCTTTGGTTTAATGGCCAAAACGATCACTTTACTGTCTGGGGCCCCGATACGTTGTTACCTTTAATGAAAGGTGGCTCGGTCGCATCTCTTATCCGCCTTTCTCCGTGTTAACAAGTCTTTATTGTAAGCGAGGGGTGGGCCGGGCAAAAATAATTACGCAGAAGTTTCTTCTGTTCTTTATCGACGATCGGAGAGAGCGGAACAGTAGGCGAACGACAACAGGATTTCCCTGCGAGCTCCTTAATCGGCTTGGGAAAGTCAATTATTATTCTGTTCTGATTGCAGCCGAAGCCGTCTACCTGCTGCGTCTGTAACTCCGCACCGCTTCACTCAGATGTTGGCAGTGGATGCCGAGCAAAGCTTCTGCTCACATCTCCACAATGCATCATTAGCGGCCACTGTAATTAGCGTTGTTGTTAATTGCCCGTGACTTGGAGACTCGTGTTAGTATGGAAAAGGCCAAACCATCGCTGCGGAGCTTAGACAGTGGACGGATATTGCTATAGAGACGAGCGTCCGGCCCGACCTCGCGGATCTTCCAGCCTCCGTGGTTAAGGATAACAAAAGGCGGGGGGTGGGGGCCAGGAAGAGCAAGATGAGTGATTCCAGTTTTCAATAAGACCAGGCGTCAGAACTGGTTGATGGATCATCGAAGTACGCGTAATTGCTCGTAAGTCGAAATAAGTGTAGTGTGCTAACAAACCCCTCGGGTACAGTCTGCGTAAGCTACGCGATGTATCGATGGAAGTTTGGCCATCTTTCTCGGGCCGGTCCACGCTCTCGTCCAAACGTTGCTGCGATGATGTGGAATTAGAATTCGTCTTCGCGTTTCCTCGAAGCTACTTGTAGAATGCAGACACGTTTGGCAGGCGATGCTTATCGCATTCTTTGATTCGCTTATACTTCACCTGTGATCCAGATCACTCATTACGGCGATTTAGCTGTCGGATGTATTCGCGGAACAGGTATACAGTAAGGTAATAATACCTGGATATTATAAAATATGTGGCGTAATTACTTGTTCGTTTTGTGGCTACTGATTATTTTAACACGTGAAATGGAGTATTCCACTATAACCGATATATTCCTGATAGCGATATATTTGGTTTTAACCTCTCTTTAAGGGTAAATGAATCTCATGCAGCTTTAATGTACATTAATTACTATGTCCTCCTTTGTTATTCTGTTTCAGCGCTAATGTTGCCAAATAAAAAAATATTAAATACATTTAACTAAAGATGCCTACAGGGTCACCCTGGAGACGGGCTACTTTCTTGCATTTTACACTTTTTAAAAGCTTTTTTTTTAAAAAACGAGAGAAGCAGAAAAGATCATAGCATCAGAACCAGGAACAGGACACAACTGGACACCTTAAAACATCGCATAACTATAGTGCGAGCAGGCTTTTTGTGGTCTTTTTTATAGGAGAGCTACGCTATGGCATCTGCAAGTTTAAATTAAATAGAATTTCCTACAAATTAATGATGGATGTAAGTCATTAGAAAGAAATATTCAAAATTATAAAAGGAGCTCAGACTGTTTAATTATTTAAAAACTTTATTGGTTTTTTTTTTAAAAAAAAGAAAGATTTTTTTTACTGAAAAACAAGGTATTTCCCGACTTTCCGATAGGATTGAATATGTGCATCTCTCTTTTCTGTCTCGATAAAACGAACTGCGCATCTCATAAACTACAGGTATATTGTTCCTTGTAACTATTACCCACACCTTGTAAATACATTAGGGAAGATTCAGCTCGGATTCCCATCGTTCCATTGAGCTTCGATCGTTTTTGGTTGGAAGTAGTTCTTTATCCGATAACAGATACGTACAAAAACTTCCTCTGATTAGTTTGGGAATTTCCCACCATCTGGTCAGGCGAACTGACTAGATAAAGATCGCCTGTATCAGCAATCTTTTCTTGCCGTGGGAGTTATTGAGAGGTGGAATTGTCTGCCCTCAAAAGACTTCTTCAATTTGAAGAACCGCTCAGCTCAACTCTTCTCCAGCCCAAGATGTAACGGCTCTGTCACAAACTCTTTGTATGTATACTGTACAGGATTTTTTTTTCAAAAACGAAAACAGAGACTGTTAGTATTGTCACCGGTAGGGTCAATAAATTTAATTTAAAAGACGACAACAACGAGACCTTTTGTAGCCGAGGCCACAAGACAAAAAATCCAACTGTAAAGGGTAGTGGGAAAGCTATTATAGAATCTACATTAGCTGTTACCCATGATTAATGGTAATTTTTGTTAGATGATAGTTCGCTGCTGTTGCTTGTCTCTGATCTCCATATTCGTGCAGGTACTTGGCAAACAAATAACGTATATCGTCTCTGTTGAAAGATAGTTTTCGATTTATTCCAGGTAAGCTATGTTTTGACTGTGAGTTAACACATTGACAAGAGAAAGGGAAAAGTGGGGTTTGATACCTCTCGCTTATAGAAAATTCCGGCTTGACGGATAAAACAGCAGGGCGCCGGAAAATGGATGAGAGTTTTAGACTGAAGCTACTGGTACCTCGTGCAACAGATACCCTTCAGCTATTTCATTTTCCTAAAATCTAACTGTATGATTTAGCAAGGTACAATAAATGTAACAAATCGCATTGGCTCTTTAGCTGGCAGACTCAAGAATCCATTGCAGGCCAAGGTACCTTTATCTTCTATCAAGGGAATTGATTTCGACATTAATTGTTTGTTCGGCTAAGTTGCGAGAGAAGTTCTGATAAATGTATTAATTCGAAACGAATCGCGACTCCCATTTCTCTGCAGTGAATTAGAAATTCAATTGCAATCTTTCAAATTCTGCACAAAGGAACTGAAGACTCCGAAGCCATTCCAAAATTTTAAACGCATGACTCATTCAACTAAAGTTGAACTTGGAATTAAACAATGAAATGTAACAAAAGCAGAACTTGATAATTACTCGTGTTATCCATTTTGCTGGCCCTACCCCCTCCCCCTACGATCTGAGTCATTATTTACCCCCCCAATTTTTGGATGTAGTTTCTCGTGGCATCTTTGCAACAATAAGCTGCTCTGCTCGTGAAGCGATTTAAACCAAATTCTGACATAATCTCGACCCATCAGCTTTATGTGGATTGGCGCGCGTTCCTCTGGATGTATGGTTCTCGGGAATCGGTGCGCTGTCGACTGGCAGCCGTCTTCCTGTCATAGAGATGTCATTTTCCACGGTTGTCCTCCGTATCAGAAAGGATCCCGTCTCCCGGACTACATCTGGGAAGAGGAGCATCACCGGAAATTGATTAACGGGATTTTGAGGAATGTTCTGGTAGATTTAACAAAGAATAATAAACATTTATTTAAAATGACTTCGGTCTTTTCTTTCGATTAAATCAGTTCTCGAACAAGTCTGTGCTGATGCTATCCTATAATCCACCGCCAGTAGCAGCAAAACAACCAAGAAATATTTAGCGATATTTTTCCGAAGCAAAGTTATGCAAAAATACAATTTAATATTTTACTTTGTCAATAAACTGCCTAAAGTAGAGATGTGCAGTATTATATTTTGCAACCACTTCACTGATGCAGCGAGGGGAAATCTTCATATTGTACGACACTGGAATTATCTATCTCCAGAAGAGATTATCTAGACTTTAAATTCCTACAGCGCGAGCGACTTCGGCCATGTGTCTGATAAAGGCCGTTTTGAGTTGCCTCATCCTAACAGGGAGGCTGTGCGGGAGAGAGGGTACGTTACCGGGAACTTACTGACAGACCGAAGTCGAGATAACTTCCTAGGTCAGCTGTATCTTTGTGAGTTATCCGCCCACATTTCTTTTGGCTGGTATCGGTGGTTTTCGCCTTTAGACGTTACGGTAATCCAAAATAACCTCCAATTCCTTGCTTGAAAACATTGCAACAACTAATCTCGTCTAATATAACCGTGCCACAGTTTTCTATGGTTCCTATTATAAATAGAAACAAACAAACTCTCAGTATTTTTTCCAGAATTTATAATTATTTCAAGACGATGCAATTTCATTCTGAACTAGTGTTGGTTTTTAAAATTATTTTAAAATGAGAATGAAAGAATCTAAATAATAGTTTTCTTCAAAGATTAAGGAATTCATATGGTGTTATAATTGGATTTATATTTTTAAACTGAAGCATTTTCTCTAATATTCAATAGTTCTGGTTGTGAAAATCAGATGTGCGTCATATAATTATAGATTTAAGTTACACCGGAAACAAGTCGCTAGGCCGGCAACTTCTACGAATAAGAACCCGCCATTCTTCTACGTGTTGGAGGCAACGTTAATGGCGCATGCGCGTTTATAAACGAAGATTCGGGTTTCTTGTTCACAGATGGCGCTGTTCTTCTACGAATAAGAACCCGCCATTCTTCTACGTGTTGGAGGCAACGTTAATGGCGCATGCGCGTTTATAAACGAAGATTCGGGTTTCTTGTTCACAGATGGCGCTGTTGTAAAATTTTAAAATTTGTTATTTGACGTTGCAGTGATTTTGAAAAAAAAAAATGTCTGAAGCGTATTTTGATGAGAAAATACGCAGAGGTGCATCAAATATCGCTTGTTAGTTTAACAGTAGACAGGTTTAATGTGCACGCTGAACGGCCATTTCAATAACAGATGAAGAAGGGCTCCATGTAAATATTTCCGCGAGTTCCTTAACTTTCCATTATGTCTCTGACTGATTATACAGCTAAACAAAGTAGCTTATTTACTCTTTGCTCTCATTAAAATAAAAAAAAAAAATGCTTGCTCTTTACTGATTCCTACAAGGTGACTTTAAATTATTTTTTCTTAATGTCTGCTTATGAAAAGTCACCGTGAAAGAAGATCCCCATAAAGATCAAGATTATCGACCGCCTGGAAGGTTTAATCGATTCATACGTTGTTTAGACCTCTCAGACACTTGCGAATGCAGTTTTATGGAAAACGCTTCCAGGATTTTTTTAAAAAAAATTATTCTCTCAAATGTTTGAATACATTTAGTTTTGCTAAAATGAATATCTGCGATCTTTAAAATAAAAGAGCTGAATGACGTACAACGAAACGGAATTAGGCAGAGTCAATGTTAATGACGATAAAATATATACCATTTCCACAGGACTACAGAACTTCGTATAATCTCAGTCACCCGAACAAATTGGTGAAACCCATTTTACCTGAGGTGTGCGTATCTTTCACTGACTGAAAATGGGGCTTACACGAAATATACACTATGAAAGTTACCTTCTTGTCCAATAGGCCTTCTGAAGTATCTTTGGTTTAGTTCGCGTTAATAATATAAGAATCTAAATATCGTGTGTGTATAACTATACAGAAATCTGTTAGAATTACTTTAAGGTTTCGGATAGTTGCTTGGTATATTAAGATAAAAATTCGCTCTGTTATAGGGGCGCTTCTTTGATTTATCGAATTAATCTTTCGGATCATAGGTACAGTGTTAATACTAGCTTTTTTCTTAATTAAAAGAAGCCCTTGGCCCCATTGATTTATTGCAGTGAAACAAAGGAAGCTTCATTAATGCTTTCCCATGTCACAACCTTTACCAACTATCAGCCGTCGGCGCCGTTTGCCCTAACTCTGTTTTCTCCAAAATTTCTTCCCTCTCTTTGCTTCTGTGGGCTATCTAATGTCCCATTATATATCCCGACGTCGATGTAGCGCCATCTTTTCATCTTTCTTTTGGTATTTAACTTTACAGCTGACTTTCCTGTTTGCTATTTCGTTAAAAATCTGTTGAAATTTGTCAAGCTTTTGTTTCTGTCGAGTATCAGTTATCAGCGAACGGTTCAGTTTGATAAATATTTTCAGCTGTAAGGATGTTTGCCAATTCTGGGCTGTAAGGATGCTCATGTCACACTACCTAGCCACCGACGGAGTAGAGACATCTTTGCCAATTCTGGGCTGTAAAGATGCTCATGTCACACTACCTAGCCACCGACGGAGTAGAGACATCTTTGCCAATTCTGGGCTGTAAAGATGCTCATGTCACACTACCTAGCCACCGACGGAGTAGAGACATCTTTGCCAATTCTGGGCTGTAAGGATGCTCATGTCACACTACCTAGCCACCGACGGAGTAGAGACATCTTTGCCAATTCTGGGCTGTAAGGATGCTCATGTCACACTACCTAGCCACCGACGGAGTAGAGACATCTTTGCCAATTCTGGAGAACAGATGGGATTAAAAGGGTCATTCAAACATAAGAAAAAAAAAGTAATTTCCATTCTATTTACTCGTGAAAATAAGTATCAATCTAAGGCTTTACGATATTTTCCACCTTGGCTGGTTCTAATCAACCGGTGCCCTTTATAATTAGGCCAACTGGTTGTGTGCCGTGGGGGGAGGGTTCTTTAAGCCGCAAGAAGAAGGTTAAAATAGATTGTCGCATTAGTTAATATGCACTCCGTGACAGTTTATGAAAGCAATGGAGAAATGTTTGAGTGTCATGCCGGTGGGCTGACTTCGCCTTTGTCAGTAGGTATGTGTGCTCAGCCGGTGCCTGGCTGGACGAAATACACAGTGAACGCGATGTCCTAATTGTGGCCTGCCTCCGCTGCAAACCTGAGCTCCGTTTAATAATTCTCGTAAATTTTGATTGTGTTCTTCATAGCATTTCATATGAATTAATCCGAAAGGTCCAAAGCAAATATGTGCTTACCAGCTCTCCGAGATGGAATGCTAACAGATTCCCCAGACATTTCTGGAAACGTTTACAGATTTTCGGAATGTTGTTTCAGCATTGGCTTCCATTATATGCTTTGCAATCACAACCCCAGCCGTCGTAGCTTACCACAAAGGGGAGAATGACGCACTGGCAAAAATGCTTTATCGTCTTACTTTCTCAGGTGGAAACGTTGGGGCTTGTGGGGGGGGGCGTCGTTTGCGAGAACAGAACCAAAACTCTCCTCTGTTTTATTAGATATTTCGGATGAAAATTCCAGAATCGATCCATGCGTTGATAAGAGACGAGACCCCGAGTCTCTGGTGGGTTTTTACGGCCTACCCAGGAATTCCTGCGCGAAACTTTATACGTTTTTGTCTTGGTTCTTATTTTCCAGTTTCGGAATTGATCGAGGAAAGTATTAAAAAAACCAAAAAAAAAAAAAAATTACTGGCACCATGAGGTGTAATTACTTTTTATTGGCATATAATATTTTTTTTATGCCTCTTATTTGCTTCTTCTGCTAACGGTATTGGTATTTTGGCTAAATGGGATTAAAATAATGTACCGAGTACGTTACACGTTTTGGTGTTTGGATGCCATGCAACGGACAAATCGGTCGACCGGCGTTTGATTCGGAATTATTCCGTGAAATCGCAGAAATATTTCCAGTGTTTAAAACTAGAAGGGATTATTACATTTTAATCCCTAATGGGATTTATTTTCAAAATGAGCGAACCTAATTAAATGATTTAATATTTTTTTTTTTATTTTATAGACATTTTTATTTAAATTTAAATTGCGGGAAAGGCTGTTAAAGGTGAGTTGATCGGCTTTTGCAAATGAATTCCTGTTGCCTCGTCACGAAGGAACACCCAAATACGTCAACAAACGAGCTTAATTTAGTCCATAATTCCGACGATTTTCTTGTAATAATTAAACTGTACGTGTAATTTTAAGAGAATTTAAAATTAAAATTTTCTTCTAACACGGAGGACCGACGCCATATTTCTCCCACAACAACAAGATGGCGTCGTAACCGAATTCCGGCTCCGCTATTGTTTTCCGCAGTGAATTCGAAACAACTGGCATAAAATAGGAAGTGGGCCATTTGCAATTTTAGCATTAAAACTCAGACCTAAAACAATAGCAGCAGTAGTAGTATATTTCGGGTATTTTATTTGTCAGTTTCGATACTTCCCAAAGGCATCAGAATGACGCCATAGGTGTTCTTCGGAGAGATCACAAACTCTTCGTGTCATTCATAATTGTGGACAATGAAGCGCCTGTGGCTTCCCCCGACTCTAGATTTTCTATTCTCACTTCTAGAGAGCTCAAACACCCAAGATGCCTGTTTCTAAGGTATCCGTTAAAAATATCTAATTATTCATCAGTTAATTTGGTATTATTAATTTTTACATTGTATTAATACTGATTAGGTTTCAAAGCAAAATTTCGGAATCCAGATATTATTTTATTTTTTTAAAAAATATGAGTCTTACTGAAGTTATATAGCAAGAAGATGAGAGAAGCAGGATGCAGCGACATACATAGTTGCTACAGCCACGTTATTATTTTGGGAGCAACAAATATATCATTCGAAGTTTATAGATGATGACTCATATCAACAGATTACATTCGTGTGACGTTTTTACAGGAAATATAGAAACAACGCTGGTAATGTGTAACCGATGAGCGTCACAGATATGCCGTGGTTGTACTCCGCTTTTCGCTATATAAGAGTAATCACTGATGCTGGATAAGTCTTTAGAACAAAGGAAAACTAACTATTTCTTTACCTTTAGTCGTTTTCGAATGGACTTTCTCGAGGTCTTTGGCCAAGCGTTTCGGTGGCCATAGGTAGCCGACCTACTAACAGCTGGTCAGATTCGCCGCCCCTTTTTTTACCGGACCGCGTCAGTGAGACAGGGGTCCTGGCTGGCGGACTGGCACAGAAAGACCCCTCTTTTACCGGACCGCGTCAGTGAGACAGGGGTCCTGGCTGGCGGACTGGCACAGAAAGACCCCTCTTTTACCGGACCGCGTCAGTGAGACAGGGGTCCTGGCTGGCGGACTGGCACAGAAAGACCCCTCTTTTACCGGACCACGTCAGTGAGACAGGGGTCCTGGCTGGCGGACTGGCACAGAAAGGCCCCTCTTTTACCGGACCGCGTCAGTGAGACAGGGGTCCTGGCTGGCGGACTGGCACAGAAAGACCCCTCTTTTACCGGACCGCGTCAGTGAGACAGGGGTCCTGGCTGGCGGACTGGCACAGAAAGACCCCTCTTTTACCGGACCGCGTCAGTGAGACAGGGGTCCTGGCTGACGGACTGGCACAGAAAGACCCCTCTTTTACCGGACCGCGTCAGTGAGACAGGGGTCCTGGCTGGCGGACTGGCACAGAAAGACCCCTCTTTTACCGGACCGCGTCAGTGAGACAGGGGTCCTGGCTGGCGGACTGGCACAGAAAGACCCCTCTTTTACCGGACCGCGTCAGTGAGACAGGGGTCCTGGCTGGCGGACTGGCACAGAAAGACCGAGAATCAACCGCGTTACGAGAGTTTTGCTAAACCAAATCGGCTTTCGACGGGGATTAAACTCGAACTCAGCCCAGCATTGTCTGAAGAGTACATACAATGCGTTGTTTATTTATTATCCAACCTCTCCATCTCTTCTCGGCCATTTTTCAATCCTTAAAACCTGTAAAACAAATTTACATCTTTTTGCTCGGTTTTTTGAATAAAACAGTTTGACTGCGCGCGCCTTGGGTCTATAAATACTTGTAAACCGAAACAGTTCCTTACGAATCAATCGTACAGTAATATTTACTAATAGTCAGATATATTTTCATTTGTCTACGACAAGCAACTAAATAAACAGGAAGAAAAGTAGACTTTTCATGGAGGCATTTGCCATTTAGATGGATGTAAACTGCTCATAACTGCCTTGGCTCCGTGACACTGATTTATAATAATGGTATTATTGTCTTTGCATCAATACATTTTGTGTGACAGAAAAGTGCCGAAGATAGCTGTGATTGATAGTCGGGACAAATAAAATTATCCGTTGTCATTTCGGTTTATTAATTATGGAGAATTACGGAATTATCCAATATTTGCTTCCGTTAGCTCATGAAATGAAAAACTATACGTCTGTTCAAATCTGAAAGACAAATCCGCACGGTGTTCCAAGCCGGATGTCGTCTTTAATGACTGGAATACGGCACACGAAAAAACGTCTTTACGCGGTGATTATATAATATTAAATATGGAGGATAATGTGTAAATGCCACATAAGGATGGTCACTTTAGTTTAGCATAGTCATTCACGAATAATTGAAGATGACTTGTTTACTATTGTGAAGTTATTAATGTCAGGCCGGCCTTTGGATATTGGAGCTCAGATCGATGTGCTCTCTCAGTCTGTGGGATTACAGAAAGATTAACAGAGATAACGAAGCTATTGCTTTTATTGGGATTTTATATTTGCAGTGCCTTTACCATGAATTTGAGTAACAATGACGGGTAGGAAAACGCATACTTTAAAAATATGTAAAATACGGCGTAGATTATATAAAACACCTTTAAATTTGCATGAGAATTATGCCATCATTTATATATATATACATTTTGAAGAAAGAATCCGCTAATCGTCTATCTATCAATACACTGAAATTAATAATTTCAGTTGTTATCAAATGCTTAACGGGCATAAACATCTTAGACGGTAACTGTGAAGCCAAAGCGTTGAACAAAATACTTTATCCTCATTATTTCGTCTCCAAAGATGTCTATGCTTATTTATAATTTGAAACTTCATTATCAACAAACTGCTAATGTTTTTTTAGGCAAAGTAAAATAGCTTATAGAGGCAAAGTTCTTTAAAGCAAGGCCATCAGTTGATGCCCTTCTTAAAGCTGGTTACTTCCAGTGGAAAATTGTAGAAGAATGTTGGTGCTACACGATCAACCATATATAGAATGAAGTCAACTGGTTTAGGGATCAAGAACGGAAGAGAAAACAACTGAGCGGGAAGAAGGTTGCTTGTTCGAAAGTCTGTAGCAAACCCTTTTCTCTCACGCTGGAACATTGATGCAATGCATCATGGTCAGTTTGAAATGTTTTGTTCTGTTGGAAGAAGAGCTGAATGAAAGTATTTGGAGAGATGCGAATGCTCTAAAATTAAGCATGTGGGAAATTGAAAGTATGGAGCTGTTTTACTGGCTTTTTGGCTGATGACGCTGAAAGACTGATGGAATTCTCACAAAAGAATGATATCATGACATTTTGCAACACCATGCAATTCCACCAGTCCTGTATATTAATCAGATAAGTAGGCTGCATGGTCCAATGCAAAAGTCCATCGCTAGAAAAAGAATTGGAAGAATTTATTTAAACCATGGTTTGGCTTTCTTAATCTCTATATCTGAGCCCCGAGGAACAAGGATGGAATGAACTTGATCGACAGATCAAAGGAAAGGTTCAGCGAATGTCAATCAACTATGGACCTGGACCTACTGGCAAGAGGGATAAGGGTTGATTAGAAGAAACTCTCCCAATTATGTGAGGCATTTATTCTCATAAAAGGTGGCTATTTTAATTAGTAAAGTTGGAAGTCATAACAAAGCCTCATTAAATGGTTTATATGTTCTGAATCTTGGTTCATCAGAAATTCCATGGATTTTCTTATTTTAATCATCAGTCAAATCTTGAAGAAGGCACAAATTTATATTTTTTTGTATCAGGCTCATAATTTTAATCTTCCGTCCTTATTTTGTGGGAATAAATGTGAGTAGCAAAGTTTCGCGGTGTTGACTTAACAAAGCGGTTTATAATACTTCCTGTTTATTTCCCCAGTTTAACAGAATTGAACAATTTCTCAAATTGCAATTTTTTTTTTTATTTTTTGGGTCCTCTTTCAACAGATATCAACAGGTTTTTCCAAATATCGTTAATCTTTTTTTTTTAATGGAACTTACAGAAGAGATTGTAGCTGAGAATTCAGTTGAGTTCCTGGCCCTCATCAGTTCATAGAATCAAAACACAACAAAATCAGACCGAAATCTCTACAGTTTGGCAGATTCCTATGTCGGTTTTAGTGTTTTAATAAATTTGAAATCCTAGCAGTAAGAACTAAAGGAGATAATAGATTCAGTTTGGAATTTAATGCTGAACGGTGCTGTGTGCTATCTATGTCGGTTTAAGTAGAGCACAGGGTTATGTTTACGACAGGGCTGATATGTTCCAGACTCGTAGAGGATGGCATTTATTACACTGGTCAACAAATTTTTATTTTTTTTCTTTGGCAGACCATCTAGGAGTGTTTTCTGGGGTTTTGAAGGTCGCTGATTACGAATATAACATTGGTTTTGTCTGATTGGCTCTAGTTTAGAAGATATTGATAGCCTCAAATAAGCCTAAACTGCTAAAATTCTCCCTGAAATACTTCAATATAGAAGCAGTAAATAATAATTTTCTGATATTATTGAATCATTATAATGATTATAATCATTATAATGATTCAATAATATCAGAAAATACATAATAATTATTATGTATGTAGTGTTTTTAAAACAGTTTGCACATAAAACTAGGGCTCATGAAGCAGTTTGTTAAGGCGTTGAACAAAGATGGGGATTGCTTCAAGTACATATGCAGGCAATTTCCAGGTCTTTCCATCGAAAAAGCTAAAGGTGGCATCTTCGATGGACCTCAGATTCGAACGCTCATGAGGGATTCTGACTTCACTAATCATATGAACATGGTTGAGTTAAATGCTTGGGTGTCCTTCACAGATGTAGTGACAAAATTTTTGGGAAATCACAAAGCTGACAATTACAAGCAATTGGTCCGTAAGATGCTTACTGCATACGAAAAACTAGGGGCAAATGTGAGCATCAAAGTTCATTTCTTGTTTAGCCACCTCGACAGATTTCCTGGTAATCTTGGTGATTACAGTGAGGAGCAAGGAGAGAGATTCCATCAAGACATCAAAACAATGGAAGAGAGGTATCAAGGCAAATGGGATGAGCACATGATGGCAGACTACTGCTGGAACCTTTTGAGAGACTGCCCGAAAGTTGCTCACAAGCGAAAATCGTATAAACGTCAATTTCACTTTTGTGAATAAAATATTGTTTTGTGTGTTCATTGTAACTAAGAATCTAGTGTATAATAATGCTTTGCATTAATTTATGATATATAACTGATTATGTAAATGTTTTTTTTCCCTTGGAGAATTAAAATTCAGCAAATTTTTAGCAAATTTTTTGTATATTCTCGAAATATATGAAAAGTGTTCATTTATTAATAAATGAAATGATGTTATATCTAACTTAACTTGTTAGATTGAGATTTTACACTGTCTTTGTGGTTTTGGATTATCATAAAAATCAATATCTGACATTTTTGCACTATTTAGCCGTTTTTTGTACGTTTAGTTATGGTCGCGAATGGGTGATTTCAGACGAACGACCCCCCTGTGATATCTCCAAAACTAGAGCCAACTTGAAAAAACAAATGTCAGATTCGGATTCAGCGCCCTTGAAAACCCCAGAAACCAGTCTCACTTTTCCTGCCAAAAATATTGTGTTGACCAGTGTTATTAATCGCAGAAAGAAGAAGTCTGAAATGATTATGCATATCCTTTTACCAACTACTTGGCGTAAGTATGGCTGGATATTTTACTTTGAAACGGTCTCAGTATCGTTAAGATCATGCTACATAAATAAATTTCTAAACGTTGTTATGGCACCTATTGTATTTCATACTTTAGAAGAAAAAACATCATATCAACAGCAGGGTCGTTCAGCCAACAAGACTCAATTGTATTTCGGTTATTTGTAAATCGCTGAAGGCATAAACTGTTCTGTATGTGAGGCCATTAATCTTGCAGGTCTCTCAGAAGGCGACATGATAGATGGTATTATAAAGAAAGAAAAAGAGTCTCCTCGTCGTGGCAATTATCTGGAATGCGGGGTAGATAGCTTCCCAGTATCTTACAAATCCGAGTTCAATTGTTCGAGCCCAACATAGTTTTTGCTAGGAAAAGATATTTACTACCACCGTCATCTGCTTTTCTTTATCAGTTTTCGGGAGATTTTGCAATAAAATGGGGGGAAAAAAATTGTATTAGTATTTTTTTTTTCTCGGAAAGTTTTAAGAATTATTTATTATCGTTGAAAGCGGTGATGAGAGCCATTCCTATAGCGGAGGAAGGACGCGTCGGTTGGAATACTAATATTCTGTTTGTTGGAATCTGTTCCATGTTTCGATCCGCAACAACTGGGCAGCGAAGACTTTCGTTGTCTGTTTAAGCCCGCTACCAGACCCCCCCAAAAAACCCCAGATTTTCGTAATCTTAAAATCTTAAGAAAGGAACAAACATTTTCCAAAAATTGTTACAGGCAGTGAGTACGATAGTAGTTGTTTTGCTGATGAAGACTCTGTTTAAAACTCTTTGAAAACAAGCAACTTCTATATTTCTGTGGAACTGGTAAAATAAAAAATAGAAGGGAAAAATCGGTAATAGGACGTAAATTTCGATTAGTTACACGCACGTGATGATTTTAGGGAGCTTCGGCGGTTCCGTCTCCTCTGTCATAGTTGGCGATCGGCGTCTAACATTTTAAGAAACGGTAGCACCCACAGCAGGTGCGTTCTTCAGGCGTGTTCTGTTAAAAAGACGTTGGTCTGTCTTATGGCGCCCACATCGCGTGGGGTCGTTCCACCCAGTACCCTGTTTTCCTGCCAACGGTAAACGCGGCAGTCGATCGATTACCTCAGCCGAACGGCGCAGAATTAAATAAAAGGAACAGAATGGAGAGAGTTATTCGATTTAAAAGAATTTTGGATCATTTAAAAATGAGACGTTCGTTGGTAATGTTAGATTGTAGCAACACCCGTTTTCCATGGTAAAAGGCAAAATAGTTTTAAAAATCTTAAAAGTACTTTATCGCAGATTTTTTCCATCAAAGAATTATTTAAATCCTTTCTAATGCTTTGATCGGATGATGTCCGTTTCACCAATGAACATTAATTTACTTTCCATCTTTCCCCGATAATCCCTCGTCGGTTTTATTGCATGTGTCGACAACGAACTTGGCAGGTAAGGTTTCTGTTGAAGGTAATTAATAATCTCCAAGAATCATTTTCTCCATTTATTCTATTTTCCTTTATTGACTGGCGAGTCAAATACCAGGAAAACAATAAGTTAAAATTCTTGAATTTAAATATCTGCTTCTCCGCCAGGTGCCAAGTTATGTTCTTTTATTTGTAAATATTTTAATTAATCATCTGTATTTTAGCAACATAAATTCTTCTTTCGTCTTTTCATTTTATTTAGCTAGATGAAGATTTCCTTAGAGTTATGTAAATGGTAAAGGTACGGGCTTGTAGAGACGACGCCACTCCGCTTGGATACCACGCCAATCCTTGGATGCTGGCACATCGTTGTGACCCTTGAGCGAGGTACTTTGCTGGCATCGCTCCAGTTGCTGCTGGGGAGGGGCCTGTGTAGGCACTCAGACAGACGATGCTCTGTAGCCACGACAGAGGCAAGTCTCCTATGACGAGGAAAAGTCAGAAGAATAAGCCACCGCTGAAGACGGATCCACTTGGCCAGAGTGCGCATAACGACGGTGCGACGCATCCCACTCTTATGAAAATGAGTGATGGAAGTAAGAAGAAGAAAAAAAGGATTTTATTCGCTCCTTGTATCCTTAATGCTCGTCTCTCGTTTCATCACCAGGGATCCGGCAGGATATCTGCTAGCGCTGTACAGGAATTCTGCTCTCGCTGCCTGTAATTTCCCCCGTGAGTGTCTCTCGGTGATTCATCGGGCCGTCCGCCTAACCGGCTCGGTGGAATGGTAAGAAACGAAGACGATGCTTTCTAATGTGATCTCAGAATCTGACATCTTTTTCGAGAATACTTTAAAGTATACAGAACATTATATATATATATGCTTCATTTATCGAAAATAGCTTCTTGTTCGTGGCCACATTAGGATCTGATCTGCGAACCTAGCTATCCTTAACGACGAACATTCTGGCGATCCTTCACAAGCATCGGCAAATCGATGTGTCAAAACCTCGCCGGTCTTCCCTCGGGATTAATTCCTCTAATTCGATAGCATCCTAAATTCCAGCGCGGACGGATGCGACCTCCTCGATGTCACTCGATGCCGTAAATTGGGGTGGGGGCGATACCTGTGGGTCGGGTATTTGGCGTTAAGATGCCACCTGAGCACTGACGCGACTTCGCGTTGCTTGCGATTTAATTAATGGGACTTTTAGCTGCAAGGCTAATTAGGTCCTATTAACCCCTTGACGGCAGGTCACGAGCGCGTGTTAAATTGGCTTGTTTTTCGCCGTTCGGGGTCGAAGGCAGTAGTCGGACGACCTTTTCTTGTCGGTGTTAAGAGCTGCCGCGCTCATCAGGAAGCGGACGGACTTCTATTTTTTTTTATCCGATTGGACGCAACAGAAGCTGTCCCCGTTCCCCTGTTTACCCCGTCTAGCCAGTGGAAGAAGGTCGCCGCACCTGCCCGCCCGTTCTCTGCGACTCCTCTCCCCCTGCTGGAGAGGCAGGGAACCAACCGTAAAGAAAAGCCAAGAGGGCCTGGACGGCCTCTCGCATTACGCGCCCGTCTCCGAGAAAGCGACTTGAATAATATTCGCGGAATTCCTTTTAAAATATTGGACGCGTTCGGGAAAGGAAGTAACGCGTCATCACCGGGTATATCTATCTGATCTCTGTCTGGCGCAGAAAATACAATACAATATGGCATATAATTATAGAAAGCTGCATCGCATTTTTATTTTGTAGAATATAACTTCCCATATGTGCATAAATACCATAGTATATTAACCCTCTCAAGAGCAGATATTATTAACAGCACGGTTATTGAGTGTAAGGCTGTCGATGTTAGCATTTTTGTATAGAAATTTTTTAATAAAAATTATTAAATTTGTTTAAAGGGAATTTTCGAGGGAACAGTGATAGTATGTATCCATTTAGTTTAAGACGGTGCCCTTACTTTTAATTTAGTTTTTTGCTGCTGTCCCCTATTTTCACCCCTGACGTTGTTGGGCTGGTATTTCCTCAGAAGAGAAAATAAGATTTCAAACACCGTGTTTCTGGTCAGCAAAAATTAAAAGCTTTAACTGATTTTTCTGCTTCCGTTTAAAACCCTAATGGGGGTGGCTGTTCAACATATCTCACAAACCGGGTCCCAATCGTCGTCCTTTCATGGATAATAATCCGTTCATTTATTTTTCCCGATCGGCACGGGGCAGCCATTAAAATGTTTGAAATTATTCGAGATAGGTTAACCCTCACCAGGCGTAGAGAAAAATAGGGTCGACAATCAGTGCTCTAGGAAAAACCCACACGCTTTTGATGGTTAAAACTGTACACTGATGAGAACGAAATACAGAGAAAAGGGTTTGCAACCCTGCTAGACTTCTTAAAGAAGAATCTAAAAGTATAGTGTATAAGTTGGACAATTGGTCCAAGGATCTCTAGACATGACGTTTTGGAAATATGTTTGACAATGAAGCTGGGAAGACTGAAGGCTCAGCCGGTGTTGATATTATTAACTTTTTTACCGTTCCTTATTCGCCTTATTGTTGCTGTGTTTTTTTTCAATTACAATATATCAACTTGCTGATTGATTTTTATCCCCTGTTTTCTTTTCTTTCCGATTAAAAACCGAACCATTCCAAGACCTTCAAGACTGTTCATTCTTATGCTTTTTGAAGTCTTATAGTTTTTCGATTCTTACTTAAATTATTAGTATTTACAAACCGTTAATAGGCACCTGAATCCTCATCTCACTTATAACTTCTTTAGACGTTACATACTTGTTTAAAACTCGTGAAATAAGAAAGAAAAGAAGTGAATTTGTACACCTCAGACAGTACAGCTGTCTTGGCGACGACAGCTTACATCGAAATAGCCTCATCTCTCTCTCTCTTCTCTCTCTCTCTCTCTCGCTCTCTCTCTCTCTCTCTCTCTCTCTCTCTCTCTCTCTCTCTCTCTCTCTCTCTCTCTCCATCTCTCTCTCTCATCATCATCATCATCTCTCTCTCTCTCTCTCATCTCTCTCTCTCTCTTCTCTCTCTCTCTCTATCTCTCTCTCTCTCTCTCTCTTCTCTCTCTCTCTCTCTCTCTAAGTAAGCTTATTAAGAAAATCTGAAAGGAAAAAATAAACGTTAATGTCAACAGCATGGATATAATTCGAACGGGAAAAAAAAACAAACTAAATTCTACAGACACTGTAAAGTTTTATTATATTTCAAAATCTGGCTCCCTTAAATCATCTTTATAAACTTGGGTACACGTGTCCCACACTGAGCGATATTTCAAACAGTCCTGGTAGTAGGCCACTGATGACGGTGTTTCCTGCTTGGAAGGGATGTGTTGCGTGTGTGATTTACCAGCTACCTACCTTACTTCTGTCACCACTGTGCCAACCTAGTTGTTTACTTTTACTAACTATTCGCTTTTAACGAAAATAATGTAAAATAAACATCATAATATATTTAAAATAAATAAATGTATGATAAGCTGATTGTTTAATTGTAATTTAGGTATGTGATGGTATGTATGTAATGCGTAAATCATATACTTTATTACACTTCCTTTGTATATAAATGCATTTTTGGAATTCTTAGAGTTAATGTGTGAAACTGTCTTGTTATAAAATATAATTTATCCGCTCATTAGATCACTTTCACACTGCTGTCTTCTAAGCAATAGGCCGACTGGTAATTAATACTTCATTCTATTACTCGGTTTCAATACTAAATCGACTATCGCGAATTATCAAATACGTTTAATAAATAATTAATTAAATATTTTGATATTCATACTTTTATAAACGCCATGTTGTGTTTTGGAGCTCTTTTGAGATGAAGGTATAAAATCTATTAGGTCAAAGAATGGCGGCACGCAATCTTGCACAGCTATGACGCAGGTTCGAGGTCGTCTTGATGTGAAGAGCTGTTTGGAAAGTGTAGACGATTAAGATTTCCTACAAATGCTCTTGAATGTGATGGAATTGGTGAGCTATTTTAAAAAAAAAAATGACAGTTAGGTAGTAAATTCGATATATTTAATAACACACGCGGGGGATTTTCTAACCGAAGAAGTTGGCGTAAAATGCGAGCTTCGTCGTAGCTGTACTATGATTAATTGGAAAAGGGCTGTATCAAGATGGAATTGCTGTTAACACTAGTGGTGCCCGTAGTTACTTATTCATAAAGAATATAATGGCAGGTGGCAGTTTCTACTTTTAGTATGTTCATGTGTCGACACAACAGAAACGAGCTCGTGTGGAGAACAAACTTCATTCCCGACAGCAAACTTTTTAAAAAATATCGAATGGTATCCGAAGCCTCAGATGAGAAGTATCTGGTGTAAAGCGAATAACACCTCCCCAAAAAAGTAAATAAAGGACAACATTTCTATCGTATGTTGTGTTTTGCTGACAGTCATTATCGATTCTAACTTTCTAATCCTAAATTGAACAATTTTCGTTCCAGTTCTGGCGCCCATCCATTTATTATTGTTTTTTTTTTCTCTTTCCTTCTCCCTTCTAACAAATGTTTTGTAGCAGCAAAGTGGATTTTATTGGAGAGTAGGATCGTGATCCGACTTTGGAAATAACGTTCCAGGCAGCAGCCCTTATATTATTTACAGAATAATTCTCGGATTTATCTCCGTAAAGACGCTGAAGAATATGGAAATAAAAGAACAGGAGGAATATTGTCATTTAACGCGGAATAAACCTAGCCCATTAGAAATACGCGTAAAAAGAATATCATCTCTGTCTCTGCCAACTTATGGAGAATAATATTGGTGACACGGTGAGGAGAATCGCAGAGATTCCATGCTCAGCAGACGTTTAGCTGGATACAAGCAAGTGGTAATTACAAATCAATTTTTATTAAGACAACAAACATGCGAAGATGGCATCTTAAACGAAGATGCCGTAATCAAAGACCCTTATTTGATCTCCAGCTTCTCTCCAGGCTTGTTATACCGTAATGCGGCGCCTCCAGCATAAAGACCATTTCCACGCTATGCGAGGTCCCGTGAAAATGCTAAACAAGGAAAAGCAGACAATCTGAAGAGGAAGTCTATTAATGAAATAAAATTCCTTTAGTTGGTAAGTTAGCAGTGGGTTAGAAAGCACGAATACGATATGCAGGCTGCATCTCCGTGCTTCAGTGGCACCAGGCAGAGAGCTTAATCACCGCTCGCACATTGTTTTCTAACAGATGGTAATTAAAAAGGACTAAAGAAATAGCTAACAACACCAATAACGACATCGGTTTACTTTGCCCTCTAGACTCGTGAGATTAACTACTTTTGTAAATACTCTGAGTGCACCCGTTCAACTCAAAACAAATAATTCCAAGACCCTTTCTCATGATACATCACATGGTATTTTCTGATCTCGCACGGTGATCGAGAGAGGTTTTGAGAATTATGTATTTATTTGTATATAATGTTTAATCAGGTGCTTAAGGGTCAATTGGATGCGGTATATGTATCAAATACTGATGTTCGTTCATTCGTTAAAGTATATATTCGTTTTATATTCGCAGTCTCTTTGGGCGATTTACACAGGAGATGTAACGACGGCGAGTTTGGATACAAATGCAAATTCCGGTGCCATTGTAAGAACGATGAAGCGTGTAATAAGGTGACCGGTGACTGCTATTCCGGATGCGCAGACGATTACTGGGGACCAGGATGCCAACTCTGTAAGTAAATCTCCCATGTGAGGCTGTTTAAGCCACGTTTACTTTCGAAATAATTTCCTACCAAGTGAGGTTACCTTCTGTAACCGATCTTCTCGATATTTCGGCTACGCCCGACTGGCTTTTGTTATTCCAAGTCTGTCTGATGTTTCCTCTGGACTTGGTGTTTCTCCCGATGATCTGAATAACGGGATCAAACTCAACCCTGCCCGTCTCCCCAACAGATTTCCATTAAATGGCATAAGTATTCTGAACAGATCTCTCACTGATTTCAAAAGTTAAGCGTTTTTTTTAAAAAAAATACTTAGTCTAAAAATGGGAATATACTTTTAAGTTAAATAAAAGAGAAATTAAACAGGTAACAGTAGATAAATACATCTTTTAACGTTATTAAAGAAAGACAGGAATCCGTTCAACGAAAACCATGGCTAGACATCTTCTTTACGGACCTCCCTGGAACATGGCATTTGGACGACGTCTGATAACCTTTCATATTTAATGTAAGTATGCCAGTAATATTAAACCGAAAAGAACGATGTCGGCATTTTAGTAAAAAGACAACAGCAGCAACAGCAGCCAAAAATAAAATCGCGGTAAGCAAACATACAAGAGGCGAGAATTTTGGACAGAATTCTAGTTTACTATCAATACGAATTACCTCATCTAAATAAAGTGGGGAAAACGCGAGTCAGCTGGTAAGTACATTTTATAAATTCTTTTGTTTTAATACACTTTCAAAATTGTTAATCTTTTACCGTGGAAGATATTAAATAGTTGTAAGAATTTAAAATTACCGTTATTCACATCGGCACGCTTGATTAAAACATAGTCCGTCGGGTAATTTACCGGCCAGAAATTCGTCTTTACTTCATCTTTAATTACCGATATTCAAAATCGAAATACCATCTTTACACAGCAATTAGGTGTAAGTACTCTCATCATATTTAATATCAATAAATCCCACGTATCGATGTTCGGTTGTTTTTTATGTGAAAGATGAAAAAGAAATTACTCTGCCAAAAGAAAAAAATTTATACGAAACAAGTCAGGATTTTGGCTATTTCCTTGTTGTAAAACTTTGCTTTGAATTCCAGTCACGAAGGTATACAGTTAATTTCCACCTAACCTATCGTCTTTATACAGTGTAAACTACCGGCGCAGTAATTAGGTCCAAGCTGCTCCATAATCAGACTCACTTTCAATTTAAACAGAGGATACAAATGATTACTTAGCGGTGTTATTCATATTAGACTTCTTCTTTCCCCCCTTTTTTTATTACTGTAATCCAGCTGTAGAACCCTTTCTGCATATACAAGAAAACTAACTAGGCTCCACGGAGAATCTCTTGGACGACTTTTGTGGTAAAACGCAAAGGCAATTCCTCTATTTTGCGCTCCACCATTGTTTGCTTTTCTCACGAGAAGGGGGAAATTACTGGGCTTCGCCAACAGCACCAGCATCCGAACGCAAAATCAATTAAAGGAAACGTTATACGTTGGTGGGGTTGCGTTATGCCCCCCCCTCTTTATAAGGTTTTTTTTTTTTTAGCGACTAAAGAGATCTAGTTCCCTTTAAATCAGGGAGTCGAAATGAATTATAACATCGTCCACTTCGATCTGATTCAGACCGTTAAAAATGTCAACGACAAACAATCCAATTGATATTGTGCCATCCAATGCTCATTTTTACTCCATAGTATAAAACCCCAAGTTCTTGCAAAACAGTAGACATAACCAACCTTTGAAAATACTGGTGTCAACGGGTCACATGACGTCCTTCCGCCAGGATCTCCCTTGTCCCAAGAAAAGCCCCGTTTACCTGTAACCCGACCTTGGTCAGCTCGAACAGTCCGGGTTGACCATTTCTTTGCTGATGCCGGTATTTCGAAATCTTCTCATTTTCCTTTAGTCGCGAGTAAAAGAGAATCTAGGAGGCAACATCGTTATTTTCGACGCGAATCTGTGACCAGATAACTCTCTTGTTTCACCGGATTCCCTTTCTGACGGTAGAAGCTTAATTCCGTCGTCTTCCCCTTTAGCTGGTGGGGCCTTGGTCAAGAACGATTCCGGCAAGAAAAGTGCCATCTTTCCAAGCAGAAATTCTCTATATCCTTCATCGAGTTCGGGAGTCTTTGAGGGAAAGGAACTGACCCGTTCGAGATTTCAAGTCGACATTTTAGCCGAATGTTCCAGTTTTCTTCACTTCCCTCTTCATCGTCATCATTCAGGTGTTGGACACTGACATTCTGGTTTGTACCGTTACTAAAGCTGTGGTCCGCACCGCAATCTCACCTTTGTTGCCAATACCCCGGACTAAGAGATCTAAACAACAAGACTTTCACTTCTATCATAGACTGGCAGATTTCACTGGCACACCTCACGCTTTTCCCCCCAGCAACATCAGCATTAACGCAAACATTACGACATAGGCCTTCAAGAAACGGATCAGCGGTTATCTTTCTAAAGCCAGATCTTCTATTAATAGATCTTTGAGCTATGAAACCGTGAAACCTTCATGTCTTTAATCGGTTCGGTTCCTATTCGACTCCATTGGATTATTTTTTCCCCCTATTCCGGTTCAGTTTTAGCTAAAAGAAAAATAACAGCTGCTCCAACCGGTTCATTGGCTCGGTTCGAGTACCTGCTTTAAACAACAGGTACGACCAAAGAATGCAGAAGTCTGAAACTACGATCCTGTTTAGTTCATACGAGAACCACCAAGGAAATTGTTTTCACATTGGACTGTAGTATTATTAAGCAATACCAGTTTAAGATTAAACGGTATGATAAAGTAGAACGTAACCAGGGTAACCATTTTTGAAATCAGGCATGTTTTACGCGACCCATGTGTCCAATGCTGGAGAGATGGTTATTTCGGATATGATGGAAAATGAAACTCCTTTAAACAGTAGAAACGGAAGGTTTGCTGGCTTCGCTTAACATCCCTGACAGTCTGAAGCCTGTTGGGGATCTTGGTTTCTCGTCGAGTAAAGAACAAACAAAGATTAAACCAGTTTTTGTGTTTTATGTGCCCCGTGTGGGAGAGATGCGTAAAGATTATCACTGCAATCTACATGCCAATGCAAAAACCTCTCCCGCTGCTTTACGAGTGTCGTTAACTGTGAAACCTCGCAGCAACAACTTTAATAAAGTCTTACCTAAAATCAATTTATCAGCATCCTGCCAAGAAACAAATGGTCGGGAGAATGTGGTGCTGGTTCAGGGTCTATTCTGATCGCTGCTGCGAACTGTTCTCTGATTTTAACCCCTTAAAGTGCTTGTGTCTGTTGTTGTTGTTGTTGAGAGAGAGAGAGAGATGACATCAGTACAGAGAGAGAGATGACATCAGTACAGAGGGAGATATGACATCAGTACAGAGAGAGATGACGCCATTACAGAGAGAGATATGACGTCAGTACAGAGAGAGATTACGTCAGTACAGAGAGAGATGATGCCATTACAGAGAGAGATATGACGTCAGTACATAGAGAGATTACGTCAGTACAGAGAGAGATTACGCCAGAACAGAGAAAGAGAGATGACATCAGTATAGAGGGAGATATGACGTCAGTACAGAGGTGGATATGACGTAGTACAGAGCGAGAGAACTGAGGCTGTGGTTGAGTTG
Source organism: Nautilus pompilius (assembly GCA_018389105.1). Lineage (NCBI taxonomy): Eukaryota > Metazoa > Mollusca > Cephalopoda > Nautilida > Nautilidae > Nautilus > Nautilus pompilius. Next base: position 203,216 of record JACATO010002211.1, on the reverse strand, counting down.
TAAAAAAGTCCAATGGGGAATTGAGTTTATAAATAAAAACGTTTTGACAAGAAAGAGGTTGATGAAAGCAGTATTAGTTTTATGCTTGGAAATGACCTGAAATCCTTCTATATTTGACAGTTTGTGATGATTAATTAAAATGCTGAGGACTGTTTTGCTTTCTTTGTAAATGAGAAAATATCTAAGTTTTAAGAACTTCCCTTTTCTTGCAATAGGCGGCAGAAAAATAAAGCTAGTGATTAGTAACATCTAAATAGACAGCCATCTTTAACTCTTTGCCGTTCAGCCTTTCCTTTTCCAAAAGAAAAACATTTGACGAGACTCTGAGATAATATCAAAATGAAATATAGGAATGATTGACCTTCCCGACCGCTCTAGATCTGATATTAATGTGTCAGTTAGTCTTTCAGATAACCGCCGGTCTGTGTCGTCCTACCATCGGCGGTGCGGAAGACGAAGAAACAAATTCTTTTTGTTTTAGGAAATTAGGTGTTGTCTTTAAGGAACCAGCTTTAGCATATTAAAATCTTTTACTTTTCCCTCCAACATTAAAATAGTCTGCGTGTGAGTTGCCAACTTGAGAATCGTGTGCAAGGATCACTTATAATTAGAATATTTATAATTATCGTCTCCTTGCGGGTTTGACAGCCGCTAATCGGCCCCCAAATCGGAATTATCTTGAAAGCTGCTTCTTCCTGAAAATAGTAAAATGCATAGATAATCAACCTTATGATATCTTGTATAATGAAAAAATGTAACTTACTGACAAAGCAGATCAACTAACAAAATCTATAAGAGACAATTTCCTGTGCAGAATTTGTAGATATGTGCGCAGAAGTTGATTTCCGTATAGCAGTGAGCGTGGACGGGTTTTATATCTAATTAAGCAGGAACGGCTGTTGTGTATAAGTAATCGCAGTGTGGAAGCAGATTATAAAGTATACAATGAGGGTCATATTTGCTGACTGTCCAATGAAATATTATTTCATCAGTCATCAAGATGAATGTCTCCATAAATGTCCTTGGCGACAGAAAGTTAGAAAACAGTCCCTCTTTTGTATGTGTGGACGTTGTAATAATTATTTACTAATGCATACGAAAGCATACAGACAATATTAAAAAATAATAATAAATGAATGAGCGAACATAGATAAATACAAGGTAGCGGTGTTTTGTCGGGGTTATCGTGAGGGGAAATTGGTAAAGGAACCAGATTTCGACGGAGAAATCAGCCGGAACCGGAAGTGCATTAAAGACGTTCTGTTGGTCTGGTATTTACATATTTAAAATAACTGGATATTTAATAACTGAATTGTGATCCTATTAGGTCATAACAGCGAAACACTGCTGTTCTTTGTTCACGTTCTCGTCGGAAAACCTTTCCTCGATACGTTCATTGAAAACCGTCGACGCTATTTGTTTGTCCTTATTTTCGTTGTCCAGGTCTGTGCGCAATTTGATGGTTGAGTTCTCTCCCCCTTCCCCCGCCCCGCCCTCCTAGTTTCCGGCTTTCCCCCGATCAGACGGCTCGTTAGGGAGACCGGCTGCGGTTATTATTGTCTGTCGCCTCTGCAGCTCAGCTTCCGCCGAGGAAAGCGACTTTCCCTTCCTCCATCCGCGTCTCTGCTTATTAAAGCGGACACCAAAAAAATAGGATGGCTTTTATTTATTTATCTATTTAATCTGCCTTCTTTTCTCAATGGGAAGACGCGCGCGTGGAGGGCGTTTTTCTCGGGTTAATATTCCAATAAAAACCAATCAGTTTATTTCATTTATCATCTTGAGCGGCTGGGATCGGTAGATCGATACTGCGCTCGCTCGTGACCGCAGCGCCACGTGACGTCCAGTGGCGAGAGAGAGAGAGAGCGCGCGCCGCGGCTATACTTGCGCGCATGGAGCATCTCAATCGATCTCCACTTCTTCCCAAACTGACCTTTTTCTTTCCTCCTAAAATGTGCTTAGCTAATTGCTGGAATAAAAGCAAAAGAAAAAAAAATCCCATTTCTCAGAGGCTGGCATGAAGGCCGCTCCCAGTCTCGGCGACCAACCATTCCGTTTGTTCAGATTAATTCCACGTCTAACTGATGATGTTCTGCCGACCCACGAGTCAGCCGGCCTACCTCGATCCCAGTCCGCCGTCCTGTCTGTGAGTCACACGGGGAAAACATCATCATCTTCACATGCCGGACATTTATTAACTTTCGTATGTAAAGCCACGTGAACGTCAAGTAAAAACCGGTTTTCTTCTCATCACTCATTAAAGATGAAGTGAAGTTGGCAGTTCTGTTCAAGGCGTTTACTCTTGAGAAACTTGTTGATTTCTCCCGAACAACGATTGATGAAGGCAAAATAAAATAATTTATTTAATTTTAATTCCAAAAAGTCATGTTTCCTGTTTGTTTTCAACTAACTTGAGTAAATCGAATTTAAAATATTAAAGAGGTAGCCGATGGCAGAAATCCCGAATTTGGATCCGGTTTAGCGAGGATACCTCCCTGGAAAACGTCTCTCTCTCTCTCTCCACATCTCTCTCTCCCTCCATCTCTCTCTCTCTCTTCATCTCTCTCTCTCTCTCTCTCTATCTCTCTCTCTCTCCATCTCTCTCTCTCTCCTCCATCTCTCTCTCTCTCTATCTCCATCTCTCTCTCTCTCTCTCCATCTCTCTCCCTCCATCTCTCTCTCTCTCTCTCACATCTCTCTCTCTCCTCCATCTCTCTCTCTCTCTCTCTCTCTCTCTCTCTCTCTCTCTCTCTCACGCACACACACACACACACACACACACCAAAATCAAAAGCAGATCTCCGGGAATTCAGGTTTCTTTCGCATCTAAAGGAAGAGAGAGTTTAAGAATCTTAATATAAAATTTTTCCGAGTACCTGAATGGAGGTTCATATGGTAATTGTCTTACTGGCTGGCACTCTGGCTCTTTTTCAAGAGCCCTCCCATTCACACGTAGATAACCAGCTCGGTTGTCATCAAGGATAGTAATACCCGACCCCCCCACTTCTAGCTCTCTACCCGACGAAGACGCAGCTCCCCAAAAAGAGGATAATGAAGTAGCCCTGTAAAAGAGCAGGTTTTATTCTTAACTTGGGTAAGTTATTAGTATGACGGGGAAGTTCTCGAGATAAAGAGAGGCGGGACAATATGGTCCCATTGCCACTACACGTTGTTGTTGTTTTTTAGATTAGAATTCTTAAAGCGCGGTAAGTTAACTCGCCAAGGGGAAGGGTAGATGATAAACTGATCTCGATTACTTGTAAGGCGAAACCGTAGCGGTCGTCTAGTGCTGCTAACTGATTTTTCAGCGACGTCATTGGCCACCAAGCGAGCGACTCACACCCATAACCGAACAACGGGGGACACGAATATGCATTAATTTCTGACTCTTTTTATCGTAAGTACTCAAAACGCCGGGCTTTCCCTATCTGGCATAATACAGAGGTTGTTGTGACCCTGTACAGCAGCTGGAAGTGATTGGGTTTCCACACCCAGTAAGGACCGTTTTTGACTCGAAAAGGTTACCGCCAGGAGATCTTATGTTTAATCGCTCTACCAGACGTTTATGTTTGTTTTCTCTTCCCCATCTTCTTGCCGAAGCGGATTTCGTGACCCCGCCCACGTTCTCCATCACGACAGGACCTTTTTTCTTCCTCTTTCTTTGACACAATTTCCAAAAAAAAAAAAAAAAAATTCTCATCGCACGGATCTCTACCGGGTCACAGAGTTTATGTATAATCCGCAAATACATTTCCAAAATTTCGTTTCTTTTAATCTTCCTTATCCTCGTTGGAACTAATCACCCGAAACACGTCCGGCGATTTATCGCGGCGCGCTCTCTTATTCGCACTACTTTTTGTTCCGCGGAAGGAGCAGAAATAGTTGTAGCCCGACGAACTTGTATTCGATTTTTCTTCTTCTTCTGCGGCGATTAAAATAAAGCTGATAAGATTAATGTTATTTGCATGACCGTTACTGCTATAAAAGTGACAGCGAAAGGTCGGGGAATCTAAGAATTAACAGTCAAGAAGCACACCGTGGAAATTAGGTTTTGTTATTAATACGCGAGAAAACAGTCTTGCATTGTTGATTGCCGCACAGGCACCACATTATGGAATATCGCGAGTTATGGGCGACACCGGATAGCTGGATAATTTTAGCCAAGGAACTGTCCGCGGTAAATCACCGGTGGTAATAACTGCTGAGGACGCTAGCGGTGTCCACTAGGTAAATTTCGATTTGAATTTTCCGTCTCAACCGATATGAAGCCAAATGAGCTTCCCCACAACTTTATATTAATTCTTTAAATGCGATCGGAATCTCTGCGCGTGCGTGAAAAGGGGTTTTTTTTTATCATTATTCGCGCATAAAGTCGACAGAACCGTAAAATTATCCATCTGAAAAAATTTAAAGAATTTTTTGCATTTCGCGACGTCTTGAATGAATCGTTACTCCGGCCGTTTTTACAGCTCGGGTTTCTGACACGAAGTCGAGTCTGTTCAGCCATAGAGAAAACTTGCAGAAGGACAAAGAAAGATTTACTCAGATGATCATCAATATTCGCGATCTTGGTTATGGAGAAAGACTAAAGAGGCTCTTTGAACCACTTATCGGTTTTTTGGCGCGTGGGTGAAACGAGGACCGGATGTGCATTACCAGCACCGTCAGCCACGGCTTAGTTCCGGGTTCTACCCCGATTCGCATACGTAATCCGGTCTCCGACATCACCGTTAAAAATGTCAACGACAAACAATCCAATTGATATTGTGCCATCCAATGCTCATTTTTACTCCATAGTATAAAACCCCAAGTTCTTGCAAAACAATAGACATAACCAACCTTTGAAAATACTGGTGTCAACGGGTCACATGACGTCGTTCCGCCAGGATCTCCCTTGTCCCAAGAAAAGCCCCGTTTACCTGTAACCCGACCTTGGTCAGCTCGAACAGTCCGGGTTGACCGTTTCTTTGCTGATGCCGGTATTTCGAAATCTTCTCATTTTCCTTTAGTCGCGAGTAAAAGAGAATCTAGGAGGCAACATCGTTATTTTCGACGCGAATCTGTGACCAGATAACTCTCTTGTTTCACCGGATTCCCTTTCTGACGGTAGAAGCTTAATTCCGTCTTCTTCCCCTTTAGCTGGGGCCTTGGTCAAGAACGATTCCGGCAAGAAAAGTGCTATCTTAACAAGCAGAAATTCTCTATATCCTTCATCGAGTTCGGGAGTCTTTGAGGGAAAGGAACTGACCCGTTCGAGATTTCAAGTCGACGTTTTAGCCGAATGCCATAAATGTTCTCTGCGGTTAGCGGTTCAGACTGGAGCTGCTATACCTGCTACTTTTGCCGGTTTGGTGGAACGGTTATCTGTTCCGCTGCCGCATCTTGATAGAATCTGTTCAACTCGAGCCTACCAAAATTGAAATGCAGTCTCATGGCGCTAGGCTAAGATAAGCCGCTTAAGTTTCAGATTCTTATGATTATCCATCCGCATCTGAGTTGTCAGTTTTGTGCTAGCGGAGCGAGTTCTATCAACTGTACGAACAATACTTTGATCTGTAAATGCATCATCAACTGCTGGCTGAAGAGAGTGGGCTGAGCAGCGGGTACGTGTTACTGCAACGTCAGTATCTGGTTCAGCCAGTGTTGCCTGTTTTAGTCTATGCCTAACATCAAGTATTTCTTCAATCTTCCAGTTTTCTTCACTTCTCTGTTCACCTTCATCATTCATGTGTTGAACACATTTTATATTCTCTGTACACTGATATAATATAGTTTAAGTGTTTTAAGATGCATGTTCTTGAGATGCTTCGATGCGTCTTCTATTTCTTTAATTCCTTTGATACACACTGCAGTTCTTCGCCTTCTTTCTCAAACTGGACCCTGACAGCCAAACGTGTTGCTCACTCGATTTTATAAAAAAGAAGATATTTCACTTCTATTTCTATTTTGATGAACTGCTGGATGTCATGGCGACACTTTCCTCTTAAGATTATCAGGGTTAGCACCAACATTACGACTTAAACCTTCGAGAATTGGATCTGTTATCTTTCTAAACGTGGAGTTCGCCATTATCACGTCTTCAAAACAGAAGCAGCCAAAAGGTGAACCGTTCATGCTTTTAACCAATTCTGTCTGGTATATAGAGAACCTTCCAAAAATGCGGGGAGGTTCGAAGACTAACCGTTGGACGTTCCCTCACAGACCCCCTTCGCGATCGGTACTTTGAATCTAAAACAAAATGGCTGGAGATAGTCGGAAAAACGATTAGGCGTCCTTTAATTGTGTGTTGTTTGCTCCATGCTTCACGTGAAAGAAAAATTTACAATAATTTTCTCGTCTTCAGAGGTTAACATAAACGATCCCACCCGATATACCAGTGTAAATAAACAAAGGTTTAATCGCTATAAAAGTAAACTTTTTTCCATAGGACTTTGGTGGCTGTTGTAAATTTCCAAACGGGGCCAAGAATCTTTGAGTGCGGATAGATCGCCTCTGCCTCTTCGGCGCTAGTTTTCTTTGATCCGGGGGGGGGGCTACATGGCGCCGAAGCACACCTCTTCAGCTACACCGGGTCTCGGCACCACGTCTCCAGTGGACGGGCTTGCCGACGACACGACGAGAACTCGAAATACTCTGGGCTTTTAACAGTCGCCTGCACATGTTTCTAAAATGCCCTCGGGCTGGTTTTAGTACGAGGAGGGGAATGAAATGATAATAACAGAAACGGCAGAAGTACGTCAGAAAGAAGGAACTTGCATACCGTTTAGCCCTTGGTGCTATTAACTTTAAAACCGGAGTATTGATGTTGTGCTCGTCTGCGAATGGCAACTGGCTACTGTCAGTATCAGCATGACTTGAAATAGCGCACCTCGTATCATTGTTATAAGACTGACTCGTATACCACTTGATATGCTATCAGCATGACTTCAAGAGAAAAGGGTGTATATTATTTGTATGGATAGATTACAGGAAAAGAGGTGTTCCATACTAAAACTCTTCAAAAAAGGTAACAGCTTTTTCCAAAAATGTAGATGGAACCATATATTTTCTGTCACTCCGGTAAGAACGTTACTAATAAGTTCAGCTTTAACGTTTGTTGACTGTTGCGTCTGACCGCAGACATATTTGGTGATGGTAGTGTTATGGTGTTTCTGAGATTAACTCGTTCTCTTAAACCAGTATCCGGCTGAATTTAGACAGTATTATGCGCCCGAGGGCAGTCGATTGGCCATGCATACCTCCTGATCTCCGCTCAGTCCAGTTTGCTTGGAATAGACTAGTTTCATCATAACATTTTACTGCACAAAGACCTGCAGCAAAGATGTGGTCAGATGCTAGTGGAAGGAGAACTGGTCAGACATGCCAGTCTACTAACTTGCTGGAATCAAGGTATCATGTGCTGATCCCGAGACGTGGATCAAGCGATGAACGGTTTACCGGTTGCTATTACACCACATACAAACATAATTGCGCTATAGTTTTAAAGTCTCTTGGTAGTTTATTACAATCATGACTAATAAGAGAAGAGAATTTTGTATTATTAGTTTTAGTTACAGTAATAGACTTTAACAGATATAAATAAATGCATATAGAGATTTCCCCTGCATCTGAGAAGCTGAAAGATATATTACATAAAAATAATTGTGTATTACTATTCTAACTGCACAATTCAATATAGACATTTATTCAGAATAATCCTGAATTTGGTGGATATTTCTTCAAACAATCCAAAGAAGACAAAAAAATTAAAAGCAAATATTTTTTTTAAGTAAACAGATTTTCATAGATTTAAGAATGACGTCATTGTTAGACTCGGAAACCATTGTTTTAAAACTATATTTTACTTATATATACATATACAGTACAATATGTGTTTGTTGTGTACGTATGAGATTGAAGAGAAGTATCGGTGATATCTTTTACAATGGGAATTAAATTTATGCACTTTTCTTTTCATTTTTCAGTTTCGATTATAAATAATTGTTGGTGTTTTCTAAATCCAAAGCGAAAATAATGTTTACCCTGTGTTCAGTAATTTACTGCATCTGGAACTAAACTGTTTGGCTGTTTAACGGTTTTAATAGAGCTGTGGTGGCCTTGTCATCTTTCCTCGTGTAAAATATCGACCAAGTTTTCAATTGATCGCCACACAGACATCCTGTTCGTCGCCTTCTCATCTTTTATAGTAAAAAAAATAATAATAATAATAAGAAATTAGACGGCAAAGAAGCTAAAACATTTTATCACCTAATGAACAGAATGTCGATTAACTTTGTTCAATTCATCAACAAGCGAAAATGGCATCTGTCTATAAATGAAACCAATTCGTCTTCGTTCTGTAAGGTCCAGCAGTGAGTAACATTTGACTTTATCTCCATCTATACATCTTTCTAAGCTCTGATCATGTCTCGAACCGAACCTGGTATCTGTGTGGAAATCAATCCGAGTACTCTATTCCAGTGGATACCCTTTTATCCTTATTGGTTAAAAACTGTGATTAATTGAAATATATATACTGACGGGTTCCACTGGGCCGATTTTTTTGTCGGAATGATAGATGCTGTCACTTATTTGCCATCCTGACTCTATGAAGAGCACAAGAGATTAAAATTCTTGGCATCTTTTGATTAAAATATATATATCGAACTGTACCAGATATAGAAAGCTTTTTTTGTCATTTCTATACTTCAAAGGCAATGAATTCGATTGATTATTTATTGATCTCTCTCTCTCTCCATCATCTCTCTCTCCATCTCTCTCTCTCTCTCTCGCTCTCTCTCTCTCTCATCTCTCTCTCTCTCTCTCTCCATCATCTCTCTCTCCATCTCTCTCTCTCTCCTCTCTCTCTCTCTCCATCATCTCTCTCTCCATCATCTCTCTCTCCATCATCTCTCTCTCTCTCTCAATCTCTCTCTCTCTCCATCATCTCTCTCTCCATCTCTCTCTCTCTCTCCATCATCTCTCTCTCCATCTCTCTCTCTCTCTCTCCATCATCTCTCTCTCCATCTCTCTCTCTCTCTCAATCTCTCTCTCTCTCCATCATCTCTCTCTCTCTCTTCTCTCTCTCTCTCCATCATCTCTCTCTCTCTCCATCATCTCTCTCTCCATCATCTCTCTCTCTCTCTCCATCTCTCTCTCTCTCCATCATCTCTCTCTCCATCATCTCTCTCTCTCTCTCCATCTCTCTCTCTCTCTCATCTCTCTCTCTCTCCATCATCTCTCTCTCCATCATCTCTCTCTCCATCATCTCTCTCTCCATCATCTCTCTCTCCATCATCTCTCTCTCTCTCTCGCTCTCTCTCTCTCTCGCTCTCTCTCTCTCTCGCTCTCTCTCTCTCTCCATCTCTCTCTCTCTCCATCATCTCTCTCTCCATCTCTCTCTCTCTCCATCTCTCTCTCTCTCCATCTCTCTCTCTCTCTCGCTCTCTCTCTCTCTCTCGCTCTCTCTCTCTCTCTCCATCTCTCTCTCTCTCTCCATCATCTCTCTCTCTCTCTCTCGCTCTCTCTCTCTCTCGCTCTCTCTCTCTCTCGCTCTCTCTCTCTCTCTCCATCTCTCTCTCTCTCTCTCGCTCTCTCTCTCTCTCGCTCTCTCTCTCTCTCTCCATCATCTCTCTCTCCATCTCTCTCTCTCTCCATCTCTCTCTCTCCTCTCTCTCAATCTCTCTCTCTCTCTCTCCATCTCTCTCTCTCTCTCCATCTCTCTCTCTCTCTCTCAATCTCTCTCTCTCTCCATCTCTCTCTCTCTCCATCTCTCTCTCTCTCTCTCTCAATCCTCTCTCCCTCTCTCTCTCTCTCTCTCTCTCTCTTTTTAAAGAAAACACTCATATCTTTGGAGAATTTATTAAATTTAGGAGTAAAGAAGAAAACGTATAGTGTTCAAAATATTATTTTTTTTATTTAAAAGATTAATAGCAAAATATAATAATAATATTCTAGTTGATGTAGATCGTCTCTGGTTCAATTTTGAACCCGCGATCTACAAGTTCTTCATCTGATGTCGCATCCATTTGGCTTATCTATTAAAGCCAGTTTAAGGTGGGTCCTGACTCAAATAACGAAACAAGAAGACTATTCAGACCAGTTTCATGATAAATTTACTAATAGTGGGATGCACATCGTGATTTTCTCATGATGCATCTCAAAAGCATCGTTGTAGGATCATCCAAAGACTTGGTCCGCCAAAAGCTAAAGGAGATCGCTCGCCAAAATATGGCGTAGCTCTTACCTTCCTCTTGATGTTCATTCATCGAATGCCTTTAATAAGCAATGTTTCCGATCGCAATCTGCTGAACGAGTAACGCAAGTGATCAACTTATCTTTGATTAAACAGTACTAATGGTTACCAAAAAAGGAGGGAAAAGAAAACAAACAAAAAGACTTCGTAGTATAAAGCAATTCCGTTATCAGTTAACAGAGCCCGGTCGAGTTACACGTTTACTGCGAGAAACCGATGGCCAAATGCTGAGTCATGCTTCACGTAGAAGATGCCAATCCTGGCTAGTCTAATCTTACAATCAATAGTATTTCTTTGGCCAAGAAGAAGCTAATTGCGCGAACACCTAACTACGCATGTTCGGAACTGACCTCTCCTCCCCTGTACAATATCATGCCTTCATTAAGTTGGCCCTTTGACTCTCGTGACATTTACAAGGTAGCTGCTTTAATTGTTCTAGCGGGGGATATGTCAGGTCCTTGTCGACTTCTTCCAGCGTAGCCGAGCAGCAACTCGACAAGTATTTTTGTAAAATCAACGAGCCTATTTTCTCTCCTGTCTTTAACGCGTCCGTCAAACGGCTTCAGCCCGAAGCCTCTATTCGAGAAATACACTGCTAATAAATAATTGGCACATAATTAATACCCCTTTGGTTGCAGAAAATTGATTTAAGGCCGCGTTTTGCGCTTTTAATTGATTTTGTTTTCTCTCGGGTTCAAAAAAGAGACGTCAACTGGGAAAAATATCATTTATGCATTATTTCAAATTAAATTTGCTCTATCAGAAAATAATAGCGCCATTAGTATCGAGCCATTCTGCATTCATTAAGAATCGGCTGTTTAAATAAAACCAGTTGTTTTTATGCGCAAAGAGAATTCTCTTTCCAAATTACCATTTTTAAAATCTAATTTAGAGCCAACTCTATTTTTTTTTACGTCATCGCAAATTATGGTATTTAAAACTAGTTTATTAATTTGAATTTGAGTGCACAGATGTTTTTCTTGTTGTCTTCCCTTGGTTTTGTCTGGAAGTGTGGAGGATGTGCCAACAGCGCCGTACTTTAAGGGTTAACCTTTTCCTCTCAGCTACGGTCAGACAGGGACTCTCACTTCTGCTCTGTTCCTCCGTTGGAAGCTCGAAGAAGAAAGGAACTGCTTACTACGCATTTCGGCAAAATGTGTTTCCGTGATAAAGTTGAGGGAAATGCAGCTCCAGAGAGGAAGCTGGTATCAACGTACCTGACGATCATTGGCATGGTCGACTTGTTCTGATTTGTCAAAACCAGTTAACGGAGCCGGGATTAGGTCAGCGTCACTCAAATAATATATCCTACTAAAACTATCGCAATTTCCTGATTAACGGATTTAAATCGAGCTAATCACGGAAACAGAAGGGCAGTTTCCTGTTTGAACGGTCGTGTTCACCCGATTTTAAACCGATCGCCGTAATGAATTAAAAGACCACGATTACTCTGTATTTACACGGGATTAAATAGGAGAGATGTGGAATTAGAGGTAATTTCCATGTGAGGATAATTATTCTACCGCAGCCATTAACGAACAATTAACGATGGCTGTTCGTACAGGGTTTGATTCAGTCATCCTAAAGATGAATTCGTGGTGATGCAAGTTTTAAAATATGAACAATTCACGAAATCAATTTGAAGAGGTGGGGGAACAAGATGGAATATACATATTATCGCCAAGCACCTCCATGTCAAAGGAACAGCGTAGTGCTGGGCTCCGTTCAAGAGTCAAGTGGACTGGAGCCTTGTCCAGCGATCAAGCTGGTGGAAAAAGACCTATGCTCGAGGAGAGATGCTGAGTGTAAGCCGGCTAATATCGTGTGGATTAATCGGCGCCATGGTAAGCACGGTTCATTTCTCAGCCGTATATCACGCCGCATCGGCCGCACTAAGTAATACGACTGACACGTCGTTATTTTTCGGGAACCGTCATAGGGCCAGCCCCGTATTAAATCACCCGTAAGCCCACGTGTCTCGCCGGCCACGTTTTCGAAATGTCATCCGTATACTTGTCAGGGCGGGCCAGTGCAGCAGTGACTGCCTGTTTAACTTTTCATCACGTATTTAGTTACCTTTCCCCCGTGCAGCAGATCGTTATTTATAATTAGGCTGGAAATGCCAGACGCCGGTGCGAGATGGAAATCAGTGCTGGGACGTCGGGTAATTGAGAGAAACTGGCTTCTGGTGGACACTGGAGTTCAAGTACCGGAGTTGTAACGAGCCCTGCCTCTGTATGTGTCCCTTTTCTGGAGATCGGAGATCTCAAGCACGGAACAGTATCAGCGACGGTTTCGGAGAAAAACAGTGTTTCGAGAGGAAGGGGAACCGTTGTCTTAAACTATTAAATGTCTTACACAAGACTTGTTGCGGCTTATACTAAAAAAAAACAACAGATCCTGTGCGGTTACTGGAGTCGGTTTCTCTGTATACTGCTATGAAGCTCCTGGCTGCTCCCTGCTTCCTCGCAAAGACCTGACCGCCAGCGCGATGTAGACCGTTTTTTTCTTCTCTTCCGTAAGAGGCCGGCACCCAGTCGCAACTCCCGGGGATTTTCAAGGAAACCGAGGGTTTTATCCAACACAAGATTTGCTTGCCTAGATCCCATCTCGCCAGCTTCTTTGTTGATGTGTTTTATCTTTGTCTCCAGAGTTCCAAAAGCAGTAATCACCCGACGTTTCTGTAGCAACAGCCCAATCTCTACCACAGAATCACAGAAACAAATGGAAATCAACAACGTCCAAGTAGTCCTAACAGAAATGCCACGTGATTTTTTATTATAATTAGTTGTAAAATCACTTTCAAATTTTATGAGATGTAGCTAATACACTTGACAGAAAATAATTTTCGATGCGAAACAAAATTATTCTAAGTGTTAATGCGGTTAATACGGGATTTAGGAATGTTCTGAACTGTTTTCCATCCTGGGCTGACATGAATAACTACTGTCTGTGGTCTGATAACTCACAAGAGTCTACCAAGACAACAGAAAACATACAATTTTAAAGATTCGATAAAGATATATAATTCTTAGATCATTTTCAGCAGACAGTGCTATGATGTTTTGAATAAAGATGCCAGAACTTAAAATAAAAAAAAAAAATTAAATGTACAACGTATTAAAAAGATGGTTTTTAACTACCTCGGAATTATCAGGTTTTTTAAAAACAAATCACATGCTAAATTGTGCTTACGTTCGTGTGAAGTGCGAGTCATTTGATCGTGCGATGTATAGCGAATACAATAGGGAAATTGTCTGCACTTTTACATGGTAGTTATATACATGTCTGAAAAATACTTACTGGATCTACTTTGATCAGACACGTGTAAGTAAGTAAAAGATTGTTAATTTGCGAGAGCTATGAACGAATTAATTCCATTGTGGTTTACTTACTTTGTAACATTAAAACCGAGGACACACCTCTGATCTGAGAGAGGGAGCAGCTAACAGCTGCGAAGGGTAAGGAAATTTATGAAAGAAGAAAAGCGAGTGCTGTATGAGTCCACGTTATTACTGGTTAGTTCATAGCAACGAACAGCTGAGAGGTTTACAAAATAATTTTAAAAAAAAAAAGCAACACAAAGACAAAGTTATGAAGGATGGTGCAGGGTGATAGTTTAAAAAAAAAGGCAGGTTGCCAAGGAGCTGCAGGAGAGGGAGAGAAGCCATTATTAATTCCCAGACAGGGAGGAATAGGCTATAGCGGATCGCATCAAAGCTAGCCAGAAAGAAGGCTTCCTTCAATAAAACGAACAGAACGACTTTCTCACCCTTTTTTTTAAAAAATAAAAGAAGAGTTTGGGGATAACACCTTATGGAGCGGTGAATATGTAATGAACGTTTTCGATTTATCAGATGGCAAAACCTGAGATCGCAGGCAGCCAGAAGTCGATGAGAAGTATGTATGTCCTCTTAAAGAAGATAACCCGAAATGCTCCGTTTCGTGGATATCCGACCTCAGACGGACCCCGCTACATAGATCTGATCGAGCGAATTGTGCGCAGATATAGATCATATTAGAAAAAAAAAAACGAATTAGGCAAAGTTTTTTTTTTTCCTGAGAAATAGGTGAGAGGGTTGAAGTGGTTTGCGAAGTGTCCAGATTTAAATCCAGTTGGAAGATATGAAGCAAAGGAGAGACAAGGCGTACACCAATAAGTCGTTTAAATAGCTATCGATGTTGGTCAGCATTTACTGAATGTCGTGGTAGCTTAGTTTTCCTTGATGACAAAACGTTTGAAAGCCTATATTGATTCTAAGGATGTATAAGTAATAACGGCGTGGAAGTGGAATTATACGAACATTAATATCAGCATTCTATAAGTTTGACCCACCGGCAGAAGATTTATTTGCCATGGATTTTCGTCCTGCTGTAAACAATACATAATTAGTGCACGGAAGGGGTAATGACTATTATATAAAAACGAATGTGAAATTGCAGACAAGTCCGCCATTTTCAGCAGTCAGGTTTGTCTGAAGACTAAATACTCCGAACGGATGGGGTACTGCTTGATTCACTCTATTCGATTTTGTCACTCGCTTTGTTATCTTTACTTGTTGCTTCTTGTAATCCATCGAATTCGCATGTGCTGAAAAACGATACATCGAGAAAAACCAGGACAGACAGAAGCCTTAACCGTTCACATCATGCAAAACTGGTTTCTTTCATTAACCTGTGCATTTCTTTTGTCCGTTAATTGCACCTGTTTTGAAAGATTGATACCATTGTACTTTTACTGAAGCTGGCAAGACCCGACCGCGAGTTATGTATGCGAACACACGCAATTACGGCGATTGATGATTAACCCGGGACTGTGCAAGGACTGTAGATGTAATAACGATCGGTCTATCCCGATAACAAGATCAGCATCTTTCTCTCCGTCATCATTAACCCACAAGTTGCCGACTGCTCCGTTTGGAAGTTTCATTATATTCCAACTAAACTAAAAATCTGGTCTAAAAATCCGCAGAAAGTTTTTTTCAAGACGCCTTTTCTGAATACACGCCCAAACGTTATTCCTACTAAAAACGGATGTTCTACCGGCGTTGAGTCATGTGACTGACATCTCCCGACTTCCGATAAGAAACCCTCGAGTGACGTCATGACCGGACGCGCTACCATGTTGAAAATAAGTGTTTCTGGCAAGAACCGACCTGCAAATCTGTTTTCATTCTCAAAGCTAATCTTTAGATTTAAAGTCAGCTGGCTCAAACAAAGTATCGAGTTAGCGAGAATGCTTCACCAAGGATGACTAACTGTTTCCGGCTCTCAAACTTGTATTCGATCACGAAAAACCCATTTAGGGAAACAGTAAATATAATTTCCTTTACGCATGCGCCCGCAGTTTTTCATCGAACATATCCGCCATATTTAGGCTGTGACCTTTAAAAGCATTTGACGTGGCGGGTGTTCGGAAATACAGCGATAAATGGCGCTTTAATCTCTCAGTTCTGGATACTTTTCTATTGATAAACGCGGTTACATAGAGTTTTTTAAATAAAAATGTCTAAAATTACAACGGTCAAATGATTCTGTTAAAACTATTAAACCAATAATTTAAAAGGTCGCTATTTTTCTTTCAGTTATTGAAAAACATAAAAGACCCGAACTTTTACCAGTTTCTTATTCAGTTTTTTTTTTTTTTTTTAATTTTATTTGCGTAAGAATAAACTTCTGTGAGGGACAATCGATTTATATTCGAAGAAAACGGTTTAAATAAGCAAAGGTTTAATTTGAAGCAAAACCATAAAATCCGATGTCAGAGTAGCAACTCGCTTAATGACTGCCGAGCGATTTGTCGCATTTTACAGCCCCTGCAGAAAACAGAAGAGTCTGTTGTTTTGTTTTTTTTTTCTTTTTCCGGTAAATGATTGTTATTTATATTCAGTGCAAAAGATGCGAAAATATGTTAGCAGGAGCTGCACTAAATGGCTGATCCCCACCGTTACTCATTATTAAATTAACTATAATTTATGATGTACCGAAATATCTCAGAAGAGCATCATTGCATCTGCGTTCTCCTCGGTTCTCACAGCGATGTTTGGAGGTTTTAAGGGTCTGTTCTGGGGTCGCGAGAAAGCGCCGCTTGATGAGGCTGAGGGAATAAATCCCACCGGTTCAGAGCAAAGTTAGGGGACGGGCGATTTCGAACAACATCCGCTCTTCATTTGGAGTAAGCGCAAGTCTACGTTTCCAGCTGACTGGTGCCGTCAATATTTACATGGCGCTTGTGTTACACCGTATTATTCAACTGAGGCCGTCCTCACTGTTCCACCGACATAAGGAATTCGTGAAAAGTCTCCACGCTTGACCGATCTTCCACACGGTTGAGCTTAACTTGTTGCCTTTCGCCGAAAGGGGCAGCTGATATTAGTATTCTTGACGGCGACGCTTACCGGCTGTGGTCCGTTCGCTTGTCTTCAACTCTGGTTTTCTGGACACCGACCAGAAGTCTGCGGTCTTCGTCGTTCGTGTAGCGAGAGCAAACAGCGCCTCTGGATTTTCAAAAGCTCCTCACGAGGCGATGTCGTGGGCGCTGAGCGCTGTTTGCCTCAGGCGATGGAGTTGCCACTGACGTAAATTTGAGAATATTGCAGATTGGAAATGTACACATTAAATAAAATACTGCGTCTGCATCCCTCACGCGGGATGAACGGGAAACAGAAAAAAAAGGGGGGCTTTTTGAAGTAGGGTCGGGGGTGGATCAAGTTCGGGAAATGGGGACGAGACGAATAAACAGTAGCATGCTTGTAAAGGAATTAGGCTAAAATCGAACATTTAACCCTTTACGATCCAACAGGAAACAAGAAAATTAGGTTGAGGGGGAAAATACAACTAAAATTTGAATTTGGTAAACTCGATCTTAGAACTGCTACCCCCTTCCCGTTATAAATGCGGGACCTAATATCTGTTTATATTGTATTTATAAGCAAATATTAGTGTAAAAAAAAAAAAAAAATTACAACAGAGGTGGAACCTCACCAGTATTGTTAAAAGCAGCGCGGATCCGACAGAGGAAGAGAGGAACTTGGTACTTTGTTCCATGACACGTGAAACCAGTGGTAGAGGGAGGGGGCGAGCTGATGAGTGGAGAGAGAAGGACTCCGCAATGGAAGCCGCGCGACAAGGACAGCGCTAATTTCCCCGAGATCTCTACTACAGGGTCGCCGCGTTTGGAAAGATCGGCTTTAACGATGCGCCGCCAAACGTGAGGAACTCGCTACTGGGAGTCACGGAGCTGGCGATAAGCGAGCCGTCGCGTATTTATTCGCAGGAATTCCAGGTTAGCCGAGGAGATCTCCCCCCTTCCTGGTAGTTTTTATCAAGGGAGCTGTTTCTTTCCGCATTCGTTTCCTGATTTTTCTTTTTCGCTTCAACCTTTAGCAAAGCTGCAGGACTGGAACGGAACTCTTCGGGGGCACCGCTTTAACAAAAACAGAAATGGGGCTTCAGTTTTTAGAGCTGCTCTATTTGGATTTCCAAAAAGAAAAAGAAGAAAAAAAAACAACAAACGTTAAGGCAGCACGCACTGGTTTTAGAAATAAACTGTTTTATTAACTCGTATTGGCAGTATCGCACGAGATCGTCCAGCATGACCTTGACGACCGATCAACCAAACGGCCATTTAGATGGTGAGGTTTATAACAGCGTGAAACGCATCCGGCCATACGCGAGACGGGATCACGAACAGCAATTTATCCATCGGTTATTCCTGGCTGCAAGTTACCAGCTGATGATATAAACCCGCTCTTTGTGGAGGCGTAACTTCTGCCATTCCTCGTACGGCTCCAAAGGAAGAAACAACAACAACCGGAAGTGACGTCATGTCGGACAAACGTCTCAGAGAACTGGCCGCGTTAACTCGCCCTGTCTACTGTATAGTCGCAGAAACGAACGATAATACGGGCCGCATTCCCCCCCTGCGATTCAATAAAGTTTTTAATTTATACTGGTTTCTATAACCGCTATCGCTCTTCACAACGTTTTTTTCTATAAAAGCAGAACAAAAACAAAGAACCGCTATATGAAATAATAATAATGACAACAACGTAAGGCAGGCTTTCATCAGATTCAAGATAAAATGTAGCAAATTTAGATTATTTATTATTTTGATCTTTATGTTAATGATAAAAGAAAGTATGCTTGCAGATCAGGTATACAGTATTTTTTTGAGTTAATATCATTTTAACGAATTGGTTGTTTTCCTCACACATTAAGAACAACACAAGAACACCTTTGCAGTTGTGACAGAGGAGTGATGCCAACCGAAGTCAGTCGCCATTTCACAGCTGGAAGATTCTTTATCTAATTTTCTATACTTTGCAATAAAGACTTCGTAGACAATTTTTTTTAAACCAGACAACAGAAAAGTTAGATCGCTTTATTTATTAATATTTTTTTTTGTTTTTTTAAAAAAATAAATATTTCTTATAATTTCAGCAAACAGCTGTTTTTACAACACGAAACCAAAATCCTATATGGGAACCAAGTCGGTTACCCGGAACCTGTACATCTGCCAGAGATGGGACTCTCAGCAGCCGCACAAGCACAACTACAAGAGCGTGAACTTCGCGGACAGGGCGATACCGGAGAACTACTGCCGGACCACTCCCGATGCCAACCGACCCTGGTGTTACACGTCCGACAGAAGGATGAGATGGGACTACTGCAACGTAGATAACTGCGGTAAGGGGGTCAGACATACACAAAGTACTACTTACCGACTTTGCTGTCTGCCCAAATTCTAATGACAACTCCGCGCTTGTCCTCTTTACAGTAGTAATTTTAGCGATTCTAAAAGTCTGATCGATTTAGCTAAAATCTGTCAAACTGCAAATCGATTAAAATCATGACAGGCAATAACCACCCGAAGCTCTGATTTTAGATTCATAAACGGTTCGAATCATGGTTTCCGATCACGTCGCCGTGATACCTTCGCGGCCTCGCTTAATAATCGTTAGCAATTTTTTAGATATGTACGACTTTCAGCAACAAAAAAAAACACGCATCCCGTTTTATCATCAATTAGTAATTGATCATAGATGTCAGACCAATAACGACAATTGTATGTCTACACCTGACATTGGACAGGGTTGCAGTGTTGGAACTTTCTCGGAGAGTGGAGGATTATTAGTTCGGAAGTAAGTTTCTCCCCCCTCTGCTTACCTGTAGTAACAGGAAGAATTACCGAGCACACCTGTCCGCGATCTTTTCCTGCCGGAGGATAGTATATATATATATATAAATATATATATATTTTTTTCTAGAGTATTTTCCATGACGGAAGTGGCCGAGTTGGATTGGACTCGCGTCGTCCTCGAACCTGTTGGTTGTTGCTGTAGTTTCACGTTTTGCTAAAAACAATGAAAGATCTCGGTACATTCTATTCGCCTCAAAGGTGGGGGGGGGTTAAACGGCCAGCGGGTCCATCACAAAATGCGGCACGTACCTTCGCCGCGGAGAAGGCAACTTCGAAAAGAGCCCGTGGTAACGCCTCACCCTGACCAGTCTCTCTAATGAGCCGTCCTTATGCTGGCCATCAAGTAGAACACTTCCCAACATTTTGTCTTATTTTTTTCCCTTTTCTCCAAGACTAGATTGACGGCTAATTAAACCGGCAAGGAAACCATTTTTAATTGGAAACGCTACTGCACCTGTCGGACTTCTCAGAGCAGGAATTCTTTTCGGGGAAACGGGCTAATGAGCCGTGGTGCGTAACACACACTCAGATAGCTGTACCGGCATAAAGGGTCTCTGTGAGTAGAGCCACATGCGTGAGATGACAGCAATATGCCGACCTTCCTGGATTTACAGTTTGTTTTTACCTCACCGTCGCTTCGTTCCACGTTTGTTGCCGACGTAATATCTACTGGCGCTCCATTGCCAAACTTCCGCCTTAGTTCCCTACTCTTCCATCCGCGCGGCCCCTTTACAGTCTCGACGTCCATATTGGAAATCCGTAATTAGTAGAACTGGGCGGTAAATTATCAAAACCACCTTGAAAAATGCGAACGCGTTAACTTAAGTGCCTGAGAAACCACAAAACAACAACAACAACAACAACAGAGAACAATTTCTTACTAAACAAATAACTATGGATTTCGAATGTAATATGTTGTTGTTTTAACATCGTGCCAGACTTTTAAAGGTTGAGACCAGGTCTCGATTGTTCTTCAAAAATATGTAAATATTTTTTTGTCATTCCATGCATTATTATTTACTGATATGATGAATGTTTGCATCGGAAAAGTCAACTCGAGATTCTCACCCAAATATGGTAATTGTATCGACGCGGATGAATATGGCGGAAGACAGAGCGCCATCTACCGCCCGCATTAGAATTGAAAAAAAAAAAACACATACGATATGCACAAGCTATGAGTAATCACAAATGAGAAACGTATATATATACACAATGCATCATTACAGAAATATTAAAAAAAACAGAGCGAACAAGTTATACACTGAATCCTTTGCTTCATACTGAGCAAGACACTTTTTATGCTGCCACAATTCATCCGCAGTTTTCGGTTTCTGTTTGACTTAGTTAGTTGTCCTACAGTCTGAATGCTGTTCATAGCATAATTTTGTGAACGCCGAGGCATCTTTGTGAGTGTTCCAGCAGCATCTTTACGTTTAGGATAGTTTTTCACTATATTGGCTGTATTCTTTCGTCCAGTCGTCGTGCTGTAAGATGAATCCCAACCTAATGAGTTGTCTCTCTGACGAAATGGTGTGATGTGTAAGAACCTGCCTGGACACCCCTTGCTCAGATGCAGCTCCATTGTATTGACTTACCCCACGCTTGATTGTAGCTGTCATACACTGTTACACCAGTTCCCTGTCTTCTTTCGAACAAACTGCCATTACTTATTGCCAAATAGTTCAAACGTTGACTCATCTGTATTTTTCTGCCCATCTCCCCTTGCTGTGCTGTTTGGATGCCTCTCTCTCCTCAGAAAAGTGTTTCGATCAGCCAAACCGGTATTAAGACCACTTCGCACCAATGTGTATCTTCCTGTTCTTGAAGAAATGTTAATGCCCCTACTTGTAGCCAGGTTTTTCGCAACACCTCTAATGATTTGCCGAAAATCAGGCAGAAAACATTCTCAGGGGGCGTAACATCACTTTCGGGGAGTTTGCGCTTTCTTTCTCGACTGTATCTATTGGCAACAGTACCAGTTTTCGCGTATCCTTCCCAGAGGATCGCTAACAGATACTTTTGAAACCTGAAGTTGGGTTGGAATTTTCTGCATGGCGTACATATCTTTCACTGTCTAAGACCCTGATTTCTATATGTTTGTCGCATGATACTCTCTTTCCCCCCCCCAGGAGCCACAGTATTCACCACACATTCACCACATTACACTGATATCACTGCTTATATTTTTATAGGTATGCAGTTGTGTCACTTTCTGACTGCTTGCATGACAACCAGTCCGTGTACTACCATATCAACACGAGGCTGTATTGTAGAGCATCTCTTTACACACGTGATGCGATTCTATCACGTGATATTTACATTTCATTCCCAGTTATTTTTTTTTTTCTGTTAGAAAAATAATTTACAATTCTGTATATAGTTCAAACAAAAGCATGGCACCATGTCTACTGCGGTGCACTATATATTATGCCGAGACGAAAAGAACGAAATTATTAGTTTTTATTGGCTATTTTTTTTGGAGTTTTTGAGAAATCTTTGGTAAGCGAGAATTCGCTGTACAAAGAGCCGGTTATTTTATTCTCCAGCCTTGCCTGATGTAATACTGTATAGTATTATGCTTTCATTTAACGTTAGACTATTGAGGTATCGACAGAGTTAACAATCATGAATGGTTTCTGAAAATCAAATCTTATTAGCTTACAGTTTTAAAGTTCTGTTTACGTACCTTTTGGAGTCTGCGGTTTTCTCTCACATCTGAAAAAGGAAAGAGTTCTAGAGGCCTTCCATGATGAGAAGTAGTCGCTCAATCCGCCCAGTACGTAATCATACAACGGATGATCTTTTATTTCTTTACCAAGTTAGATATTCGCAACCACAGTAAATCAGTAAATTGGGAGACCTACTACAGACAGACTGGATACATACCAGATGTTTTGTGAACATTTTATTTAAAAGTATTACAATACAATAAACTCGCTCGTGTTGTTTTACAGTATAGATGAGAAGCACCAGTGTGTGTGTGTGTGTGGGGTGTGTGTGGTACTTTCTAACTATAAAATTACACAACTTTTCCCTACGGTGTAGAAAGTTCGAGTTGCTTGAAGAGAAGAGAAAAAAATAGGCTGGGGAAAGATTTGTTTTTCTTAAATTGTTCTGTATAACAATACTGCTACACGTTTTAGCAAACGAATGGCTATTCCGAAATTATTTATTCGCACTTAAATTGTCGACAAAACTAATTTCCCGTGGATAGCAGCACTGGTCTATAGTCAGGGCAGTAAAGGTGAGCCAGCCGTCTCTTTTAGAGTTATTAACGCTTAGTTGACATTTGTAGGCGCAGTTGTTTGATATATGCATCGTCGTAGAGTTGGCAAATTCTCTCCTAGCAGCGCCATCTATCATCGCTCCCCGTAACCAACTCGTTATCAAAATTGCTAGTACACATATGAAAATGCATCTGATCTGTAAATACTCTTTTGAGATACTCCAAAACAGTCTAGAACTACCTCTTAGTATTAGTATTAGGTGTGTCTAATGGTTGTTTCTCTAGACTCACCTGACCTACTGCTATTACTGGGTTTACTTTCCGCGCCTCACGACGACAGATTTCTGTAGAAAAGTTCGAGTTTCCGTAATCTTCCTACTTCAGTGTCCACGAGCAGTCGCGATCAATGGTCTACTATCTATGAAAAAGAGACCAGGCATGTTTTCCTATCGATAGCCTGCGTTGGCTCTCTCGTCATATATTTTCCGCGTTTCATATAATCAGATGATTATTTCCACAAAGAGAACCAACAAAAACTCTCGGCATTTTGTGCCCAACGAGTGCATGTCCAGACAGCTATGGCAACCGATCACGTGACTCGAGGACATGTCAAAGAATGCCTAGCTCTGTGTGAATGAAGACGCTGTAAAAAAAGGGGGGGCTACGAGGGCACGATCCCGAGCGAGCGACTGCTGGGTGTTTACCGAGTCGATAAAGTTGTTCACCTCGTGCTTAAAGAAATGCAAACACTCCGACATTTTCCTTTTTTGTTTAAATGATGCGCAGCAGGAAGTCGGGGGTTGGGCTGGGGCAGGGGGTAGCTCTCTTGCCGCTCCGTTTCACGTGAGAATTGCCGTTCGCGGTAGATTACTTGTACACGTAACATTCATATTTAAAAATAAAACAACGGGGCGGTTTTAATGTACATTGTTGTGAAAAATGGCTACTTACCTTTTGTTATTTATCGCATACATTCGAGAAGAAAAACTTTGTTTTTAAATGATTTGAAATGGAAGATCTTACCTACTTTAGTTTCCCTAATGATAATTACTCTTATTATATACAGTACAGGAGTTAAATACAGAAACAGGGGAAAAACTGAATGTAAAATGCAAATAATACGATAGAATAGTACCTTACGTGCTACTCCTGCAGAAGGACCGTAAAAGGATAGGCAGTGATATCATTTTAGTGTAGTGGGTATCATGACTTTTAGGGAAAGAAACAATACATGGAAAACGTATAAAAATCAAAGTCTAGTTGTTGAAATCTACTCCAGGCGGCAGATTGCAGCTCATCTTCGTTTTAGAAGGAGCTGTAAGCAAGATTCTGAAGAGGATAACTGAAACTGGTGCTGTTTACAATAGATGTGGTCAAAGAAGAAAGCTCTAACTCTTGAAAATTGATGTTAAGCATTCCAGAGTATGGTGTTATTTACGTCATAAACGAGAAGCTAGGGGCGACCTAGCTGCATGACTGGTGTTAATGTTTCTTCGAGAACAGTGAGAGAGGCGTTAGGGTGAACTGGTCTCTCTGTATGTTTCCCTGATCGTAAACCTTTGTTGGGGAGAGGCAGCCAAGCAGAAAGGTTCAAATTGACAGGAGAGATGAAACAGTGGGATAATAAAACCTGGGGAAGGGTGCTCTTCACAGATGAGTCCATGTTTGGACTACTTGGCAATAGTCTATGCCAATTTGTTCGAATGCAGGCCAGCGTACAGAAGCTGCAGAAAAAGGATGAAGGATTGGGTCGTTTCCAATTTAGGGTTGCGTACCGTCCAAGGGTTTCGGAGATTCGTATAAAATCGAAGGTATACTGACTGCTGAAAGGTACGGGCAGCTTCTCATCCATCACGCCATTCCCTCGGGAAGACATGTCGTTTGACGCAGATTCGTTTTCTAGCATGACCATTACCCCAAACTTACAGCCAGTGAGGTTAAAAAAACCCTACCTGGAAGGTAAACTGGCTGATAGAACAGCCCCGGAAAAGGTCCTGACATGAACATTATTCAGGCTGTACGAGGCTAGATGGCTGCTGAGAAAGTTTAACGGAAACAGAACGCCTCGAATGAATCGTGGAAAGCGCTACAGGGTATTTGGAACAACAGTCAACCATCGATAACCCGTATGGATGCCTAAGATCACGGCGTCATGCTGGGTGTAAAGAAAACGGCTCGTATACCCAAACCCTGCTGCACTCACTTCGCTTTCTTTATATTGATATTTTAGCTATATTTTGCCTACTGTCTCAGAAATACCCTGCCAACAGCTGGCGAAGCCTGTCCCTCGGTTTACTTGGTCCTAATAAGTGACACAGAATCACAGCTTTAGTGAAATCGACTCCCGCTCGCTTTCCAGTCCTCACGGGTTCTGTCTGATTTATCGCCGTGTTCAGCTGGAGTGTGCGTCATGAACGAGTGCTCGCTCTGACCATTCCAGTGATTTATTCGTTCCCCACGCCCTTTAAAGGCCGCCTCTGTATATTTAAATGAATCTAACGCGAATTCAGTACACGACTGGGCTCGTGAGGAAATAGTCGTTCTGTGGTATCCTCGCTCTGGTACCACCGGACCTTCAGTCTCCTTTTTAAGATGACGATGGAAATCAACGCCAAAGAAGCGGCGAGCCGTCTATAGCTTCTGTTTTTCAGATCATGCACAAGAGTTTTCAGGTGTCCCTCTCGCCAGTTCCTCGCGCGATGTCCACTTTGTCAGCCTGATCGGTTAAACCGATCAACTGTCTGTCTAACTCTTATTTCCCCCATTTTTTTTGTGTGGGGCAGACTCGTTGCGCTTCCGCTCGGAATCTTGGCTCATCTATTCGGCATCCCGATGAGGAATTCGTCCATTTGGACAAAGCGCAACTCGCTGTAAAAATTCAATCTGTCTTAATAGTAATAAAGGGCAAATGCATCGAAAACTTTACACGACTGAACCGAAATAACTGAATTTCTCTGCATTTCCTCCGTGATATTACCGAGCCCGAGAGATCAGCGAGAGCTGTCTTCTGTTTTGAAATATCTGTTTTCTCCAGGAGTTTTCTTGTCCGAAAATAGCAATAATCAGATCGGAAAAGGCGACAAATCTATTGGCGCTGGTAGCAAATGTTACAAGCTGTTCAGATAGCTTCAGTTAATTTAAAGTTTGTTTTTTTTTTTTTAACTGTTTGATAATAAACTAGGCTATTTTTTATATTATTAAAATATTTTTTTGAATGATTAATTCTTCTAAATCTTAAAACCTTCCTCTAGTAGTTAATAATACAAAACGCGTGTTGAACTTAATGTCAAAGTCTCTCAACGAGGCCGTCTTCCAGGAAAGAGGAGCTGAGTCCGTGTAAAGGTAGACTTTAAAATACTATAACTGCATTTCACCTGGACATTACTACATTGATTATTATGTTTAATTGAATATTTAAAATATGCTTAACTGGCTTTATTTTGCTAAAGTGCATTGTTACTTTGTAGTACACAAGAAAAACTAAATATTTTGTTGGAAAGAGCATTTGAAAATCGCTGATATAATTGACTAGAACTCCAGCTTTACCTGGCACTAAAAATGAGAGAGAGAGAGAGATGACGTCAATATAGAGAGGGAGAGAGAGATGACGTCAATATAGAGAGGCAGAGAGAGATGACGTCATTATAGAGAGAGAGAGAGAGAGAGAGAGAGAGAGATGGGAGGGAGGGAGGGAGAGAGAGAGATGGGAGACAGAGAGAGAGAGAGAGATGGGAGGGAGGGAGGAGAGAGAGAGAGAGAGAGAGTAAATGTCATGTACATAATACATAAACATGAAATGACTATTTTGCTATTGCCAGTTAATTGAACTGAGTACCGGATATCGTATTGCCAATGAGATTTTAAGAACCTGAAAATCCCAAAAAGCAATGAGCAATCTCCTTAAGTATCTCTGGGGAAAATACTGCTGAATTGTCTGGAAGTCAATGAGCTTCCGTTGAAACAATTAAATGGTTCGTGTTGTTGTTGATTTAATGAACTGGAAAATTTGGTGGAGAGCCGCCAGACTCCAGAAGCTTTCGCGATAGTTTGACTGCTTCGCTTCACCTGGTCGGTCGGAGAAGACTCGCTCGCGGAAAAGCTGGATTGGTCGGGATTGTTCTTGGGACAGTTGGAATTCCGTACACTAGTGAGGAAAGTCGATTAGCGCGCCTCTCACAGAGCTTACAATTGTTAATACAAAACATGTCATGAACAGAGCAAAGGACATTAAGGTAGTCAAACAGGCCCTAGACACAATCAGCCAGGAACAGAGATGGAAATCAACGTAAGGGGAGTTAGGAATACTCTCTCTCTCCATCTCTCTCTCTCTCTCCCCATCTCTCTCTCTCTCTCCATCTCTCCCTCTCTCCATCATCTCTCTCTCTCTCTCTCTCTCTCTCTCTCTCTCTCTCTCTCTCTCTCTCTCTCTCAACTCTAAACAAATGTTTTGCGGCCCTTCAGTGTTGTGATGTCAGCTCGAATGCTAAACTATAATACAGATTATTCCCTTCCGGCTGATTGAGCTGTGCCTTGAGAATAGTAGTTAACAACATGAAGCATAACTTTTGCCGTGATGAAACGTGAAGATGGTAAAATTCTTTCGGAATTTTAAAGCCCCGCACGCTCCTGGTCCATACAGCCTGGTACATAACGAAACATTGTGATCGTATTTTAGAATTAATTTACTTTCATGTGGGAATGTTCGCTAGAAGTGCCCGGAAGTTACAGCTGCAACCGTTAAATATCGTTCTTGGGCGGATGTTGATTAGGCTTTGTTGACAAAAGGAATAATGGAGGGGAAATGTTATTATGGTGCAGTACTCAAAATAGGAACCGGGAAAAGATTTCAATCGAAGCGGCGGCTGACCGTAACAGAATACTTTCAGTTCGAATACCGACGACTTGTCGGTCAGAGTTCAGGGTGGGGCCTATGAAAATCCATGAAAATTACATATTTTAGGGAAACAAAGGAAAGCGAAAGTTCCAAAAGGCTATTGGCTGTTTTATCATTATTGGCACAGAGAGAAAGAGATAGAGATGGAGAGAGATGGAGAGAGAGAGAGAGAGAGAGATGGAGAGAGAGAGTAAAAGACTACATAATTCATTGCTTGTAATGATAGATAAAATATAAAATATTTTTCATATTTCGGAGTAAAAGAAACCCTTTTGATTTGAAATTTTAAAGACTGTCTGATCTATGCACCTGTCAAATTATTCGAAAAATGCATTATGCAATTTGAGAATTTTAAAAGCTGTCTAACAGAAGCTGAATTTTGGAGTAGGAAATCCTGTGAAAACCAATTTCGGATTCCCTGATGCCTATTAATCTTTCAGAAGCAGACCTTCAGTTCCTAAACGAATACACCACACACTCGAAGTTTGTTGTTTTCTTAGTTTCTTTTCTTATACCAATTACATTATTTTTGAAAACTGAAATTGGCAACTATTTGAACAGAGATTTTTGGTATATAATGAATTGCTTTGGCTGTAGAATATTTCAAATTTTGGAATAATTATTTTAAAAGTGCAATGAGAATTACCGGTCAGAAATAATTTATAACAGGTAGAATACCCGAAAACTTAAGAAATGCAAAATTGTTTGTACAAGTTGCACTTAGATGGTGAGCACCTGCTCTCTGTGTGGCGGTATAGCTCCTCTCTGTATTAGAAATACATTTGTAAGCCAGGTATTTAATTCTGTTTCTTTATTTATTTTTTATGAGAGATCTGGAGTTTAGTTCCAAGAATCTGATTCTGAGAGAAAATCCACGAATATGGGAAATATTAACGGAAAATAAACAAACACACGGACAATTTAGACAACAAGGGATCGTTCAAGTCGACTTAGAAGAACACGTTTTTATATATGCACGTTTTATTTTTCAGACTGCCCTCACGGTCGCTTTGGCAACAATTGCGCTAAAGAGTGCCATTGTTTCAACGATGCAAAATGTGACAGCATCTTGGGAACATGTCCGAGGAAGTGTGAAACCGGCTGGACTCAGTACGACTGCCAGAAAGGTGAGGAGAATTCTTGTATGGTCCCCACTCCTTAGTTTACGACAGGGGTGAAGTGGCTGATAATTGGTTTGTTTTTTTTTAAAGGAAGATGGATGCACCGATATACTTATAACTTCAAAGAGCAGAGTCTTTTTAAAAAATGTCTGCACTATCTTTTAATATTCGGATTTTACAAGTGGAGACATAAAAATCAACGCTAAGAAGCATGAAGGAAATCAGAAGTGGAAACGGGTGCCGTTAACTCCAGGATTTAGATCCAAACACGACGTCGCTGTTTATAGACTTCCTGGTGTTTACCAAACTTTTAAGAGGGTCCAAGCGACACAGTTTTAATAAAGGAGTTATTCAAACAGGAAATCCTCGAAGGGGTCAAGAGAGACATCAATTTCTTTTTTCTTATTTATTACTAAAATCTCCACGTTTATTAATTTTCACCTATGCAAATTTGTCTGGAAGTAGAGCTTCCTAATAATGGTATCAGTTCCAGAAATCTCCACGTTAATCCATGCAGTGGAATAGAAATCTTATTATTTTTTGATTCTCTCTGCATATTTTTCATGAGATCGCGCGGATGGACTGACTGCTCTTTAAAGACATCGTGCATGGTAATTACTGCGTACAGCTGGTGTTATGGATATAACATTCTCCGGCTGTTAAAGCTGCAGCTTAATGTCTCTGCTAGAAATCACTTTACACGTGAAATATTTAAATTCCCGAGTCTATCTTCGTGAATTGCACCCAGGTAAATATCCCAGGCCCACTAAAAAGGTGTCTTGTTGGGGGGGGGCCAATACAGTCGTCCCCGTATTTCTGATTTGTTGAGAAACGTAACTGTGCCTTAGCTACCTTTTCTCTACCAACCACGAAGATGCTCGTTTAAGAAAAGTTACCGATGTTACGGTTGTGTCTTGCAGCATACAAGGGATGCGTGTCACGCCGTGTGGAGCTTTACACGAAACCGGAAACGGTCTTTCAGGTATCAAGGCCGTGTCTTAGTTGTTGTTTGTTTTGTTTTTGCTCGCGACCGGACCTTGGGCGCTGGCCGCCGCCCGTTTTTGTCAGGCCTTGTAGCTAATAACGGACCGGACTATACTCAGCCTCAATAAGAGCCACGAAACGAAGTGGCATAGAACCTGCAAATGGCTCGGAGGTTTCTCGGGAGAATTAGCAAATACTGCAGGCAATGTATAGAGTGAAATCGGCAGTGCCCTCGTGACGTCGGATCGACCCTTAAGTTTATCCCACAAACTGTTAACCGGATTAAGATCCGGCGATTGCGCCGGTCAGATGGGAGATACTGAAGTCTCCGTCACGCTCCAATCGTGAACGCCCAATGTGGGCGTCGTGGCTGAGAGCTTTATTGTCTTGAAAGTAGCCGTTTTCATCAGGGTACAGATGAACCTCCGTAGATGCACTCGATCGGAAATAATCTCCAGATAAGTTTTTGCATGCGTTCCGCCCGAGGAGAAGTCGACCAGCAAAAGGTTTTGGCCACTGTGGCATCGACTAGACGAGCATTCATTCTTTCTGTTGTACTGACTGGGAATGGCGCTCGTGCTAGCCACATGTAGTGCCGCAGAGATCACCCGCCAGGTGATGTGGCCGAGCTATTTTCACATCTGCATCTCTGGTGAGGCCCAAGTCCGAAAGGACGTGACGTATAAATCTTAATAAAGTGGTCAGCCAGTAAATGCGTGTATATTTATACTATTGCTACCATTTTTCTTTTAGAAACGTCAGGAGTTCACCGAGATCCTGCAGATCTCAGATGGCTGATGTTTGGCTAAGAGTAAATTTATCACCTGCACACACCACGCCTTTCATCAGAATTATGCGCGGTAGAGAAACCTGACATACAGCTGCTGTTTCTACGGTTTTCTTAATCTACTCTAAACCGTATCTTCTCGTTCGGCTCCACTATTGTTTAATCTCCTGGAGAGAGAATACGTTTTCAAATATTAGTTTTCACCCTGATGCAAAGCTTAACCAAAGTGGTTCAAGGATGGCTGTATATATAACAGCTGGTCATGTCCCTCAGCATTCCAACAATGGCCGAGTATTCCTCGTAGCGCTGCCATCTTTTCTCGTTCACTTCAATAGTTTCTTTGTATTTGATGCGACTTTTCTTGTTTCTAGATCGTATAAAGTTTTAATCTTGTATTCGTAAAAGTTTTATGACCTGAACTTAAAAGTTTTGTTTATTTTAAATGGTTCGTATTGATCTTTTCCTATGTAACGCATAGAGAGAGAGCACTGTATGGAAAAAAACAGATTACTGCTATTACAACAGTTGATTAATCGTGGAAATAAAGGTTAGAACGGCTAATAAGCAGGCTGTCCCAGCACAAAGATTGATGGTTTCCTTAACCTGATTTCATACATCTTCCTGAGATTCCATACCGTTCCGGTCTGAGAATGGCCGTTTTGTCCAAGTCTCGTTGTAGCGTGAACGCCATGTACCTGACCTTCCTTCCTGTCACGGTCGGTGGCGATGTACCCAGTCAGAAACGTGCTCGATCGCCGATCAACAGAACCATTAAAAATCGCTCGAAAATCTTCTATTTCAAACCGCTGACAGTTTTCGGCAGGGTGACCATCGCACGAAAATCCACGATGACCACAACAGGATTCCCTCTTTATTCAACACCAACTTTAGTGACAGCCACTACCAACTACCATCGTAGTCTCAGACGAAATCTGTTCGCTGCCATAATACCTGAAACATCGACGCCTTTGATTACGCATTATTGGCCACAACAAAAGATCTAGGACTATTGGAATTTGGCATCGTATATTTAAATCCACTTCTGAAAAAACTCAATACAAAAAATAGATCTATTTCTTTGACAAATTGGTCCGTGGATTTCGTGGCATCTTGCTGATAAAGGAATGACTTCACAAAATGTGTGTTTTTTTTTGGCACCGTGCTGAGTAAAAAGGAATTACACATTCGATACTGGGCGAGGCCACCTTGAAACCGGCGCACTGCCAGTCTGTGCCGAGATGTCTGATCACCTGCCTGGTGTTGCTCGCTGTCGCGGGGTCAAAGCCATGGCGAGGTCGCGTAGGTTCCTCCTAGAGGCAGGGAAATGCTGAAAGAGTAAGGGATATTCTAACATGGTTGGCTACTTCACTGTAATGGCGTCGGCCTCAAGGAGTGTGGTCCTGGCTTTGTTTGGAGGGTCTTAAAACAACCCCAGCCGTGGTGTTGAAGAGGACGCCTGACTATCGGTCTCACAGTCCCTTCCAGGAAACTCCCAGATGACTTGAACAAAAACCAGGGGATGGGGAGAGGGTGGTCCTGCCAGCCACCATACCATCTTCTACCATTACATTTCTGCTATCGTAACAATCATGTCGCGCCACATCGTCAGTAGTAAAGTCCTCTCTCCGACGCACATACGTTCTATTAGAGATTCACCGACTGAACGGAATTCCTTTAAACACGACTATCGCCACCACTGGACTCTCATCCAACAATATAAACACCTAGCGCCTAACCCTGCACGGTGACGACGGTTTCCGCTGGTCTGTCAGGACCTCCCCGAGTCGTCCCCCCCTGACTGACAACAGCTTGTGTTGTTGGATGTGAGAAACGGCAACCATTCATTCCACTCCTCTGACCATCCCGTTCATCACGAACAACTGTATGATGAGGGCGAACTCTGCTGGTTCTTGTGTTGACGTGACCGGTCCGGAGATCTCATCTTACACTAACTTTAGGATTTTTTGACATCCCATGTGATTTCTGCTGCCAGAGAATTACATCCCGTTGTTGTGTAGTTTTCTGCGTTAAATCGACGAGTCAACAACCTCTGATGATAGACTGCGGATTGGTCACTTGTAGTAACTTTGACAAAGTTTACTCTAAACTCGAATATCCACACAAACACACAACACACATATTTATTTGGTTTGCTAGGTCTATCAACCGAGCAGTATTCTGGCGTCCCTGTTTCAAAATGGCGACCGGATGTCAGAACGAGCAGTATTCTGGCGTCCCTGTTTCAAAATGGCGACCGGATGTCAGAACGAGCAGTATTCTGGCGTCCCTGTTTCAAAATGGCGACCGGATGTCAGAACGAGCAGTATTCTGGCGTCCCTGTTTCAAAATGGCGACCGGATGTCAGAACGAGCAGTATTCTGGCGTCCCTGTTTCAAAATGGCGACCGGATGTCAGAACGAGCAGTATTCTGGCGTCCCTGTTTCAAAATGGCGACCGGATGTCAGAACGAGCAGTCAGGCATTAGAGCACAAGTCAGAATTCTGTATTTATTTTCTGTGAAGTAAAACTGAATAAAAATACAGGAAAAACTCTAGTTTTTTGGATCACAAAAATTTCCCTGTTCAAATCACGTTAGAGAATCAATCATAAAAGTTCATAATTCCGATACCTATATACATTGTGGAATGTTTCTTTTTTTCAAAATAAAATCAAACTCAGCTGGTTTCACTGGGACACTCATCTAAA
Organism: Nautilus pompilius; assembly: GCA_018389105.1. Taxonomy (NCBI): domain Eukaryota; kingdom Metazoa; phylum Mollusca; class Cephalopoda; order Nautilida; family Nautilidae; genus Nautilus; species Nautilus pompilius. The sequence goes on along the minus strand of JACATO010002211.1, from coordinate 170,059 downwards.
CAGTTATTCTGGGATGTCCACGGTGAAGTATCATGCTAGAAAGCTGAGAATTCCATGTCTGTCTGTTATTTCTTGGTCGGAGTGCCAAAGCGATACACGGCTTTCACATAGGAGTCTGCGGTGCAAGAAAGAATTAGGAAGAGAAAAACGAACGTTCGCTTGTGCCAGACCCAACAGTCTAAGGCACGTGTCACCTGCAATTTCTGTGCATAATAAATAAATAGGTAAATAAGCGTTGGGAATATCTATACCTTCATTCGATAATTATATATATTGTTTACTGTATCATAAAATCATAAAATAAAATTGCTGACAAAAGAATCTTCAGATGGCGGCTTAAACTTGCAGAATAATGATGCAGTATTAATGTTTTGTGTGACTCTTCGATACACAGTTGGGACTGGCAGAGATAGTTTACAAATTACTTACTGATACACACGTTTTCCACTTTGCTTTTCTCTTTATATTTTCCAAATTTAATTTGATTTACATCTGGAGACCTTGTAGGCCATTCCAGCTTCTTCTCTTTGTCGTTATACGGTTCTGCCGCGAGTTATAATTTTCTCTCGTTTTCTTTTTGATGGTAAATGTTCCATTCCGTTATATCTTTGAATATTATCTTCCGTCATTGGCTTTTATAACTTCCAAGTATCCACGCTTTGCCCTAAGCTGGAGGATGCCCTCTTCTCATCAACGCCTTTGTTTCCAAGATGGCTGTTGATCCAAGTAAACCACCTGGTAATTACAGGTTTCTTACTTCGTCACTAAAATCTTTCTGGAAAATCTACGGGCGCCTTTTATAGATAGATGTCTTTCGGAAAATGTATTTGTCTTGTTTTCTTTAATATTCGTGCCCCCAATCACATCCTGAACAATCCCAACAGTGAAAATTAACACACTAAACCAGGATATCTTTCCATGTATTCCACCATCCTGAAACCTTTTTTTCCTTTTTTCTAAAATCAGTTTGTAATCTCATTGGTTATCTGTAACAGTGGGCTTTACTGTCTTTTTTAAACCATTATTTAGATATATTTGCTTATTCTTTTAGTTGTCAACCTTTCGCAAGCTGATTAACCACACTTCATCGCTCTGAACTCCACAAGGATACTGTGAACTGTTGGCCTGGGTATTTAAGATGTTGAAATAGCTCTTCTCTCCGAAAATCTTTTGTTCTTCACAGCCATTATCCGCTCTCTCTCTAGAGAGAGAACTGTGCTACAGTTCACTAATTAGGTATTTTTTAAATATTTCTTATACAAGAGAAATGATTGGTTTATTTCTTTAAACGAAAGTACACCTGATTGATGCGTGTATTTTAAATCATATTTACTCTTAAATAATAAAAAAAAAACTTTAGTTGGCTATTTATCTGGAAAAGATTTCTATGCTGCAATGAACAATGAAAATTAGCATGTGTAGATTATAAGACGTTCCTACAGCTGGTCTTGGCAGAAAACTGCGTCCTGTGACGTTATTTCGTTAAATTCTAATTTGCCGTGTATTCAGCACATTGAGTTTTTCCACAAACATTACAAGATCTCGCGAGCACCTGTCCTGCTGCTCATCTACTATCCTGGCTGGATGCTGCGTTTTGACGTCATGTCCCACATACTCCATCGCGGTTTTGAAGGGCTTCCCCAGATTTCTTAGATCCCGCGGACGGTGCTAAATGACGTTTGCGCCCGAAGAGTGAGGTTTGTTCCGTCTAAATCAGGCTTTTCAATGCCATTATAATGTCGGATAGTTTTTGGTTCATGCTGAGGAACATTGGCATTGTGGTGCACTGGAAAGAATTATTATCCAGCCCTCGCAACAGCTCGGTTTCGCGTCGCTCTAGAATTTCCTGACTTTTGCCCGACTAATTTAAATGTTACTGTTAAACGTCTTAATCGATATTTGGTTTACTAATGTTGAAGTGTAATGATATTGCAATAATCAATGGCTGTCAACATTTACAGCAACTATATATTGATGCATATCGATATGATGTGGCCTAGTCGCTGTTAATTGTATAAAATTATCAGTTGCTACATAGCGTAATGGGAAGATGGAATTTGTCGTCCGCACTAACCTCGCGCACGCTATCGTTTCTCATTTCGATATATTGAAGTCTTGACGATCGTGATACTTTACACATGGTTATGCAAACTCCCCATCCTTTCGTATTTCTCTCGGTACAGACGCTTTATCTGTTTTTGTCCAAACGGTTCCAGCTGTAGGGGCCAACAGATATGTAAAGAGTAAGTTTTTACCCCACCTCCCAATCAGATCCATTCTAATCTGTCTGACCGTTACCTGGTTGGATACGCTGATAAGTTTAAACAGGTGTTTTCCCCGCATCACTGGACTTTACTCCAACAATAAAAAGCATCTTTCTCTTCCCCAATCACTGGTTTGATTCCGCTGGGTGTTTTTATTCAGTTTCTCTCTCTCTCTCTTGTTGTTGCTGTCGACAGCCGAATGTTCAGCCCGCTTTTAGTTCTTCTCACTCACGAGGCCGAGAAGACGTTCAAAGAGCGACTCGATTGATTCGGGAGAGTTTCTCTGAGTAAATCACTTTAAGGGACAGGTAGACGAGTTTCGCTTCTGGCAGATCGAAGGAAAACCATTGAAACAGAAGAAAATCGGTTATTGGAAGCATAATATTAGTGCCGGAGAATTCCGCTTGGACGTCGATGGTTCCAGGTTAGGAAGGGGCTGGGAAAGTTCGTTAGTTTCCATGTGGTCGCTGCTATTTAAACTTTGGCGCGCAAATATATTTATACAGAAGAACAGAGGAATGGATTCGTGTAGTAAGCGCCGGTCCAGGGGCGCTATAACCTGTGGTGCCTCTTATAAAGCTCATAACGAGCGGATTAGCCGAAGAGCATTAATTCATCCCGTCCGTGGTCGCCCCTTTAAGGCAAACTAAGATCGTCACCTTTAGATGGTCTGAATCCAGACTCAAGTCCGAGTTGCATGGAAAATTCGGCGGGATGAGAACTCGTAAGAAATCTGAGGGCACAGAGCAGAAATAAGACACAAACGACACCAAGACGGAAGCGGACGCGACGTTTTGCATGACACCAGAGGAAGAGAATCGTTCAAAAAATAGGTTTGTTTTCAGCAACTCCCAAAATCAATACTTCAGCCGGCCATTTTTAACAGCGAGTGGGAACAGAAATAGATTTTAATTGAGCAATTCGAGGGGTTCTCCAGATGTCGTTGAGTTAAAAAGAAAGTACCGGAAGAGAGATGGGCCGGCCATCTTCTTATTCTTTAGCTTTACGCTGGTAAATTGACGCCAGCTTCGTCCTAGCGGCTCCGGTTACAAATTACCGAGAGGATGGCCCGCTTAGCAGCACAATGGCAAACCTGTGCGTATTGTACTCTTCTGCGTATCGACGCGAAGAATGTACGTTGTTTTGCACGTTTTGATGAAAAGATAATACACGAAGGTTGCTTAACCCTCGAAATATCGATTAGAAATTGGAGAGAAAAGATTTCGATGACTCTCGAAAAGCAGATAGAATATCTGATTCGCGGTCTCCAGAAGGATGCCCATGTCCTAGTTGGAACCAGCAGACGGGCTCTCTGGTTGTTGAGGTGGGCCTGGGTGATCAATTAGAATCGACAGAGAACCGTGAAATTGGCTGAAACACCATCGGGAAAGATATCACTGAAACTTCCTGCAAGAAAAACAATTTCCTGTAAACTCCGTCTATTGGACAAACATTCGGGAGAGTCTGCCGTTAGTTTGGTCCTGACACTGAAAGGAATCCGTGATATCTCCAAGCATCAAATTCGCCATGTAATCATGGGAAGAACCGACCAGCGGACAGACGCGGATGAGATTTCATGTATAAGTACAACATGCTGTAGTTTATTCATCTTTTTCGAAGTAAAAAGACAACAACTGAAATTCTGTGCCCTTTACTGTCATTTTCAACACTTTCCCGAAACTATTGGTAAGGATGACTCTGTACTTATTTTAATTTATAATTTATTACCACCGGTCGTCGTCAGTTCTAAAACCAGTCCCCTGACTGTTGTTGCTTAATCTCTCTTTCTATGTAGAAAAACGTAAATATATTACAAGAACGCTCGCATGTTACACATTGTAGCATCTTCGCTGGCGGTAAAGAGAACAGCCAATCAACGTGGACGTAACTCGCTAGGCTGGTCACGTGTCAACACGCACTCACTCCACCTCGCTCGTATAAAACGATTGCCATTCGGCCTTATTCTTCGTTATTTAAATGCGAAGGCATTCTGGCATGAGACGGGACTATCGCTATGCAAATTTAACTTGCTACACAAATGGATAATCTGTCTAACCCCCTGATTTTCGAGTTCCGGCCACGGAACGTGGACAGAGTATTGGCGATGTGTAAATGCTGCATAGACCTTGCATCTGAGTACAATAGCGATGGGGTTTAAAGTGCTTGTTATGTAAACGAGCGCCGTAATCGATAGCTGAGCCGATTTTTATTCTATTACTTTAAAAAAATCCTTTCGTTTCCGGTGATTGGGCCCCCCCCCAACTGCACTACCAGTCTTAGGATTACTTATACAGCAAAAGAATGCCCGGATGAAGTTTTCTGACCTAAATCACGCGGACGTAATCGCACCCGCTTCGGCGTTTTCCGGGCTGACACCGCCCGAGTCGCGACTTGTCAGCCGTCATTAGCTCGCCTTTAATTATACGGGCAGCCGCCTTTTCCCGCGGGGGTGATGTCCGATATAACGGGGGACTCTGCGAAACTCGCCGCGATCAGAATGTTTGCGTTAGATTACCGATTCCGGTCTTCGGCCTATAACACCACTTAGCCCCGCTAATACCGCGCCAGACCTGTCTTCGGGTTTTCGCAAAACCCAGGCCGACCCGTACTCCTTCTATCCGATTTCAGGTCGTCCGCCTCCAAACTCAGCACCACTTTCACCTTTAATTAACACGGATTGTATCGTTGTATTTTCCCATCTCTTCTAAAACGCCCATCTTTTTCTTCTCTCTCTAAACTATTTCCTTTCAAGAATCTTTAATTTTAATTACTTTCTGTCGGCAAGACGAGATCCAGAATTTTCTGTCTTCCTGCTCGCCCGCCTGCTAATATCTCACTCTGCCCTTAATTTACTTTTACCCCCCCCATACTTTTGTAACGTTATCGAAAGTTAATTACAGTGTACCATCCATGGGATATTTGTTCTGCATTTGCGTACTAAAAGTCGTCCTCAAAGAATTACTATTTTGGAATTATTTTTGTCTCTTTACTGTTAAACTTTCATACAAATCGTTTGAAAAAATATTAGCTTGTTTGTCTACTCGGATTTCTAATTGTCATACTTGTGATTCATGTACCCGATTATTTTTTTGTCCAAAATTCCACACAAGTGAGCTGGGCAGACAAGAGCTACATCGTTAATGCGGTTTGATTGCAGACTTCTCTACGCCTCCGTTTCTCTTCGGCGATGTTCTGAGAAACACGAACGCCAATACCGAACCAGTGAGGAAATCAGTCCAGTTCAGTCACGGTTATCTTCGTCCAATTAATTAGTCCTGCTCAATATCTACTCCGAAGTTTGTGTGGCGAACTCCGGTAGAATATCGCCGGTTAGTGCTGCAGATTGATTGCATTGTTTGTTGAGGCGCTGCCAACCTTGAGATGCTAATTATATTGAAGTTTAGATCAAAACTTTCCGGATAAAGGTCGTTTGCGCAAATTGGTTCGATCTAATTTATAAACGAGCTTAGGGGACCCAGGGAACCACTGTGTGGCTCTTCAACACCACGGTAATTATACTGGGAACGTTCCCTCCCCCATTGATCGGAACTTCTTGAAGTGGATTTAAGTATCGTTAAAAGTGTTTGGCTTATTTTAATCTCGCTTAAAATGACTAGTTACTATCTGTACTTGAAGGCTATTTCCCAAATAATTACTTAAGTGCATAGGGTGAATGTGTTTTCATTTGTTTCTGATCTGTCTGGTTAGGAATGCATATCAAATAGAAATTAATTATACGATTCACTAATCAATTACTAACTAGTAAAGTTCAACGGTAACCACAGGGAAACAAGGTAATGTATTATTTCATGTCTTAAAAAGGACAAAACAGGAAACATCTAACTTAATCGTGGCTTAAGGATTGCTGAAGTCTGTCAAAAGACACGGATTTTGCTGTACTTCTAACTAAATCCAGTTTGTACGAAAATCTTTCTTAACATCGTTAATTCCAATGGAATTCTACGACTCTTGGTGGCTTTGAAACACGTGTAGGGGACCTCATAGTTACGCGCGAGCAGACTGGCTACATCATGCGGGTTGTTGAGCTGTTCGATACTTTCTTCTCACTTCAGCTGCTGATGGTTACATAACTGTCGATTGTGACAGTTACGATTAGTTACTCTAGCATTGGGGTTGTGCGCGCGCGTGTGGATTTAAGAAACCAAACTAAAAGATGGTATTGGTGAATCTCTCTCCCGCAGCAAGTGATGCGGATCCTATGAGTTGCTAAGTCAATCGAATACTCGTATAATTGCGCAGAATAGAAGACGTAGGAAAGCCCTTGATAGGAACATTTATATTTAGAAGTGAAAGTCAACTGAAGAGCGCGGTTGGTGAAGAAGAAACTATGGCAGAGAGGCACGAGGCCAACTGGATCCAATCCCCTCTGAAATCTAAGTTTGGATTCTCGATTATATCGGTTCAGTCATCTGCCACTGCGCTACTCAAACTAAATTTTAAACGGTGCATTCGCTTTTAATGTAATTTTTGTCCGGAGTTTTGAAGAATTGGTTTGAAACTTTCACACTATAGAACACAAACAAGAATTCTAACTTCAGTAGCTACTAAGTTAAACTTTTTTTTAATGAGTGTGTTTGTGAATGACACTGGAAAACAACCAATCTGCTACCGAGGTAAAAGTGTGTGTCATAGACTATTTCAAGTGTGCTGTTTCAAATCTGAACCAGAATTAACCCAACACGTATGGATTTCTAGTTACAGAAAGAAATGGAAATCTAATGCTACATATTTTGTTCTTTTTAACAGTGTGTACACACAGCAGGCTACGCGGGAGAACCACGTGTTGCCTGTTTACATGTGTACACACACACGTGCTTCTTGTGCTTGTGGAATAGCCGAGACAATCCAAGTCACTATAAGATCAGAGAACGGCCATCAAGAACCGACCATACTCCAGAAAAATTCATTGTGCAACACGTGCCACTGGTGCGTCCGCAAAGGGTATTTCTTCCACCACTGCTTATAATGCTGGGGATAATGAAGGGCTTTGGAAAGGCAATGGGTGTTGAAGGTGTGGGATTTCTTTATCTGAAAGAAAAATTTGGACCGATTTTTACTGATGCCGAGTTGAAGGCTGGAATATTTGTCAGACCACAAACTCGTGAGTTGTTTTCCGATCCAGTCTTCCAGTCGAACACACTGGAGTTGGCTGCACGAGAAGCTTTCAAGCCGGTAGTCCACAATTTCCTTGGGAACCACAAAGCAGACAACTATGCCGAGTTGGTTCGAGACATGATAAAAGCTTCTGAAGAAATGGGTTGCTGTATGTTGCTGAAGTTGCATTTTCTTCATTCGCACCTGGATTTCTTCTCCGCCAACCTTGGTGCTCTGAGCGATGAGCATGGTGAGGTTCCACTAGCCGCCACCAGGGGAAATTCAACTCCAACACGATGGGGACTGTTGTTGGTTTCGGCAGAGACAAACCACAGCTATTCACAAGCGTAAAATCAAGTACTTAAAGCATTTCTAAACAGTCAATGTATACTTCATAGTGTGTGTTTACGTTGTTCGATGCATTTGAGCTGATGGATAACAGTTACTGTACATTATACAATGTGTCTATATTGTGAAATGAATTTATTTTTATCAATTTTTGGGATGTGCTTGATTTATTAATAAACAATGACTGGAAATGACATTTTTCTGTAGCTACAAATCCTGACGAGCCGGGTCAGTTCTGACTTCAGATTTGGAATCAGCTGCTTGATTTGATAAAGGACACCTACATATACCTCAGTAGCAGACAAGTTATTTTTTGTTGTCCATTGTAATTGAAGTTACCTGAATTTCCTTTGAATCAACTCAGTTACGCGGATTCGCCATGATTATGCTATCAGAATTTACCACTTTTCTTTCTAATTTGTAGATGTCTTTTCGAAGGCGGTTTGCAACTATTTGATGGTTAGTTTAGTTAGTAGACTGTGTTTCTATTGTCCATGTCTAAGTCTCGTTTTCTTTCATATAATTAATTTTTTTTTTATTTTATTGATTGCAACGAATAATGGATAAAGTAAACCAGAGAATGGTTTCGTGTTTCCAATGCTCCAGGGTCCTAAACTGCATGGTTACGTTATGGATTATACGAATTTCATTGGAATAGCTTCCATCTTTAATAAGCTGTAACAAGATATAAACAAGAGCATTTTAGTTTGTAAAATAAGCGATATATAAACGACAATATTCATAATTGTATCTGTTTTTATGCAGAAAATCATGACGTTATCTAGGGAACGTAACTTCTGGGTCCATCAAAGACTGCGAACTACAGAGGGAACAGAGTAAAGCTCTAGCATCTTTACGTCTTGGAATCAAGTAAAACCTCGGGGAATATATAGCTCAGACTCGTGTAGCCCACATCACGTTTTGAATATAAATATCTTGAAAAAGAAGATTTAATAGGAATATTATTATTGTATGTACAAATATTAGTAAGAAGGGATAAAGAAGCTTCGGTTGCTTGCTTTGTTCTACAGTTTTCCACCGTGACATTCTTGAAGTTTTTAAAATTTCTTCTGGGAATGAATGTGTATCTGATTTCTAGAATGTAGTTCCAAACTTGGTATAGAATTAAAGCGACAACATTGATAAAACACAAGAAATCCATTTAAAATTTTTTTCTTTCGAAAATGACCTTATTAATATAATATTTTGAAAATTTTGGTTTGAATTTTTTATATTAATGTCTTAGTATTTTTATCCGGAAAGTTGATGTCGATACCTTTTTGAAGTCGAGTAAAGTTAGACTTTAATTATAGAGTTCCGGTCATAGAGGCGAACATAGGAGAAACATAAATTGTGGAAGTTACTGGGGTCGGTGAAGGTTTTCACGTAGGCGAGTGAATCTCAAAGCTGTTAATCGCGGGGCTCCTGGCAAAGCCCCAAACTCGAGAAGTAAATAGAACTGTATAATGGGTCGTAATCATGAATTTCTTCATAATCAAAAGATGTAAAACAGTTTGTGGACGATACAGAAGTTAGAAAAACGAAAGCAACAAAAATCAATAGCCATTTTATACCATTATAAAGTGTAAAAATTGAAAGGAAAAATTTCTATACAAGTTTTAAGATAATTCAGTGCTCGTAAATAACTTGGTGGCAACTTATCTCAGTTCTGATATTTTACTTAAAATAGCCAACTTTGAGCTTCATGTGTGTCTTTCGTGCGCTTACTTATTAACTGGAGCATAAGCCGGTGCAATCAATGTTCTTCAATGAAAATGTATTTATTTTTGGCAGTGTAGACAGCTCTCAGAAACCAAAACAACGCGGCTTACTTGTAGGAGTGCCACTCTTGGATTGTCGGATGATGTACGCCATATGTGGTACGAATATGTCTTTCTAAATTTACAAGCAGTCGAATCTCTACACAGTGTAGGGAACAACTAAGATAACCACAAACTCTCACTTTAACTCGCCCTTTAATCAGTCGATATAAATAACCCCAAAATAGTCTTTACACGGTATTTACGACATTAAATAAGAAAGATAGTGGGCGTGACACCAAATTGCATTAATTGTGGTCCTTCAGTTTTTAATGCAATTATTAGACAACAATAACATGATATTTCGGTGAGTAGGTCAAGAAAAGATTTGGAATGATGGGGGAGGAGAGAAGAATACACGATCCCTTAAGGGCCGGAAGATAAGCTAAAATCTGGAAGGATCTTCTATAATAACTAACAGCTCGAAGGCGAAATTCAAGAAATAGCATAAGTTTAAACAGTGAAATTATCTGCCTGATGGCCGCGTTAAGACGATATAATTAATAACAGTGTACCTTACTGTAACTTCCTGTATTTCGATGGGTGGACGAGGAAAATCTGCTCCATTGATTAGTAACTTCATCACGATAGACAGTACCCGCAGACCTCTGCTGCTGCTGCTCCATCGGATAACCATAAATGTTCTGAACGCTTGTATTATATTTTTACATCAGCAAATTTTTCTCGGCTTAATTATTGTTGGACTGTAAATCTAATTGCATCATTAAGTTAGCAGTTCGTACTTAAAGTAAAATTTTGCGGTGTAAAAAAAAATCGTCTTTCCTTAAGGTTCCATGGCTCCGATTTAAAAGGCTCAATGGCGAATAGCGGAAGCAGATAATAAAGTAAACTGTTACATTTTTAAGGATTTCTTGTTGTTGCATAATAGACGATTGCATTATAACAGGAATATCTTACGCACTTTCACCCTTTTATTACACCAACCACTGACGGAATTTCTAGACTGCTTAATAAGCCTAACACTGCTCACTGACTTTGTTCAGTGGCGTAAGGTCGGACATCATCTCTTGCACACGTCAAAGATCCTGAAGGCGGTAAATGTATTTGAGAAGTTTATTACTTGCATGCAATCGTGAGCGGGTCGGCATCGGTCAGGAAGCAACGTCATTTGTACACCAGGGTTTACGAGCCAAATTCTCGCGCACGTGCTAACGGCGGACACCACGTGACCAGTCTCCAAACTGGTCCGACAGCTAATCCATAAGTTACGAAACTAACAATATTGTTTCATAAGAATAAAAAAAAAAATTCTTTAAATCATATCTATTCATGATAATTTACTAGTATAGCCGAACGCCGTAGAACTGGCCGCATTTGGTATTTCTTTTTATTTAAAAAAAAAACAAAAACGCAAAAATCTTTTCAATTAAGTTATAAAATAAGTTTACGTTTCCTACCTGAAGTTTCTTACTGTTCGTAGACATCTCGCATCCCGTTTCTTGATTTTCTTTTCTTCTCTTTGTGTCTGTGACGTCATCTATTCGGATTTGTCTGCAACCGATCCTTTTGTTTTCTTTTGTTTAAATGTCTTCAGGTGCTTGATTTAATTTTTATTTCTTTCGAGCTCTCGGCACTTTAATATCGTGGAAAATCTTGACACTGATGGAAAGATGCCAAAGAAGCTGGTGACTTTGTGTAATTTCGATACCTTTGTATCTTAGTTACTTTAGCATCCATATTTGCCCTCTCGACGACCCAAATCTTCAGAAAATATCTTTCGGTCTTCAAATATTTTATATTATTCTTATAGTATATTTTCAGCACTATCCTGCTTGCTTCATTTATAACTAATCAGATCCGTAAAATTTCGACAAGATTTGGTTCCGTAATTCGTTGTTTTGCTACATTTAATAAACATTCATTGGTTCACCCCTTTTTTGAAATATACCATTGATGGCCAATATTTCCGGAATAATTATGACTTCTGACTGTCCGTGTATCAGAACAAATGCAAGCTTAAAGCATTTGCTTGGTTGGTTTTACTATTTATGTATTTTCCCATAAAAGTCATATTACAAAGGTTAATTGTTTTTTGTCACGGTAAAAATACATCTATACATTGTAAGACATGCAACAACAAAAAAGCACTCAGTATTTAGTTTAAATACACAGGTGTATCTACACTATTGTCCACCAGTGTATATATTTTAATTTGTTTTACAGAACAAAGAAAAATAGCATGCATTATAGATTTAGTGTCTCATATGTATTTAATTATTAAAAAGTCAATTAAGATGAGACTTCGGAGAAGGATTTGTACTCAGATATTATTACTTTGCAGTATTACATTGAAACATTTCTAAAACAGTCAACAACTAGCCTCCTGACGCCGCGAATTTAGCTATTATATATTTTCCGCAGATTACTTGGCTGTTTTGTTTGTTTTGTTTTTTTAAAGATGAATATAAATCAGATATTGTCTTGTTGAACTAACAATGACGTATTACCACTTACTGAAGTGTTGCTTTCACCTCTAGAAGTGGGAGACAAGATTCTTGTCAAAACAGCTTCTTGAACTGGCATCTGTGTGCTCTACCCAAATATGCTTGCCAATTAAAATGGGCCAACAATTTTTGGTGAGTTGATTTCTAAAAAAAATTGCCAGACAAATTTGGAAAACGATGTTTGTTCGGTTCTTTCAAGCGTACTTGAATGGGAAAATCATTCGCCCCCATCTTCTGTCGTTGTTCACTTTAACTCAAAAAGTTTTATTGGTTTTGACATCGAATATTTGTCTACACATGTGAGGTTTTTTTGTTCTGTCACTTCGGCATAATTAATTCAGATATTGGGGCGTCATAAACGGTTTTAAAGGCAGACAACTCTGTACGTCTTTTTTGTCTAGATTTTATTGACCTGCTTGCCAAATAGCTAAGAGTATATCGATTTAGTTTTTCTACTTTTTAAATTGTTTTAAATTTAAAAGTTAAACAAGTCAACTGAGAGACTAAAAATATTAAAATGTAATCGGTTTATTCTAAATCTTATTCAACATTAGTTATGAATTTATGAATATATTTAAATACGAAATAATAGATAATATGTTACTGGACCTGATTCTGCTAACACGATCATTTAAATCAATAGGCAAAAATAATTCATAGTTTCCAGAATTTTCTCAGAAAATAATAAGAACCGAACTGTTTTCTTTTTTTTTCCATGCATAACTGCGCCAATTTTATTTAATGTGAAAAAAAAAAATCATATGGTTTCCTGATGTGCAGAATTTTTTTTTTTAAATCAAATTTTGTTTTCTTGTAGAAATTCATTTCTAGCAACGATAGCTTTAAATATGATTTTAATAAAACAGCGGGTTAGTGTGGCCAACAGGAATGTCCACCACTAGAGAACCAAAAAAGAGTTTACGGCTTCAGCAACTTAATTATTTACACTGCGACTGTTCGATTGCTTTTCAGTTCTTCCTATTTTGCACTAAATGCTATAATTCACAAGTGCACTTTGGCAGCTACGATAGTGGACCACATTTTATATTTCATTCATAAATCAGTTTCTCAGTGTACGTACAAAGCTTTGAAACAAAACCAAAAACTGTGGCACGGGACTCGCTATTTAAATATCTTTTCCCGTGTCCTTAATGATGTTCTTTATTGGTCAATCAACAATTTTGGGCGCTTGTGCTTATGCGCATATATAAAGTATTGGGGATAATTATCGAAACACACACAGGATATACGCAAATAATGAGTAATTGCAAATGGAATATATATATATTTATATATATTATAGAAAATATTAAAAAAACAAAATAAATACGTTGTACACAGCATTAGTATATGGTTTGTGAGACCTTTGTTTTATATAGACCGTGACACTTTGTTGTATATGATTCCTTATAGATGATGGATCTATTGCTATGGAATGTTGTTCCAAATATCCTGCAGCACCTTTCACAATTTATCCAAATGTCTGGCTGCCAGTTGACTTTCTTAGTAGTCATATAGCGCCAATGTCAGGACTTCGTGAAGCCCAAGGCATCTTTGAGGGTGTTCTCTCTCTCTCTCTCTCTTTACGTTCCGGATAGTTTTTCACCACAATGGCAGTATGCTTGGGGTCAGGGCCATGTAAGAAGATGAATATCTCTCCAATGCAATGTCTTCCTGAGGGAATGGAATAATGGATGAGAATCTTCCTCTACCTGTCGGCAGTCAGTGTATCTTCGATTTTATGCAAATGCCTGACACTCTTGGCTGATATGCAGCTCCTCTCTTGTATTGATTTACCCCTGTGCTTCACTGTAGCTGTGTACACTGATTATTACACTGCTTTTGGGTCCGCCTTCGAACAAACTGTCGTTGATTACTGCTATTCACTTCAAACTCGAATTCATTTGTAAAGAACACCTTTCGGATTTGCTCGTCCCACTGTCTCATTTCTGCTGCCCTTTTCAGCCTTGTCGTTTGGTTGCCTCCTCTTTGAACTGCAATCTGTCGCATGGAGTATTATTCACTAACTAGACTTAAATTTTTGTACGCTTGTCATGTGACATTTCCTTCCAAGGAACCACAGCATAGTTTTCACCACACTAGTGATATATCACTGCCTATTTATTATCCTTCTGCGGGTGTGGCACTCTCTGATTGCTTGTATGACAACCAATCACAGTGTACTATATCAACACGTGACAGCATTTTTTTTACACACAAAATACTATTGTCACGTGTTCTTTCCATTCTATACCCAGTACTCTATATGTTTCCCATAATTATTGATGCTTTGTTAACCTGCCGAGTTTAGTGTGGCTAATGGCTGCTGTGTAAATCTGTCTCTCGAATTTCAAACAAAATCTTAGTAAGCTATAAGATTATGAGATTATGGTCCACACACAACTCATAAACGTTCGTTCTTTCTATCTTTCTCACTCTTAAATAATTAAAAATACAAAATTAGTTTATTAATTTCCTGGTCCCATAATTAAATATTATCTGACTGATTCATCTGGTAGTCATCATTTTTCTCTTGATAATATCTGAAGAGTTTGAAATTATTTGTTAGAAATAAAAATATAGCTGTAATACTAATTATAACTTTAACATAAAGAAAACAACGTTTTGTCATTAAAGACAGCCGCGAAAAGTCATCTCTTGTATAATACACGCATATTTATAATCAGCAGCAGTATATGTGGCGATTGTCCACTTGATGTGACGAGAGACGGTAATTTTTAGAATCTACACCGCCTGTTATTATGCGTTGCAATGCTCTCGGATCAAATCATCCCTATTTAACTAAATATTTGTTAAAATATCCGTGATTTAATATTATTTATTTATATTTTAATAACAGTGTATTCGCACCAGAAAATAATTTTAATCTTTATTAAATTTTGAAGATTAAAATTTGGATGACTTTCTTGCTATCCAATCGGTATCGGAATCGTAGCGTTTTCGAATTAAAATGCTGGTCATGCTGTTTCCATAGTTATCCTCTGCGGCTTAGTATATGTATCGGGCTTTCGAAACCACCACAACGGTCCATACTAGAACTCTTTGGTTTTAGATATGCGAGGAAACCACGCCAGATCGACGAGCCGATGTTGAACGGGACCCGAGCTTGAGCCTTAAGGCTAACCACCAAACTACTGCGCCTCCCTTTTTATCTAATGAAGCCGCTAAAAGAGTTGAAAAACATTGTGCTCTGTTTGTACATCAGAGATAAACTGGAATTTAAATAAAGAGAACTTTCGGCAGTTTTCTATCTTTTACAGATGACTTGACTGATATGAAATAGATTATCTATTTATACTGAACAAAATGGCGTTTACTGTTCACAGCATCACCGTGAGAATTAAACTAAAAATTTTCGGTCTTATCCCGTTTCATAGTGATTCTACCAGCGAAAAAAAAGTGGGAAGTGCTTGCCCGATATATTTCGGACAACCAAATCTTTTCTAATGCTGTCTTATAGTAAATGCAACTTCTCAGAGCGGCAGCGCGTGTTAATTGAATCTAGTTTTCTTTATTTCTGTAAATAATTTTAAAAAAAACAACAAACTTTCCCACAATGCATTGCTGCGATATCTCACGGAAAGGTCTCTGTCATCGCCGATTGCTTTCGAACGCTTCGCTATCAAATCAATAGGTCAGCTAAAGTAAGACGCTCAAAGAAAAGAAGATGCAACACTTCGCCAGAATGAAATAGCACCAATAAAAACCCCCAAACAACTGAAGAGCAGGACAAAAGATGTGCAGAGGCATTATTGAGTTTTCATAGCGCGTTGCATCGTGGGAAGATTTTTTTAAAAAATTTAAAGGCAGACAGAAAGCAGAATCAGAAGGCGCAGCTGCTCTTTTATGCAATAGAAATACCCGAGTTTAGTGACCGAATTCGAAAAGATGCTTCCCCTTTTTTTATCAATAATTTTTCTGTTACTTGTTCCCGTCAAATTCATGGTTGTTCATAGGAAAAAGGGAGATAAAGAAGGCCGGCAAGCGTCAGTGGACGGGATGAGTCATCTGAGTAGTTCGATATATCGCTGCCCAAAGCATTTCTAATTCTAAGAATTTCTGGTGGTTTATTCATTGTTTACCTGCTGCTTCTCAGAAAACTCTGGCAACAGCTTACCGGGCCGGATAACCATATCTACAGCCCGCCATCCTGCCAGTTTTCGACAAAAGGAAAAAAAAGAGACAGGCTCTCGTTTGTAATGAGAGGAATCCGAAGACCGTGGACCAAACACACGGGATCCCGTGTGGTACTGGATAGGTGAGAAAATATCCACTGTCGACCGGATGCCGGACCCAGCTTTAACCCATTGGGCAGCGAACGGCGATCGCCGCCATGAGAAGCGAGCACGCTATTCGGACCTACTGTCCAAGCGGACTCGCTAAACATCACAGAAAGTAGCTCACACTGAAGGTACCAATTGCACTTAGCAACACGACGTCGTATGACGGGGTTAGCATAATAAACGATACCAAATTAAGTCACCTGTGTATGGAAACCGCTGAGCCTTAAATTCAGATGTCGTCGCGTTATTAAGCTGTGAACTTCTCGGAATAAGGAAACTGAAAACAACAGAAGCAGACTGAAATTTATTGCAGACAACAGATTGGTTTTACAAGAGAAAACAATAATAGGTTTTATATGACCAACAAACGATTAACGGTAATCGTGCTTAGATATTTAAAAGGATTAGTTGAAAACAATAAATTAGGGAAGCGATTAGCAAACGTTACCGGATTTGAATCGTGACAGTTATTAATTTTTTTTTTTTTGAGATGAACTTATTTAAATATTTAAATAAACTGTTTGTATTTCTGCTTTATCTACTTTTATCTTATCGGTTGGCTGATGTCGTTCAAAGGAGATACTTATTGTGGTGGACGAAAATGTCGTCACAGAATTCGATTTCAGCTTTTGCGTTTAATCGAACGGCTGCTGTTGGAAGGGTTAAGAGAGAAACAGAGGATTTCTGTGAACCATTCGATCAAAGAGATTTACTGGACTAATGAATTCCTGCTTACTCTCTGCGAATCACTGGAAGGGTTTTCTGGAAAGGGAATGAAAGCCCTTGCTCGGAATTTACTGCCTAATTGGCTGTTGGGTCTCTATTGTTTTAGATAATCAGATTTAAAGGTGGCTCGCGATCAGCTGACTTCCTGAACCGCCAGAGTATTACTGTGGTTCAGAACATTAGCTGGAATCTTTAATTAAGGTCCACGCACTGAAACAAGCTTGATTATGATTTTTTTTTTTTTTTTTGTAACTTTGTGTCGCTGTCTCTTTTCAAATTATGATTCGCAAACACCAGAACAAGATATGGAACCTTTGTAATCACGCGGCACCAGAACTTATCAGCCGGTCTCCGAACGTAGATGAGCGGATCCAAGGGATA
Source organism: Nautilus pompilius (assembly GCA_018389105.1). NCBI lineage: Eukaryota > Metazoa > Mollusca > Cephalopoda > Nautilida > Nautilidae > Nautilus > Nautilus pompilius. The sequence continues at coordinate 152,636 of JACATO010002211.1, read as the reverse complement.
TAGCGAGACAACCTGCCGAGAGCATGTGCTCGGTGCTCCGTTAATTGGTAGGGGACCTGATACCGCGCACAAACCATGGATAATTTGTATAGATTACAAGAGTTATTTACAAAATCAAGTTAATATTATTATTAGTCTTGCGAGGAAAACTAACTTTTTTTTTTTTTTTTTTAAATTTTTTGCAGTTGACTCCTGTCCGGCTAACATGTATGGTTGGGACTGTTCAGAGCGATGTCACTGCAAGAATCCCTCCGACTGTCATAGATTTAACGGACCATTGCCCACCTGCCAGTGCAGGTCGGGATACTTCAACTCTCCACGCTGCGAACCCGGTAAACTGTTTATTATACTCAACTGCTATCTTTAATCTTTACTTGTAAAAGTACGCCCCCATCTCTCTCTCTCTCTCTCTCCATCTCTCTCTCTCTCTCTCTCTCTCTCTCTCTCTCTCTCTCTCTCTCTCTCCATCCTCTCTCTCTCCATCCCCTCTCTCTCTCTCTCCATCCTCTCTCTCTCTCCATCTCTCTCTCTCTCGCTCTCTCTCTCTCTCTCTCTCTCTCTCCATCCATCCTCTCTCTCTCCATCCCCTCTCTCTCTCTCTTCTCTCTCTCTCTCTCTCTCTCTCTCTTCTCTCTCCATCCTCTCTCTCTCTCTAAAAAAAAGATAATAATAATCCAGTATTCATTAACAATGCAGAATCCCTGCTACAAAGTTATCCGAAACTTGAGATGCCGAAGGAATGGCAACGACATCTGCATTTTTTTGGTCGGACAACTGAATAATGCCGTAGTTTGTTTTGTTTGTTTTTTTTACGCCAGAGGGCGCAACACGCAGTGGTCTTTAATAATGCTAATTGTAACTTTCGGCGGACAGGCTTGAAAACAGCGGAATACTTGTGGCATTCACCGCCTCTGGAAGCACAGCGCCAGCGACCTGTCGCGTTGATTTGGATGTTATTATCAATATGGCAGGTTTATAACTGAAGCCGTCGGCGCATAGCCGACACACCACAGTCTTGTTGTCGTTCTCAGTCAGCTCAGGACTCATCACCTGATTTTTAAGAAATCGGCGATGTAGCTGCTAATCGTTAAAACTGACAGTCGCTCCGCGCACCTTTGCCGTTCTCCGACGGACACGAAGCGAGCAAGCTCTTGTTCGGCGACTTTCTGTCACTTCTCGGGATTTTTAACAAAAGAAGAACAAGATCTTAAATTACTTTAATTCTTTGAAGATATCTGTTGTCGACCTAACGTATTGTCAATTTAGAGAAAAATATAATAACAAGAAAGCGATTTAAATTCTGTTAATTTAGTAGTTTCAGCTTAAAGCGCGACAACCGTTATGCGGTCCATACTGTTAAATGTCCAGGTCTGGTGAGATGCTGGTAACGCTTCGTCAGCATAAGAAAGGAAAACACGGGAAATATTTGACAATCTTAACCTAGCCATCTCCTGAGTGCAGCTTTCAGTCGGTGAACAAGTGGCCTTAGCTTCTCATGGTCGAGGTTTGCTTTTACCTACGTTGTCATTGAATCAGGAAACGTTTGGTAATCTGTGTAGTTGACTTTCTCATAGTTAATGAATAGGGAATTTGCAATCAAGATTTATTAAGATGCATAAAGAAGCCATGATGTCCTTTCGGTTGAAATCTGTGTCTCTACTCAAGTCGTGCACGTGATTTAACTGCGGCTGTATCTTCTTCATGTCCTGACAGACGGAAATTAAACTGACCGCCCGGCTCTGTTAAAGGTGGACAGACTTGCAGCGCTTCGTTCCGCACAGAGCGATTGCACGACAAACGAATGCAAATAATGTGAGGTTACTTGATCTGGTATAAAGTGAATTTATGTGGTCACACGTGTTTTTTCTCTCTTTATCACCGAACAAAAAAGTACTTTTAATTTATAAATGTCTGATAGAGAAGCGAAGCAGCATCTGTCTGGAGCGGCAAGATCACAGTCGGTCAGTCAGGTCGGCGTCATGCGAGGACGGTCGTTCTCTCTTCCCAGTCATTAAAGATGAAGCAAAGGAAAAACTCTCTCGTCTGTTTGGTGTTCTGCGGTATCCGAGTAAAAGCTCTCGCGTTAAACTATTCATCTTTAGGAAGGAAACGAAAGCATCCCAGTTTTGTCGCTAAGACGATAAGTGTGTGTTTGGCAAAATAGGCTCGTCTCTCGGAGCAGCGGATACATTGATCAGCGCCGCCATCCAAGCTTCCTGGGATAGCGCCATCTGCGGAAAGCCATCGCCATCGTGCGCAGATGAGCGCGTGGTCTCTACCTCAGAGTCCCGGTCAACAGCATCCTGATACACTTCAAGATATCCATCATCGGCGCTTTTTTAGTGCCAAGTGTCTGGCTTCAAAATTGATAGACCTATTGAATGGCGATGGCGAGCCCATCCTCTTCAGCAGGAGCCACCTGAAAGATTCTGTTAGCGCTAGTTAACCCCACCACCCCCACAGGTCTCCAGCAGCTTGCCATGGATTAATAAGGAAATACAGCTGCAGTCGAGATTGTAGCCTCGTGGGAGATCTGGTCTGAGCCGCCTTTCGTTTTCGTTTAAATCCTGAAACTTAAATAAAGAAGGAAGAAAAAATTAAAACCAATTAAAAATTTTAATAAAACGTTGAATTATAATTTTTTTGTAATTTTAAATATGATTTCACCTTTTAAATTAGAGTAGGTATCTATTGAGTGAAGCACTCTTCGTAAATGTTAGTTTAGACATTTAGTTATTAAGTTTCAAAAACGTCACTGTGTTGTTGTTGTTTTTTTCAGTTACCCCTCCATTGATTTTGGGCTTCAGCAACACTAGAGTAAATCCGGGACAGATGACGGTATTCAACTGCACAGTCTCTTCCTATCCTCCTCCCGCTAAGGGAGACATACGATTGGTGGGATCGCAAAACAAGAGAATACACCTGTGGAAGTCCAACCTTTTGCAGTCCTATATGTACACTCGGATTAACCTGTTCCAGGTAGAAAATGTAGCTAAAGAAGAACAGTATACGTGTCACGTTGAAGGTATTGCAGGGCAGACTTCCAGAGCCATACAAGTCGACTTGTTCGGTGAGTTTCCCGTGAAATAGTTTTCTAAGAGAATAAGGCTCATACTCCATTTAATAATTCCTCCTCCTTTTCCCTTATCCACAGTTCTTACGTCTTTTCTAACGTTACATATGGCAGTAATCTAAGAGTCGCTGGATTGTGAAAGAAACACGAGATTGCAAGCCAGCCATCAACCTGCATTGACACCTATTAACCTCGGTAGCGAACCTAACAAAACTTCGCAAGCCAATAAGCAAGATAATTTCAAAGCTGCGGCCAGGTATCTGCAGTTCGAGATGGGGTGGAGTTAGGGGGGACTTTTTTTGGGGGGGTGGTGTGGTGCGATTGTTATGGCCTGTTTGTTAAGTTTGCATATGTGTGTGGTGTAGCTGGGTCGGTTCCACGACCGGCCGACTCAGCTGTTTACAAGTGAGGTCTTATTTCGACCTGTATTATTTTTTCTTAATGTTAGTGTACCTCATCCTAGCGAGAGCAGCGGGCTACCCAACTCCTTCGTATCTAATACGCTCAGGAGGGGTAGGTTTTGGATTGTGAAAGAAACACGAGATTGCAAGCCAGCCATCAACCTGCATTGACACCTATTAACCTCGGTAGCGAACCTAACAAAACTTCGCAAGCCAATAAGCAAGATAATTTCAAAGCTGCGGCCAGGTATCTGCAGTTCGAGTGGGAGTGGAGTGAGGGGGGGAACTTAGTTTATAGACTTCTCCGCCCCTCGCTGATCGAAACAATCTTTGCTCAGTTTGCCGAGGGACCGGATATTTGATCTACATCGTGTAGCTGTGATTGCTTTCACAAAATCACTTTCTCCATTATTTGGATTTCGAAACGTCGAAAATTCGCATCACCTCGGCAGTCTTTTGAACGCGAGTAACCCCGAGTGGAGCTGTCGTAGTGACGACCCATTGGTGTGAGACGATCTTGGCATCAGAGGGAAGATCGACAAGCAACGCGTAAAGGGTAAAGGCTTTCTAGGCGGTTCGAATCAGCAAACCTAACATTCAGAGATGATAGCGGGGCAGGTGTACTGTCGGATTTGATGTCCAGATGTATTCCATGTATCACCTGCACACCTTGCTCATCAACTTGGTGCTCGGCTACCTGTTTTTTTTTTCTTTTTTTTCCATCCATAGCTCTACTTCGTGTTGTCATGCCAATGGACAGATTAATATTTTCCTATCAGAACGTCAATGTGGGTTAATACGGAGCCAAGCCTTTAGGTAAAATCCAAGAAACCTTTTAAGCTAAGACTGGATGTTTGACTGATAACGACTGAAATTCACTTTAAAGCCGGCTCGGGTTCCAGCCTTAGTGAGAGGTGAAGAATTTTCTCTCTTGAGAAAGTCTTTTCAACCGCAGTCGGTGCTACAGATCCAAAACAAACCCTGTGAACGGAACACGGTATTTGGCCTGTACTTTCTTCGAGCTGTCATCAGCGAACTCTTGTTTTGTAAACATGATATCAACGTTTCGATTAGCTTTCCTCTTTGCCGTCCTCAGGATAGCTCTAGTAAGGAGTGCTTGATCCTGTTAGGATAACTTTCGTTAAGTTCGACGTGCTTAACGATGAAGAAGATGATGATGATGATGATGGGCCCGAAGTCAGGTGGAAACCAAAAATTATCTAAAGAAAACCTTATTTTTTTTGTTGTGAAGTATGTTTTCTGCTTTTATCGACTCCGCGTATTCGGGGACAATTCTGATATTTCCGAATTGATGGCAGAACAACACGTGATTCACTAAAAATCCCAGACTTCGCGCATGGGGAAGGAACTAATCGAAACATTTTTTTCTTTCTTAAAACCATCAAACTCTATATCTGACAGCTCTAAATGATTGGTCTGCGAGCAGCATGTTGTACTTTAAATGTTGCTCAAAATGATTTTTCTTATCTTGTTTCCTAAATGTCAAGAACACGCCTTAAAGGGAAACGGTCGTTTGCTTTTTAACGAGACCTGTGTGATACCTTGATAATCCCTCAGCCAATTCCGACGTCCTCGCGTGCTAGCGTGCTCCATCGATTTATTATAAAAGGTCGAGTCTCAAGCGTTCGACGGCTGGGGAAATCCTTTTTGACAATCTGGGACAAAGCATCTATCTCTTGACAGTATGACGATGCTCCTCGGCATACCACGACCGAGTTCTGTCCAGGTAAGGGGCATCAGTGATAAGCTATGGGCACAGGCCGTGCTGACTGTGCTCGAAGCCATCCCATGTTATCTTCCACTTTATTCAGTGCCAAAAACTAAAGGGTTTTAAACATGTTAACTATCTGCATATAGACATGAGAGAGAACTACGATAAAGGCTATAGAAACTCTCGATGTGGATCTGTGTACAGAGCCACGAAGTCTCACGAGCCGTCGTTGTCGTGGAGGGCTTGTTGTAGGAAACCCTCAACTGGTAGGCGACGCTGAAATCTGAAGTCTTATCATGAGCGAAGCATTCTAAGAACTAACTGTCAACGTGTTTCTGTAAAACCAAAAATAGATACAAAATGTTCTTCTGAGGGAGACAGTAGCTTCGGGCAGATATTAGTCTCTCTAAGAATTCTTAGACTCTTTCACTGATACGCTTCCTAAGAGCCGTACTAAGCCATCACTTTCTCGACCCTGTTAACCCTTTTCTACCTTTCTAACCCATTTCCTTTTTGTATAATATCTATCAGATGTATTGCTATTATGCTAATTAACTGCAGTCTACTTAATTCATATTAAGAATTCTGTTTTGCCTCTGTCCCGGTCGTTACGAAGAACTTTATGGACATATTCGAAGTTCTTTAGACATCCTTCTACCTGCTTGATTAAGAGGAGATCCGATCAGAAAGATGGCTACAGTGGGCAAGGGAAGTCCGGTTTTTGCCAGTTATTAATAAAGCGACTTTCCTAGTTAAATGTCTGATTGTTGCTAACCGGGTGACAACATATTACAGCTTCTATTGCAGCATATTAATTCTTGTTTCGAATGAAATACTTTCGTGGCTCCATTCATCTCTCCCCGTTTGTTTAGCGGGGTATAAATAAAATCAAAGGATTCCCGATTCAGTTTGGTATGTTTGAAGCCAAACAACTTGGAATGGCTGAGGTCCTCAAGTGAATTTAAAAAAGAAAGCATCTTAGCGGTGATGTTTATAAATCATTGTCTCCTTGATGCAGTCAGATACTTAATACAGTTAAGTTATAATCGATATATGTGAGCAGGAAAAAATTCAACATAAAAAGAAAGCTGTCAGTTGATTTACTAGCGGTTTATCCGTTAAAAGCCTCTGTGTTACCAGGGTGGAATTAAATACTAGGTTGTGTTCCACCGCCTAACATCAGTAAAGTTTCAACTTGTTGACTTTTCTCTTGGTTTAACGTATAAGTCAATTAAAAATACAACCATTATATACACCATGTAGTACGGTCGGACACACCCAGGCAGTTCTGTTCTAGAATCTTACTTTCCTTACAAGTGTGCAATGCACATTGGTTTAGACGGAAGTAATCTAATTACAAGCGTTGTCTCTTGTGATAGTAGGTTTATAATTTAAAAGTCTATACAGAATTCAGTATGTGTCGGATCTGAACTGAAGAAATCAAAAGCCCGAGTTCGAATTCCGGTTGGGACTAATTCGGTTCGGTGTATCTCCACCCACGTGGATTACATCCGGGCTCTCCTGCTTCCTCCCACATCTAAAATATAAGAGTAGAATTCAGTATGTGTCGGATCTGAACTGAAGAAATCAAAAGCCCGAGTTCGAATTCCGGTTGGGACTAATTCGGTTCGGTGTATCTCCAGCCACGTGGATTACATCCGGGCTCTCCTGCTTCCTCCTACATCTAAAATATAAGAGTAGAATTCAGTATGTGTCGGATCTGAACTGAAGAAATCAAAAGCCCGAGTTCGAATTCCGGTTGGGACTAATTCGGTTCGGTGTATCTCCACCCACGTGGATTACATCCGGGCTCTCCTGCTTCCTCCCACATCTAAAATATAAGAGTACTGATAGTGCTTTTTCGGCGGAGACAGACCCACCACCATTTTGTTTTCAATCCGTTTACGTTTACTCGGAAGAGTATTTGATTTCTGTCCTCTGTTCTGGCATGGGAATGGAGGTTTCCCCTCTCTGTGGTGAATATATAAGAAAATATAAAGCCAGAAAATGCTACGTTAACGTCGCGTAAAGATGGACTTTTGGTTCTTTGTGTCAGTCATTAAAGGTAAAGCACAAATCAGTTTTCGTCAAGATGACCCAGTATTTTATCTGTACAACACTGGATTACCGACACCTTGTTACTTCTGCTAAGTCCCTGAAACACATTTAGTACAGAACCCTTAAGAAATTCTAATCTAACACTTTAAAATAGAAGTATTTACACAAAATGAGGATTAACACTTACACCATTATATGTGCACATCGACAGTGTATACTGAATGAACTGTTTCATGTCAATGGTACATAACCTGAGACTTCCATGTGAAGAAATATCGCCTTTAATTGCTCATCCTTAATGGTATTTACTACTCATTCACTATCTTTAGTTTGCCTTTAATGAGGTGAATAGAACTTGCAGAAGTGGTTCTCTTTGTAACAACTAATATGTTAGAATTTATTTTATTTATGAAAATTTAAAAAATTCATTTTCTGTCCAAAGAAAAGAGAAGCACTAAATGTCATCTGACTTTTTTCTTTGTATTTAGAAACATTGGAATTAAGGGAAACAGGAAGATGTCGCTTTAATTTGGCAGATAGCCGATCTTTCGATAACTTTGAAAAGGGTATAAATAATACACTTAAAAAAGAAAGTTTATGAATTGCGTTAATTATTTAAAATATATCCGCAGTCTTAGCATTCGTTGGACACCAATTGAACTAACAACATTTCAACACTATTTGTATATTAATGTGCATCTTGAAAGAATGCTACTGCCAATTGTTACGATCCTGTGTCTCTTTTGTTTTTCCCTTGCGGTCTTTTATCATCAAAGATTTGCAGCTGCCATCTGACAGAACTGTATCTGCTTGACTTTAACACACACATGGTTAGAGAACCTTTGGATCTTCTCATCGTCTTTCTGCAGCTTTGATCTTTATAACATACGGTGGAGGTTCTTGGCGATATGCAATACTGTTCGTAATCATTGCAATGAAGACGATTTATTTCTAGTTTATGTCTACAACAGAATTATTTCTGCCCTCGCGAGATACTCCGGCTGATGGAAGCTTGTATATCCTTTAGACATTAGCCTTTTCTTCTCGATATAAGCACAAATAAGATCAGAATTTATTTCAACTATTAGCCACATCTAATATTCCTTTTCACTGTAGTAGAAAACTCCGTTTGGTTTACCCTTCAATTATTTTTGTAAACCCTGAAAGATACTGATAAGTTATTAGTTTTGTAAACGCGACCATTATTTTACGAAAACTTGCTGCCTCACGTTGGCTGCTGTCGTGTGAGAACTAAACGCTTATGACATCGGAAAGACGAGTTTCTTTTGTTTAATTTATAAGGTAATGCCTAGAAAATGATCTTCTTTTGCCTTTAAGTGAGATCGGAGTTGTTGTAACACTTTTCAAACGAATCCTTTTTTATCCTGGAGCCATGTACAGGGAGATTGTTTCGTCAAACGTTGCAAACTACCAGAACGTGGAACCGATCGGATAGTTATTATGATGAAGTAATACAAACCTCTTCTCCGCTCTACAATTTACCCCAGGTCGAGGTTAGTTCCAACATCTACCTATCTATCTGGGTGAGCAGTAACACCAAAATTATACACAAAAGCAGCACCGATCTGGATGGAAGCCTCTGTTGCAGCTGGCTGCTCGTGGCAAACTGGGTGGCTTCGGGTACTCAGACCATGAAGTTTGACGACGCATCGTTAACATGCCGTCAGTTTGGAGCTTCCGCGTTATATCTTTTACCTGGCTCTGACGTATTTAGTGGATAATTCAAAGAAAACATTTGGCACTTTGTTTGCATAGCTTTCTATTTATTCTATTTTTTTTATTTGTGTAAAGTGTCCAGGCCTTAAAAAATACTGTAGCTGAATTATTAAAGATCCAAAATTGTGGACGTATCAGGTGAGATGGGGGGAGCCTATAGACGTGAACCCCCTACCGAAAGCAATTTTACATTTAATTTTCTCTTCTCTGGATTTTTAAATTTTAATAAACATCCGACATCAACAATTGGAGCAACAGAAATGATGATCGTATTGTTTTGATTTGACGTTGAGAACTCTATTAGTATTTAATTTGAATCGTCAAAACAAATACCTTATGTACTGATTTAATGATTAGAATACTAACTCTTTGTTATAACCAACCTCAGGTGACGAGTCGCGCCCGGCCTGAGTCCGTCACGCTCATCATCTCCGCATAATACAGCGACAAAACACCAAAGTCAAAATATTTGAGTCACGCGGATGAAAAGTGAAACAGAATTTCTCAACGGGTAATAATCCTTTCTATGGTGTAAAAACAGAAACAATCACACTGTGAGGTGTGTCGGTGGGCCTTCTAATTAATTCGCACAAGAAATGTATCGGGTAAGCTTTTCCACGGGACACGAACAATGCCAAAGGCTTACACATTCGGGATTTTGCTTTTGTTACAATCTACCCGCGTTACCTTCAGCCGCGGTTTCCCTTGATATACCTTTCTTGCCTCTGTCATCAGGATTAGTCTCTAAACGACTGTCTGAACGTGAAAATGTTGATATCGTTTTAAGGTAAACTTCCAGTAGCTCCTAACTCAATGTGAGAATTTATTTGAGATCGAAACCAAGTTCAGATGGCTACCGAGCTTTAAGATCGAGATGCTCCGCTAACGTAGTAGCTTTGTCATAAAAAGTAAATCTCAAAACTGAACATATTTCCAACGCAGCTTAATCATCTTCCGAAGTTCAGATTTACTGTAAGTCGATCTCATATATATATTAACATCAACACGTGTATCCTGATAATAGCGACAGGAAAAAAGTTTGGCGAACCGTAAACTTTGGATATAATCTTAAGGTGATCAGTAATGTCATAACTTCTTTTAATCCAGATATTTATCAAGTAATATTTGGCAAATCCTAGGAGTGGATTACGTAATATAACGTCTTTAAATTGTTTTCCACTTTATGCTTTGGCACTAAGTCTGTACTTATATTATGTATCTTTACAACAGGTCTCCACACTACTATCATTATGCAGTCTAACATAATAAAAAGCCTATTTTTTCTGACTACAGAAACTTTACTTATGATAAGAGCGGGGTTATTGGTGGCGTGCTATTTTCAGAGAATAGCGCGTAAGATCGAGTGTGGTTTTTTTAATTATCTTAATAGTAAAGAGAAAAGAAATTAAGGCACCCATGTTTCGGAAAAATGTCTTCTCCTGTTTCCACCAGCAAGGTTTTGGTCATGAACGACTCTAAAATAGCTGTCATAACTGAGACCTATAATCACCACAACGTCGCGTCATCATTACTTAGTTTCTCATCTGCTGATACTAATTAGATGGTAGGAAATACCTGCTCTCTCCCCCCCCTAATTCTACTCTAAGGCTTATTTCTTTTTATCTATTAATTTGTTCACAATAGATGCACCGTTTGCTTAAGATCTTTATCTTTAGACAGCAAAGTCTAGATCTTGTCTTAGCCATGGACTTCACCTGTGGAAGTATAGCTCGTCGCGACCATTTTGAACGAGTCTGCATTCTTCTGTCTATGAAGACTCTATGTGTTTTGCAGTCTCAAGTGAATACAGATCTTCAAATTTCAAGATCCGCTCTGTTAGTGGCATAATCTTTAGTTGAGTGTCTTATTGAATGCGCACAGTAGAAGAATGTTTTGTAAGGGGCAGGGCGCTTCTGACAGGAAACAGAGCCGCGATGTTCTAGGAAAATCTATACTTCCTCACTGCCTGGTCAAATGGCGAACGCCGGACGGCCAGGCGAAAATGAGAATTCTTGATGGATTGACTATTGTGAGATCTGAATCGCATTCGGGGAAACAATTAAATAGCTTCATGAGAATTACGCCAGACTACTTCTCATCGGTGAGAGTTCTAGTTTTGTTTTTTTAAAGCAGGGTTCCTTGTTACCGTTATTTCTAAATGGCGTTGGCTAATTTTTTTTTTTTTGGTTTGAGGGGGGGAGTTGTTGGGAATTTAGTATTCTTCCTACAGTCCTAAAACTATCTATTCTACACCATGAATCATGGACGAAAATCAATCTTTCTAGAATTTTTAATGACTGTCATGCTAAGGCGAAGTCCATCTCCGCGTGGTATTTACTTGGCGTGTAGGGTAGTAAATGCCATGTGAATGCCACGTGTAGGTAGTATTTTTATTATTTATGCTAGACATTAAAGATGAAGTAAAGAAATTTTAGTTCGGTGAATTCTGTATTATAATATAGGTAAGCAAAAGTTAAAGAGATCAGTTGAATCTTTACTAGAACAATTAGATTATATATAATCTGTATTTACTTATAAAGCAGAAGAAATTGATGTATATTTTTGCTATAGCTTTCACATATTCTACATACAAAATCACGAAGAAGAAACTGTTTGGTGTTTGCCAGACAGTGGTCTTAAAGGTAGATTCTACGTTTGAAGATGGCCTTTAATCCACTTACTTTTAATGGAGGCTTTTTTGTGTGATTATTCAGCATTAATTGAGCTGGTAAATAGAAAGAACTTCAGATTTCTTTACTTCGATACACCAGAGCACTGTTCATGCCTCTGACACTGCGATAATCAACAGACGCACATAACTTGTCGCGATGATTACGCGAGAAACTGTCAGAAGACAACACGTGGACGCTGCTTTCATGAAATCGTCGAATATTTCGCAGTATTTTCGTTTTGTTGTGACGGGTAAAAATCTGTTACCAATGGGGGGGGGTGTTGAAATTAAAACCTGTACTCAAATTAGCTTTGTGAAAGTGAAAATCAAGTTTTTTTTTAATAGAAGAAAATACCATGAGATATTAAAATGGACTTTATTTTAACCTGGAAATGTAAAATTTTTCTTATTATAAAGTTATTTCTGATTCCCTAAGATTTAGAACAACGGCCAGTTACATGTAAGACAGTTGTCGTACTTGTACATTCCCTTGGAGAATATGTAGATTTTCGCTTTACCTAAAATTTTGACATATGTTCTTGATGATTTTAAGATAAACGAGTTCTATGATTTTACTGTCAGGCATGTATTGTTGTATGCATTGTGCGTGTGTTGCGTGTGTGTGTGTGTGTGTGTGCGTGTGTGTGTGTGTGCGTGTGTGTGTTGTGTGTGTGCGTGTGGTTGTGGTGTGTGGTGTGTGCGTGTGGTGTGTGTGCGTGTGTTGTGTGTGTGTGGTGTGTGTGTGTGTGTGTGCGTGTGGTGTGGTGTGTGTGCGTGTGTGTGTGTGCGTGTGTGTGTGTGTGTGTGTGCGTGTGTGGTGTGCGTGTGTGGTGTGCGTGTGTGTGTGTGCGTGGTGTGTGTGTGTGTGCGTGGTGTGTGTGTGTGTGTGCGTGTGGTGTGTGTGCGGGTGGCGTGTGTGTGTGTGCGTGGTGGTTGGCGTGTGTGTGTGTGTGTGTGGTGTGTGTTGTGCGTGTGTGTGTGTGTGTCGTGTGTGTGTGTGGCGTGGTGCGTGTGTGGTGTGTTGTGTGTGTGTGCGTGCGGTGTGTGTGTGTGTGTGGCGTGGTGTGTGCGTGTGTGCGTGTGTGTGTTGTGTGTGGGTGTGGGTGTGTGTGTGTGTGTGTGTGTGTGTGTGTGTGTGCGTGTGTGTGTGTGCGTGTGCGTGTGTGTGTGTGTGGTGCGTGTGCGTGTTGTTGCGTGTGCGTGTGTGTGTGTGCGCGCGTGCGTGTGTGTGTGTGTTGTGTGTGTGCGTGTGTGTGTGTGCGTGTGTGCGTGTGGTGGTGTGTGTGTGTGTGTGGTGCGTGTGCGTGTGTGTGTGTGTGCGTTGGTGTGTGTGGTGCGTGTGTGGTGTGTGTGTGTGTTGCGTGCGTGCGTGTGTGTGCGGTGTGTGTGTGTGCGTGCGTGTGTGTGTGTGTGTGTGTGCGTGTGGCGTGTGGTGTGTGTGGTGCGTGTGTGTGTGTGCGCGGTGCGTGTGTGTGTGCGTGTGTGCGCGCCTTGAAACTCTTGAGTAGATAGGTCTGTCGTTTGTTGGCGCATGACAAACTGGAATGTTAACGATAATTATTTTTTACCTGTGGCTTCGTGCGCTTAGATTGATTGGTTCTGCACACGTTGGTGCCCCGAACAGCTGGACTCCAACCCTCGCGCTAAAAAGACAGGTCTCGAAGAGATAGGAAGGTCCAAATATCTTGAGGCTTCCACCAGACAAAAAAACACATGAGGAGCTCCACACACAAAAGAAAATTATATATTTCAACTTCCAGTCTTGCTAGGTATGACAATATATGGGAGGACAGAATGCCTTCAAGGTTGCAACGAAGATGAACCTATACAGAATGTGCGTTATTCAAATGCTACTGCAGAGTTGTGAGTCCTAAACATTCAGTGCTGTGAAAGGATAAATGAATGCAAGTTTTTTTATATATATATATATATTTTAAATGGGCGAGTCATCGCAGACTTCTCTGCTATTTCATGGACCGAGCACGGAGCCAGGTATTGATCACGGCTGTCTTTAAATATAAACATTCCCTATCTATTGTGAAACGGGGAAAATCGCAGCTCGATCGATGGGAAAAGACAGCGAAGAAGACCGAGGAAATCGGCTATGTAACACCAAACAATGGGCCGAAATTACTTTAAATGATCTGTTGACAGGAGACCGGAAACAATGGTGATTAATCTTTTCCGCCGCATCTCAAAGGAGAGTCCCATCGTAAGCGGATGATGATGATGATGATGATTGTGACATTTTAAGCGACCTGGCTAAATTCTGCTGGCTGATTAAACGAATATTTTTACAACGCTTAAGCATTTCCTCGCCCACACTCATACGCCTGAACGCGTGGTGGTTTCGGTTGGTCGAGTTGAAGATCCACGTGGATTGCGTATTTCGTTCATCCGCCTGCAGGATCCAGGATATAGCGACGCGCTGTCCGTGTCGTAGCGGCCGTCACCGATGACTTTCCTATTGGCCAAGCCCGCTCGGCGACCGAAAAACGGACGGTCACTACTCCCGCCATGCAACAGCACACGAGATCCGGATATCTCTGTTAACAGTTTACATTCACGATCTCCCTGCCGCTTGTAGCCGACCTTTGCAGCGCTGTTTGGACCAGAAACGCACTTCTCTACTATGATGCTGTCTAGCCGGTGATCAAACGACGAAAATGACTTCTTTATTTCGACTGGAAATCTGAAAAAATAAATTAACTTAAATTTTCTGTCGATTCTCATTTGTTGATCAATGATGGTTTCGCTCGCGGAAAGCATTTGCCAGGAAATAATGGTTAAAAGAGAAGAGTTCAGCTGTAAAGATTCTCTAGAGACGGTTAGATTTGGGTTAGGAGGTGGTGCAGAAGTGCCAGTTCCAAATAAGGGGATCAAATCAGTCGGCAAAGTATTAAACTGGAATTTTCCTTTTGTTGTTTCAAGTGTGACTCTTATAAACGAAAAGTCGGTTTCAAATGATCTTTTCTCTCTAACAATCTGCGCGTAATTAACGTGGGTGGGAGTAAAAAGTGAAATGTGTGTTAGTAGATACATACATACATATACAGGGTCCTGCCAGAATGGAATGGTAACCTACGAAAGGAACGAAACAGCTCATGATTATTCCCAAGGCTGGCCACCTAGGCGCTAAATATCTTGTCATGAGACAGGAGAACTGATAGAATGCTAAAGAAGTCCCCATAAAGTCGGTGCTCCAACTGGATTGCCATTTACTGGAGATCGCGTGAATGGGCACTGAGACTGGTCTAAGTGGGAGGCAGATAGCGTGTAGATGAAAGAGCAGCTAACCATCTTCCAGACGGCCATCAATGGTAACTAGACAAATCAATTGAATCCCTGTTCGCCAGGTAAGGTCCAGTCTATGCTTAAGCTTGCGTATAATATCAATCTTGTAAATATGTCGCAACGTACAGTTCGACGTTATTTCCATACACCGGGCTACAGCGGATGCGTGGTTCGGTGAAAGCCAGTGCTTACAGAGAACAACGTGAGGTGCAGTTTGCGAGCTCACAGGAAATGGTACTCAGACATGGCATTATGCAGTTTATTCTCTCTTTGGTCCGCCCTCCAGCAAACTCCCATTGATTATTGCCAAACAGCTCAAACTTAAACTCATCTATAAAGGAACCTCCTTCTGGCTTTGTCCTTTCGTTTCTGCCGCCAATTTCAGTCTTACCGTTTATCTGTTGCTTCTCAAAAGGTTGCGAGCAGCTGAAACCACTCCGCATGGGCGCGTATCTTACTGTTCTTGAAGCTCTAACGCCCGTACCCGTAGCCAGATCTTTTCCAGGGTCGTCGTCTATGGTATGAGGAACACCACCGTTAGAAACACTTCCCGATCGCTTCTATTGTCAGCAGCCCCTCCTGGACTTGGGGCTGCTATCTACTGAATGGAGCAGCTCTCACTAGCTAAGACTGATTTATATACGCTTTTCATGCGATATCACCGTCTATGTTTTATAGTTCTTTTACGGGCATGTTATTTTCTAATGTCTTGCATGGCAACCAATCACAGTGCACTAAACTATCACGTGACTGTAACACGCAAGTTTCCATTTTTACACATGAGACACAATTTTACCACGTGTGATTTGCATCTTATATTCAATTTTTCTTTAGTTTCCGTAACGATTTTATAATATTGTGTGTTCTTATAGTTTTACAGTACTGGTCATAATTTTTTTTTTTAAGTAAACACAAATATGTGAACAATTATTTTTAAAAAAAATTATATAACCAATTTAATACTCTCCATAACGTATTGGATGTATGCTTCAACATATAGATACATCTAATAAACTGGCGTAAAACTCTGATTTATTAACATCTTTTACAGTTATTCGGTTGTTAATGAACCCCATGCTGTCTGCAGGTATACGAGTATTTCCCATAATTGTGGCGTCGTGTTGGGAGTAATGATTTACGTGTCGAGTGCTCCTCAGACTTTAACGGATGGCAAACCCGGTGGCTTCAGTGGCAGAGCTGCATTCCAGAGGACGGCTTGTCTTTCTTCGCTCCCTATCTGTTATCCGCACAGTCGGAGAGGTTAGGTAGGTGTCATTATCTTGTCGTAGAAGGGATCCTGCACGTGAACTGCCAAAAGGAATCGTTTCTTTGCAGAACACTGAGGTGAAGCCCCTTTGTCCATGTGCTGTTAGTTATACGAAGATCGCCAACTGCAACATTCGAAACCATTATGCAAATTTCTTCATGTTTAATTGTAGAAGCAATACTCTGTTTTGGCGAGCGTTTCCAACTTGTGTGTGCACTAACATTCGAAGTTGGGACCCGAACACCTGCAACTTTGACTCATCAGTTAATTACAATCTTCTTTTAGTCTGATGTTCTAATTTTATCCACTGCAACCTTTTTGCTTTTATTAGGTGGCCTCACAGCCACAAGACTATTTAAGTCAGCAGCTCTAAGACGCCTTTCTACTGTTTACGGGGGCTATTGGGTCTTCTTTGTGCTGTTGTTTCTGGGGTGGTAAGTCCTTTATCTCGTTTGCTGAACAGCACAATATTTCGTCTTTCCCCGCTCCCTTTGTGTTATTCATCGTTATTGCTTCCAGCCGTTTGGTGTCTTCGCTCTCTGTAGGGAACGCCTTTGTTGGAAATTCTATGTTTTTCACCAATCTCTCTGTCTGTCAGGACGCCCTTTCTCAAAGTACAAATAGCAGATCGTGTTTCAAGATCAATTTACTTTCCTTTTTTGCGATCCTGACAATAAAAAAAATTCAATAATCGTAGCCTTCAACAGTTGCGACTTCTCTGAAGTTAGAAGCATCTAGTGCTTAATTTACAAAGCTCTGTGATGTGTGGCTTCATCTCTATTTTACTCAGTTCACAGCCAATGGAATGACGTTACACGGATAGCAGTATGTTCTGAAAACGCTCAGGCTAATTCTAATATCTCAACGTCCCTTTTGTGCATCAGAACACTATATTGATGAAAGGAGGACTTAAGTCAAGTTTATTAAACGTGTATTTTTTGCATCCATGCACCGAATCTTATATTTACTATGTTATAGCAAGAAATAAATCGGTTGTATTATTTTAACTGTCTCCAAATTTGTGTTTATTTCCAGAATTCTGGCTGGTAATGTGTATCTGTAATAAACGGAAATGCAGAACACGTATAACTGCAGGCGTTAGGGTTTTAATAGATTCTCCTTACCAGTTATGCCTCTGGTCCCCTTAAAAGGGGTTTTTAAATGCATAATTGTTAATTGCGACAGTTTCGGAGATTAGGTACTGCGGCTTCCAGACCAATTCACCGCTCTGTTCCATCAAATATATCAGAAAACCATCGATGCCTATCTGAATTTTTAATAGATTCTACTCCTTTATGCATCATTTAGTCGCAAACATATATAATGACTTGAAATTTATATAAATATGATTCCCTGTGTGTGCGCCATCGTCACGAAACATCTTTTGATATGTGGTGTTTTTGTTATTTTTTTTCTTTTAATTCGTTCATATCGAAACTCTCCCGAACTTCGACAATGGCGACATGTTCATCGTAAATACAATTATAATTTTTTTCCATTAACCGGTTTAATTAATTAATTTTCCCGCGCGGTGCATTTCTACTTCTTTTGTACTTGCCAAGGCGACTCGAGTATTCTACTAGGCTGTTTGTCTTTGATTGCAAACTCTCTCTCTCTCTCCTGGCATGACAACCGCCTTAATAGCTCAGCACTGGCTCTATCCTAGCTTCTTAATTACATCTCTTATTCACAAGTTAAGCTTTCCTCAATCCATCCCCTCTCCCATATATTAATTCTTATCGCTCCATAGTAGTTAAATTAGAATCTCATTTATTCTTCGGAAAAAAGTCACACATTTAATCGCAGAATTTTAGTTTAATATTTATTTATAAAGCGCATATTTCCCTTGTTGATTTTGTAAAATATACTGTTGTTGTTTTTTTATTATTTTGCTTTAATAAAAAGGCCCTAGATCCAGTCTATCCTAGACCGATACTCGATAGAAGCACGTATTTCCAAAACCACAATTTATCCCGTGGCATGTGGGAGGCCTTGAAGGAATATCAGGGCATTAGTGATGTATTGAACAGTTTTGTGGAATCGAAAAGTGGGAAAACAAATTAGTGTTACCAAAATATCTCAGATACTAGTTATTGGTCCCATTTTTTTTTAAAAAAAAAAACTAAAATCATTGAAGAGTTTTGAAATAAAGTTTAGAAGATAATTCTCATCTTCCGGTTCTCCATGAGCCAGATCGCCAGTGCAGTGTAATTCTACACGTAATGGACAACTTGACGACAAAGTTCCGTTGATATAATTACAGAGAACGTAAAAGCGACGGCCTGCAGTATGTATTTTCAGGAGGAAAGGAATTAAAATACGTAAAATTTGTTAATTGGACGGCTTACAGAAGTGAACCCTTCAATGTTACCAGCATCATTGGTGGTTCGGTCAAGATTCTAACTCATCCACTTGGTACTTTTATTTACAGGGTGCCCCCAAAAATTACGGATACACTTTTTTTTCTTTCTGTAGCCAGGTAAATAAAGTCATGAAGAAGTTTTGCTTTTGTACGCCAAACACCTAAAAAAAAAATGAAACATCACAATAGCTGGTCAAAATGTCCACCACCGGCATCGTATTGCAGAATCTGACGACAGAGCCACAAGCATCGCTACGTGTTTTCACAGGGATAGATGTTGAAACATTAACGATTATCAGTGGATGGATAGTAGGTAGCTGGTTTTGTATCATACACCTTGTCCTCTAATACACCCTACAGGAACAAATTTAGTGATGTGAGATCTGCTGAGCCTAGTGGGAATCCAGCTGGCCCGCATCGTCCCATCCACCTCTCAGTAGAATGTTTATCTACAAATACCCGTACACGTTTACCTCTCACCGAAAACACGGTTTGCACGACACCGTCATCTGTGAGCTCCTGAATTAAAAATCTTAATGTCGAGACGAAATCCCTTTTGCATGGTAGCCTACGAAAGTGTGTATGGGCGCATACGTCTCCAGTGATGAGGTTTCTAAGAGCGATGCTGTGCGTAAATACAAATATATCATCAAAGAATAGTCACTTGTAACAAACAAATGCATGTAAAGACTTCTAAGAATTGTCTTCAATTCACTTCACTTGTGCCATAATCCATTGATCGTTGGGGCACCTCGAGATGTGCGTCTAGGGCATTTTATAAGCTAGCGGAGCCCACCCCTCTCCAGGTAGAAAGTCAGCGTCCAGAGGAGTACAGCTGATTCGGGTCTTTGGTCCTCATCAGCAGCACGTACCTCCGACCTCACTTGGGATCAAACCCGCGATCCGAAGACTGGCGAACTCGTTACGTATGGCGCCACGACGCCATGCAGCTGTCCTGCGGATACCGACAACAATACTTAATTGTCCCGATGAAGCTAACACTGCCATTTTACATTTTAACACAATATTTTGTTGAATAGCTGATACAATAATTTTGGCCAACATCATGGACCTGGAAAATGTCTTAATTTATTCTTTGTTTTAAAGACTAAACCCACCTGTATTCTCATAAACAATCTGCTTCCTTTCCCATGATCTAAGCTAGGATACAGCCGCCCGTTGCCGTCGTGCAGCTGCCCGACTGACTATTTCTTCGGTTACCTGGTTTCCAAGGAGATGTTAATACCTATCTCTGTGTAGATTTTTAGATTATTCTATTAATAGACGTTTTTTTTTTTTTTTGTCATTAATGTTTAGCTAGCAAATATCTTTACCATGTTGCGTTTCTCCTTGGATGTAGTTTGGACCGTTCTGAGCGACTGAGTCCAGCATCAACATCGCCATTTTCTCGTTGTTGCGAGACTTTCTTATTTCCCTAGCCCCGGTCTTCATAACCCAGTAAAACATACATGAATATACCATATCAGGTCCCTCTGGTTGAATTTACTCATTATTTTTAAATCTTGTCTGTTGTCTTTCGTACTGTTGTCTGTCTGTGCATACGGTTGAGATTTCAGACGGTTAAAGCTCTTTGGTTGGTTTTTCACCGTTTCCTCTCGGGAAATTCTTCATAACCTGACGTTTTTGAGAAAGATACAAATTTTTAGCAGATTTATGTCTAACACAGCGACCAAAACACACCTCAAAGTTCAACACAGCCTCGCGGTTCTTCAGTTGTTTTTTTTTGGAATGAAGTTTCTTCATGCCTGACATACTGATATATTTATCCCTGCTGACAAGACTTTAAGTCCCATGACAATCAATACTTATGTGCCCCGAGGTCTTTACTCACGTTTTCTTATCTTCACGTTCTGGTTGTTAGTGCGCGAAACTTGGAACAATCTGGCGCCATCTGTGGGTAGATTTACCGAGACTTCTCTTATTTAAATGCCCAAAGTCGGAAACAAGACGGGCTTAATTTCAGTAGGACGACCTAAGTTATTTCTCTGGACGGATTTACTTAGATGAAGACGAAATCTTTCAAAAAGTCTTTTAAAATCTATACCAAAACCATATAAAGGACGACATGTCCTCAGACAGTCAGTTCCTCACGATCGTAAGCAAAAATATAAATGTTTTCTATTGTCTAAGAAAGGATTCTAGGTTTATAGAATTTCGATTGTAAATGTTTGGTTTGTTGGTCAGTCAGCAAGAAAGATACGATATCTAAATAAGTAATGGTTACGGCGCACAATCAGTGATGGCGATCGGTGACAGTGATGCAGTACAAAGTAATTGCTGAAGACATTATGAGATGTTTGTGACGAAGTCTCATAATGGCGTTTGCCTTCTGGCTTTCCCTGTCACTTTGTCATCACTAATAGTAAGTGTGAGAAGAACAGTCTCATTATATGCATGGATCTGTCATTGGTGTAATGGCCGTGCGGGCAGGTGCCTGTTATATCGACGGATCCAGTATTTTACTTGTTTCTTTGTCTACATTTTTAAAACCATTTTTTAAAGAATCAGATGACAAGAACAGGATCCTGAATTTGGTCTTTTATCGCTAAAACCCCCTTTCCGTCAGTATGTCTATAAGCTATACTCTGTTATTTAGCTAGTTTCATCAAAGGAAAATAAATACCCAGAGGTACATTGCACCTGTTGCTAGATTGTGGTTGTTTTAGGGAACTGTGTTCACTTACTAAATCGGTAAATATTACGTTAATAAAATCTTAAAAACAAACAACCCGTGACCTTTAAAGTTTCTTTTTCTGATATTACTAACGGAAGTTGCCGTCCCATTTTTTCTTTAGCGTTTCCCCCCGGAAATTATCTTCATCTAAAAGGAACAAGAAATATAACGATAAATCTTTTTTGGAAAACCATCGCTTTCTACACGGTGCCATCAGTTGGTATTGTTTGTACCCGTTAAATGATGCATTCAGAGAGCCCACCAAGGATATATATATATATATACACATACACACCCACATCCAGGGTTTAGGAGCGGATCAGCTCTCTCAGATTACCCTCGCATGTATATTTAGAATATCTTCGAGTCATTCCGCGTAGCTGTGATCTCTGGCTTTCTGAGTTCTCTGTCCAACGGTGTTTCCTTTTCTGTTTATGTTAGGTTATCCAACGATGTTTGTGCTTCCCTTTTTATTTTTGGTGATAAATTCCGAAAGAGCTTCCCATCTCGTCTTCTCGTTCCTGTAATTCAACAACAACACATCGATGGGTTTTTATTCTCCACGGCTGCCTGGCCCGCGCTAATCCCTAACCCGCAGCTTCACTTAGTTTTCTGTCCTTCGTTTTGTTCAATTTGGAAACAGTTATCCACCGTCCATCTTCCCCACACCTGGGCCTGATTTACCGAAATAAAAGAGGAAAACAAGAAAACCCTCAGCAGCCCGGATATCGAAGACTGTTCTGCAACCCAACTGCCTCGAGAAGATTACCACAGTTTCTCGGTACCGCCTTTCCGGTAATCAATCCACTGTCAAACAGGGAGGACGCCGACTGACAGAACACCACAGATGCATCACCTAATTACTTAAAAAAAAAAAAAGCTTTGTATTTTAAACAATTGTAGTTTTCTTTCATTGAGTAAGCCACGACAACATATCAGTATTTTCTGTTTGTCTGTATGCCTTTAGTGATCTATGCCGAATACGTTCGATTTATTATAAATCAAAGTGACTTTTAGTTTAAAATATTCCAGAAAACCATCCCGTTGTCTCCCGTGTGTCGTCGTCGGCGTTAGACATACAACGAACGTGGGGCCCCTCTTCCGTTTTTCCATGTCTGCAAGAACAACACTGCAGGCAACGGCCGTAGGTTTGTCCGTTGTACTGCGCTTGACATGAATCGATGGAAATGAACAACTCAAAAAGAGAGATTTAAAAACCTAAACTCTTTTTGTAGCTTTAGTTAAAGAACAGATATAACCGAAATAGATCGGGGAAAAAATAATTGAGTTAGCTGTAACTTTTCCAAATATGTTTAATAATCAACAGATAATAGGTAGGCCCAAATGTCACAAATAATAGACATTTATTTATCATTACTAATACATAAACACACATCGAATTGTGCCGAGGAAGGATTTTAAACTGACAGAACCCTGAAATTGTAAACAGAGAACATTAGATGGTTTAATTAACTCTTTTAACGTTCACTTCTAGTTATTGTTTTATCTTTTTACCCGCCACAAGCCGGTTTTTTTAATTTTATTGTTGCTCCCCCTGGAGATTCTAGAGCCGACACGAATGGAATCTGTTCAGGAGTTTGCAGCCAAATGGCCGAAGAAAAGATAATAAGGAACCAGCTCAACGCCGCCCAACGGGAGGCAGATGTCTGGTATGGAATTTTAGTTGTAGCCTGGTCTGCGAAGCAGAACGGGACCGTTCGTTATCTCTGGAGGGTCCAGACCAGCGGTGCCTGAGGGAGGGGACTAGAGGCCACACGTGGGGAGGTTTGGACCGGAAATCTAAAAGTTTTTGTGACTTCCTAAATGATCGTAGTTAAAACATTTCTTTCCACTTTAATAATACTGCACGGAATCTATCAGAAGTCCATAAAATAGACTTCATACCTACTCGCATCGCTACCAGACTTTTTATCGGAAGAAAACCTCTGTTTGTTTTTTGTTTTCCGAAATGTTGTGTAATATGCGCGGTATAAGACGAGGCGATCGTCCTTATACACGGCGATATCGGGTGGGGCTCTCGGTGCTCCCTGTCTCTCAGCTGGCGACGACGGGAGGGGGGCGTGGCCAAAAGGAGGAAGGCCGCATGCGCTGACCGGGTTCAAGAGAAGAAGGAAGTAGTGACACTGTTTGGAACAATGATTCCCAGTAATGCAGATGCTGCGGCCTCGACGCCAAAAGTATCATTATATAAAGCATCAGAAAACGTTATGTAACCTCTTATTTATTTATTTTATTTTTTAAAATTTTATTACACACGAATACAAATCAGTAGCCCGGTCGTTTGATTTTCTATTGGGATCCCAAAGCGCATCGAGCCCCGACTTCTCGTGGTGTCTGACCACAAGTGCCTCTTCCCGATCCCCCGTCGTCGGGAAACACTGGATGCCTTTTCAAGTCCCGCGCTGCACGGAGAAATGCGGTTGACGCAACACGACTCCCCGTCCCACTGGATAGTGCTTTTAATTTGGAATCGCCCCACGTGCGCGAGTAACGCTTCCACGAAGCTTACAATGGCCTTTAATGTGCTAATGGAAAGAAACCCAGAGAGAAGCGCCAGCCGCGGGAGATAACACACACATCCACACGGATGATTTTTTGCTTCTTCCCCATTAATGGATTTTAATGTGTTTGCAATCCGTGAGAAAATTGAGATAATGCTTAGAATGTTGGTTCGGGACGATGGAAGGTAAGCGCGGTGGTTTCGATGCCTGGAGCCCTTTTTTAAAAGTCTTCAGCTCGTTTTTCTCAAAACTTTAAACTATTAAATATGCAATGGATATTCTTTGTTAAACATTAGTCAGGGCATCAGCAAACACGCCGCTGTCTAGGTTTTTACAAGTACTAATTCCAATACCAATAAACAAGGCCTAAATTTCCATTTTAAATTCTGAAGCTTCATTTTAGCGTAATCTAAGGACTCCTTATCTCGGGTCTTAAAAATAGATTTTGGCAAGGGCGTCCACTATACGATCCTTATTTTTGAGGACCTACATTGTAAGATTCCAATATACATTAATAGTTTTATACTTTTCTATTCACACTCACACGCACAACCTCTCTCTCTCTCTCTCCCTCTCTGTACTTACATCATCTCTCTCTCCCTCTCTGTACTTACATCATCTCTCTCTCCATCTCTGTACATACATCATCTCTCTCTCCCTCTCTGTACATACATCATCTCTCTCTCCCTCTCTGTACTTACAGCATCTCTCTCTCCCTCTCTGTACATACATCATGTCTCTCTGTACTTACATCACTCTCTCTCTCCATCTCTGTACTTACATCATCTCTCTCCATCTCTGTACATACATCATCTCTCTCTCCCTCTCTGTACATACATCATCTCTCTCTCCCTCTCTGTACATACATCATCTCTCTCTCCCTCTCTGTACTTACATCATCTCTCTCTCCCTCTCTGTACTTACATCATCTCTCTCTCCCTCTCTGTACTTACATCATCTCTGTCTCCATCTCTGTACTTACATCATCTCTCTCCCTCTCTGTACTTACATCATCTCTCTCCCTCTCTGTACTTACATCATCTCCCTCTCCCTCTCTGTACATACATCATCTCCCTCTCCATCTCTGTACTTACATCATCTCCCTCTCCCTCTCTGTACTTACATCATCTCCCTCCCTCTCTGTACATACATCATCTCTCTCCCTCTCTGTACTTACATCATCATCTCTCTCCCTCTCCTCTCTGTACTTACATCTTTCACTCTCTCTCTCTGTACTTACATCTTTCACTCTCTCTCTCTGTACTTACATCTTTCACTCTCTCTCTCTGTACTTACATCTTTCTCTCTCTCTCTCTCTGTACTTACATCTTTCACTCTCTCTCTGTACTTACATCATCTCTCTCTCCATCTCTGTACTACATCATCTCTCTCTCCCTCTCTGTACATACATCATCTCTCTCTCCCTCTCTGTACTTACATCATCTCTGTCTCCATCTCTGTACTTACATCATCTCTCTCCCTCTCTGTACTTACATCATCTCTCTCCCTCTCTGTACTTACATCATCTCCCTCTCCCTCTCTGTACATACATCATCTCCCTCTCCATCTCTGTACTTACATCATCTCCCTCTCCCTCTCTGTACTTACATCATCTCCCTCCCTCTCTGTACATACATCATCTCTCTCCCTCTCTGTACTTACATCATCATCTCTCTCCCTCTCTGTACTTACATCTTCTCCCTCTCCCTCTCTGTACTTACATCATCTCCCTCTCCCTCTCTGTACTTACATCATCCCTCTCTCCATCTCTGTACATACATCATCTCTCTCTCCCTCTCTGTACTTACATCATCTCTCTCTGTACTTACATCATCCCTCTCTCCCTCTCTGTACATTACTCTCTCTCATCTCTCTCTCTCTCTCTCTCTCTTCTCTCTCTCTCTCTCTCTCTCTCTCTAATTGCCATAATCTTTAAAGAAATGTCCCATATTTTATACTAAATAATCTGGTAAAGTGTATCGTAGATATCGAGTTTAACAACAGAAAGCAATTGGTGTACCAGGGAAAGTAAAAACAAGACAAAACCAAAAATCAATACAGATTTTCTCTTCACCAGTTGCAGCTTGTAGGCCAGAATAAACTCTCTCTCTCTCTCTCTCTCTCTCTCTCTCTTAAAAAAGAAAACCGCCACCTTTATTTCAGAAATTACTAACCTAAATGCTGACGCAATATAATGTACGGGATTCCATGGAATACAATATCATAACGGCTGTTATGTTAGACCTGCATGTACGCTTACTTTAATCTACCTTTCACGAGTCCCGGTTTTACCGTCGCTTCCCTCTGCCCGTAAAACGCTATATTACAACATAAACAGGCAATTTCCACCAACTATCAGGGATGTAGGAATGGCTGACACGCGTATTTTCATTTAATTACATTTTAAGAAACGAGAATTCGTCTGCTTTTTGTCACTTTAATAAATGCAGCGAGGAAAACAGAACTCATGTAAGTTAATTTTCCTTTTTGCGATTCTCAGATTCCAGTACGTTACGGTCTCTTTCTGTGGACTGGTAACCTTCCTCCTGCATCTTTCTTAACGATATATTATCTTATTAACTGAATTTCCCATCGAACAACTAAACCCCATACTTTAATTGTTCTTGGTGGACCCAGCGTTTGTCATTCCTATTCCTGAATCAGCCAAAACCCACAGAATGCCAAGAGTCGTTAGGCAATTTTCCTTCCTTCTTTTCATAATCTTGAAAGTTCGTCACGTGACTTCTCGGAAGCATTCTTCGGTCTCTCTAACCACGTAAACTGTCAGCTTACCAATTACTTTCAGGAAAAACCTAATATTTTCTGAAGAATTTAAAAAAAAACACACAACGCCTGCCGTTACCAATTCTACTATTAACTATAGTAGTATTTTTTTTTTTTAATTTCTGATTTAATAATTGAAAATGCAGCTCAGTAACTTTGGAAGTCGAGTAAAATGTCAAGTTTAATCCAGTTTAATTCTGCACACATCTGTTAACAGTGGCGTCACGAGAGAGAGAGGATGAGAGAGAGAGGAGAGGAGAGGAGAGAGGAGAGAGAGAGAGAGAGAGAGGAGGGAGAGAGAATGGAGATGGAGAGAGAGATGGGATAGAGAGGGAGAGAGAGAGAGAGGGAGGGAGAGATGGAGAGGGAGATGGAGAGAGAGATGGAGAGGGAGGGAGAGAGGGAGAGAGGGAGAGATGGAGATGGAGAGGGAGGGAGGGAGAGAGATGGAGAGAGAGATGGAGAGGGAGGGGAGAGGAGAGAGAGAGAGAGGGAGGGAGGGAGAGAGATGGAGAGAGGGAGAGATGGAGAGAGAGTAATATGCTATAAATTCTCTTTCTAATTATCTATTGCTTGGAATTCCTTTGTAGGGCGCAACATTTGTCGTATAAAGTAGCAGTGCTCCTCCAAACAAAGCAAGGCAGCCTGGCGCCATGTTAGTAATGGCCCGCGCTGCTGTTACTGCTGGAAACCTTATCTCAATTGTGATAAATGCAATAGGACCTCGCATTTTTAGATAAAGCGGAATATTTCTCTTTGTAAATATCATTATGATGATTTAGATCTGGGCTGTCAAAGACGGAGGCATTTCAGTAATGTTTTCTGAAGGTGAAAGTTGAGCCGTTTGCCTCGACTGCGACAAACATATGAAAAAAGGAATGCGCGATACGCCAGTGATTGTTCGAACTCTAAGCAATTAAAGCTGACATGACGAAAGTAGTTAGCAGAATTCAACAAAAAAAGATACTGTCGATAACAACCATGATAGTCATTATAAAACTTCATCTTTCTAATCACCGCATTAACGCACCAAAAGGCCACCTTTACATGAAATTTACATGACATTTAGTATAATGTATATTTAATGTCCTGTAAATACCACGTAATTATGGTATTTTTTCCCTGCCAGTCATTTATTTGCTGTCCGATGTAAATAAGTACATCTTATTTATGTTCAGCACGGTCTGGTGTGTCACTGTGTCTGCTCGGCCGAATTTTCATCGGATAGCACCGCATTAAAGAAGGTGTCGTTTTAAGAAGAGAATCAGGTGACTTGGCTCCGGCCGAAGTAGAAGAATCCGGATAGCGAATGTAGGCGCCACCTGCCGGCCTAAGCCTGTCATATCGCCATCACTACTCGTTGAAGCTATCGACAAGTGATTCCTCTGATTTGTGTTCACTTCCTTTATCGAATACCTGCTCGTGGGAGCTGGGTTCTAGTAACGAAACACGTTTACAGATTTGTCCACTCCACGTTCATCCGTCCAGGACAATTTCCTTTTGTAGCAGTTTTCATCGAATCCACAAACCGCTGTAAATGATCAATTCGGTACACTAGCAGTCAGAATATGTGGACTACAGCGAAAATACCAACTACAAGTATATCAGTTTATGGCTTTCCTTCTGATAGACATTACACGCCTGACAAAGCGAGTTACGATGAATTTAATTTAGAAATGCACCTAGAAGTTTCACGGGCTGCTCCATAGTTGTAGCCGTAGGTGTATCCAGCTGACAAAGAAATTTAAAAAAAAATTCTACTAACATTATTGTGGAGAAATGGTTTTAATAAAGACCGAGGCATAAATTGACCATCTTCCATTAAAGTCTTTAAAAATATTTTGAGACGTCTTATAAGGATGTTGATAGCGATATGGCGTTTACAGAGGCATTCATTATTATTACTATTATTATTATTATTATTTATTTTTTGCATCTTACATCCAGGCTACAGAGAGACTCTAGCATGTGGGATATCGCGAAATCAATGTAACTGGCCACAGGTAAACCGATTGAAGTCGTGGTTTCTAATCATCTCTGCTGAACAGCTGTAGTGTTGTTCCAATTGGCGTCTAAATTACGATGGCGATTTTAGTATTTTGAATTCTGAATCTTAAGTAGATGTTTTTCATAAATTATTTTTATCCGGATTTTTCTCAAAAAAAAAAATTGTTGCTCGTCTTAGCTGCACGAAAAGCTGTATTCCACTTTTAATTATTTACAGTCCATCAACTGAAGAAGATCTTTAGTCTGCACTAGTGCATGTGCCATTCAGCCCAGTGAACCGTCCTTGGCGTTCCTCTGGAAAGACATTGGTTCCGTGTCGAGTGTAGAGTCTTCCGTAGAATTCCCGTCAGACATAACGTGTCAGGCTAATCCCAGAATTGCAGTCTTTGCCTCCCTCATCGCAGATGTGAGTTGATAATCTCGGGTGCGCTGATTTATCCATCTTGCTGGAGGAGCCGTCTTCTCGTTGCTTGTTTGCACGTCTCCATAGATCTGCCACTTGCCCACTCCTTAACACCGATGCCAAAGTTTCGTAAATTCCTCTTGCATACATTCTCGAAGGTTCTCCCGCGTCAGCCTTCGGGACTGCGAATACACCGGGCACGCTTCCCTGTACAGGAGCCCTAAATCGAAACTCTGTCGTGCCGATGGGGATTCCAAGAATATGACACAAACAGTGGAGATAAAACCTGTGGAGTTTCTTCTCTTGACTACTGCATTTCCCTTCCCCTCGTTTCGAAACCAGGGAGCAAAGTGCTGAAGAATCGGGCCTGGTAAAGAAGAACCTTGGCGATGAGCGCTAACTTATCTCCGGTTGTTTGTCTATTCTTCTCGGGCCTGCAAAGGAATAGCAGCTTTTCCAATGCAGACATTCAGTTCATATTCTAGTGACAGGTTCTCGGTCACTGTGGATTCCAGGAACCAATACTTGTAAACCACTTCCAGAAGGGGAGGGGTTTGCTATTTAGAGTGATTCTTGGCTCTCCCACCATTTCCCGTCCCATCAGCACATTTTTTAAGGGCTGGTGGTTAGAGAGAAACGCAGGCATGCGTCAAACAGACGTCGGATGACGAGTCGCCAAACTGCATCGATAGAAGTCGTTCTTTTGTTTTGTATCGTCGCTGCGAAAAAAAACCTGTTAAAATCAATTTCTCGTTCATCAACCTTCAAATTAGATTTTGTATATATTGGTTTTGCTCGAGAATCCTTTTCCGGGGCAGCTGGAGCCGAGTTTCGGACAGGAAGGGTTAATGACTGACAATTTCAGCTTCCCCGCGGATACCGTCTGAAGGACATACAGGCGACGCTCTAAAATAGCCCCTATTGTCATTACGAATTTATTATTATTATTATTGTTATTAAATTCTAAGAAAACTAGACAAAATTTGTAACAAAAATCTTTTTTTTTTCTTCAAAATTTAAATTGCATTCAAAATAAAAGAGGTTTCTTTCTTAAGACCAACAACAAAACAATCGCCGCCTCCTCACAGACAGAAAAGCAGGGGAGATTATCAGTGCCATAACCCGGAAGTTACCGGCACATCCGACAATGATCCGCCTTTTCCCGTCGCTAATTATTATACAAACTTATATGAGAAACTACCGGGGGGGTGTATGGGGGGGGGATAAACCGAAATGTACGCAAAGATAACTTTCTGAACGCCGACTCTCCTCTATACCGATGATAGTCGCGACTCTGTGGGATATTTTTTGTTGACTCTAGCAAAGCATAAATGATGATAGACTTCGTTTAGCCAGGGAAATTACGTTGGAATTTTCATAGACCTGACCCGTCGTTGACTATAAAAGATGTGGAATCGCTTTCATCTTAGTGCCCGTGGCTAAACGGTATCTACTCAGATTACCGGTGCTGTCCATTTATACGATCCATTTATTTTCGCAGAGCTTCCAAGGCTGAACTCGAAACCAGTCGTACCACCCGACGGCATTTCGCCAACCAATCTCACCATCCAGTGGCCGCCTTGGAATCCTAGCAACGGGGACACTGGAGACCCCCCTATTCGCTGGTACAGCATCTGGGTTCGCTCCAACAAAGAGGAGTCTTACCGTATGATGGGATATGTTTACCATACGTTTTGCCGAGAGCTACGTGTCTGCGCCTTTACCATCCCCGAGCTTCTTCCCAGCACCCGCTACGCCATCTACATCGTGACTAAAAGGGACGGAAATGGTGGAAAAGGAAAACCAGGGCCGGTGTTGCACGTCAAGACTCTGTGTTCACGTGAGTATCTTTTAAAGTAAAAAAGGATAGAAGTTGATACTGCACACACCCCCCATTTGCTTTAAATATTTAGTCGGTTATCTCCCTTTTCTGCTAGCTCTCTACGCTTTGTTTTCAAACCTTTTCAATCGGAGAAGCGAATGGCGAACTTGAAGACTTTTTTAACCACATCAAAAGAAGAGCAAGATACATCCGCCATATCGCCTACAACAACTAGAGGAGGATGCGGAGGCAAACTTCAAAAGTTGGATCGGGAACAAACGGTCTCAGAACTGAGTAACCGTGACTTCAGCCAAGAGTGATCAGAGTCGGTGGGGGAGCAGACCAATTGTATACTTCAGGTTATCACTTAGAAACTGCGGATGAAGAAGACTTACTGACATACACAGAAAAGGTGACGACAAATTAGGTTAACTGTGGTGCCCCTAAGAGAATCGGGATTTTAAGAAAAATTCCACAAAATACATTTATAAAGAGGCTGTGTGCGGTTGCGAAAGTGGCTGTGGAAACACGCGATGTGTTCGTGTTGGGGAGAGGGGAACAGAGCGTGGAATAACTGTTACCGAGGGCTGAGACCGGCTCCAGGTGGACTGAGACGGCGGCTCGATGCGGCGAGGACTCCCGCACAATGGCTGAACCTTGAACGTGCGAATATGGCACTGAAACGTTTGGACTCGCAATTTGATGGCTTTGAAAATGTTTTGCTGCCGAAGAGGTCAAATGCGGGAAACGATTTCAAATCTTTACTACTTGTGAACCAAAATCGCAAAGGTTGCCATTAATAGAGAGCGTTGGGAAGAATAGCCGGCCAACTGTCAGGCTGCACGATCACTCTCAGTGCAGCCACGTGGTTTGTTTTCTTCCCGCTCTCGATACGATCGATAGCGCAGCAACTGCAGGCCTGAGATCAGAAAACAATCGCCATTGTTGTTGATGCACAGCACCGGGGGAATAATTTTGAGTTTGCGCCAATCGTGGCGGCTTTTGCGACAATCCTTGCCACTGGGACATGAACTTTGCCAACGAGGATGTAAATTAACGGGATGTGCGTGAGGTCAGGAGGAAACTCTCCTCGCCGACGGCCTGCTCTTTTTTTGTGTGAATGTAGGGAAATCACCAGAAAAAGCAAAAATCCGGGGACCTGTGAAAACCCCCAGAAGCCGGTGTGTGCCCCCGAACTGCTCTATCAATTTAAATAGATTTTACGAGTTTAATTTCTAAAGTGTACCACCTGGCCTTGTCTTACTGCTGTCCTCGTATCGCCTTTTCTCCGTATATCCGGCTATTGCTGAAAGTTATGCTGTGGTTTGTAAATATACACTATGATTTATCCCTGCCTAGTGGAGCTGAGCTTAGCACACATGAAGACCACTTCAGACTAATATGTATAATAAACAGTAACACCCGTACTTGCAGTCTCTACCGGCTCGCAGAGATCAACCCTAAGGTGCCTAACACCCCTTTTGGAAAGTTTGGTTCTCCCCCCCCCCCCCCGGGCTATTGTCATCAGTACCAGTTTCGCGTATCCTCCCAGATCTTATTTACAGCTCCTTCTGAAGCCCGAAACCGTACTGAAATCTGCTGTATGGAGTAACTTTCGATAGGCAAGTGTTTTACTTCTATACGGTTGTCACGTGACCTTTTCTTCTCAAAGCCCACAGTATTTCCCCCCATATTACAATGGTATCGCTTAGTCCTGGATGTATGGCACTTTCTGGTTGCTTGCGTGACAACCAATCACGGGGGTTCTATATCAACACGTGACTGTACTAATGTAGCATTTCATTTTGGCACACGAGGTGTGATTATATCATCTGCTTATGCTTGGTTTTCCCTCTGGTTCCAATTCCGTGTATAAAGGGATTAAGTGTTTTTAATCCTAAGGGCTTTTAATAGAAAATAAAAAAAATAAATTGTATATAAAAGAAAATCTTATTGTGAGCCAAAAGGGAATAAATTTCACTCGATAGGAACATCTAGAAATATCAAAATTGAATTATACAAATGGATTGCGTGACTGCTTTCAATAATTACACTGATTATACATTTTGTAGTTTAGTGGTTTGTTCAATTCAGTAAATTATATCTAAAGTCTCTTTCCCACTCCTTTTGGATCAGATTTAAAAAATTTTTTTAAAAAAAAAAAAAACAAAAGCAAAAAAAACTTGTAATATTACATTTTAAAAAGCTCCAGTCTAGTATTAATAATTTAAAAAAAAATGTCGACAGGCGAGGAAGTAATCGTGTTACTCAAAGTGAAAGAGAGTTCTCGGAAAACAGAAATGGATTTAAGCTATAATTCAATAAACAACTTCGCAATGTTTGTGTTGCGCTTTCGTAGCAGTTAGAATTTAGGGAAGGTAAAAAGACAACGTAACCTTAACGACCGATATAAATGATAACATTTAAAAAAGGAAGTTATAGGAACATAGAATGGAGTAGAGGTTAGCACAACTGTTAATTTAATTATTTGGAAATACGTGTGTACAGTATTTGCAGGTATTTGGAAAGCCACGCCAAACGTGCAAATGCTTAATAGCCATCTAGTGTCAAATGATTACTGCAGATCTCAAGTTTGTGATTTTAAGACCTTTGGATGATGTTTCACACCAGAAGTTCATCAACAGGGAGGTACCGCTTGTCAGACGACGTTTGGCCAGGGAAGCTGCAGTGCTTAGAAACGCAGTTCCTTTCGCAGTTTTGTGGTCTAAGATCCCTTGTAATGAATATGTGTACGGCTGACTTTCTGTAACTGTTTAAAGTCGTAATTGAGTTATCCACAAATTAATAAAACTGTAAATGATTACTTAGTATATTATGATTTCTCAAACCGCAAGTAACTGATATGTTCCTGCAGTTTTATATAAAAAAAATCCGTGAGGGGGCAATTTGAGTTGACGGTTTTTGGGAAAATGATGCTTGGTTCAAAGTTGAAGTGTCTACGAGACTATTTGCACGAGGTGTAGAGTTACAAAACCAAATTACTGTTTTTGTAGTTCTGTTGTTTCTTGGTTCAGCAGAAATATCACCTTGATTTCGCCAGGTCTTGCTTCCATCGTATGTGGGGCGGGACTGGCCATATTTAACCAGCATCCGACTCTGTAGGGGTCCAGCGAGGTCTTACGTCTCTCTCGTCGCCGTATCTCACATCTGGATGTTGCTGGGAGACATACTTGCACACTGTTTGCTCAAGCCAAGGGTGATTTTTTTTGGGGGGAGGGGCTAATTTTCCACACTCTGCGTGATATTTTATACTGAAGGCCCAGCGATACAGCCGACCTTGGTCTCCCTCACTCTGTTGATTGCGGAGTTAAATATTCATCTCCCTAGATATTTCTCGATGGCCTTTCTCTCGTCCCCCCTTTTTTTTTCCGATGGTCATACGACCTCTCCACCAATTCCTTGAGGATTCTGATTGTGGACATACCAGGCTCTCCTCTGACTCACAAACGTACTTTCAGACAGAAGCTTGTTTGTCTTGTCACTTTTCATCATCCCAGGTTTGTCGCTTTAGTTCTACCATCAATAGAAGTTAATTTCCATCTTTCACTCGTGAGAATAAAAGCTAATCCATTTAACGACGTGCACGCGACGAATCGCCCTTGACCTCCTCTTTATGAATATATTAAAAAGAAATATATATATATATATGCGAAAAGGGTAGCAACGAGATGACTATTTAAATAAATTTTAAATAAACAGAAAAGATTTTAAGCGGTTGGAAAACGATATTAAAATCAAAAGGTACATTAAAGTGGGTAAATGTTTGGCCCTCGGTTAAGACTGGGGAAAGGTCAACTCCGGCTTTACTCTGTCGTCTAGTTCGTCCAATGTCGGATCGTTTGAGTTTGTATCTCGTAAATTCGACTCCTGCAGCAGCTTTACGTCTCGAGATGCTCTGAACATCCGGGTCACGCCTATTACAGAGCTACAAGCTACCGCCGTCGGGCAATAGGGGCGTGGATAATGCCCCCTCCCCACATGTAGCCTGCGGATATTAGAGGCATACGTTTGCGTTAGGGTCGGGGGGTTTCGGTAGTATAACGACGAGAACACTCGGTGTACTTCCGGGCGTAAATTGGTGGGATATTCCCGTAAAGAAACCCACGGAATCCTCGCTGACGGTTTGTCCCTGGCCGGCTTCCTGCAGATACGTTAGACCTTCGGTTATCGGCGGTGGATTCACAAATCAAACGTCGCCGCGGTGTAACAGGTGCGAGAATCGGAGCTGCAACTCTGCTTACAACGCGGATATGTGGATAAACTCTTCAGAGTTGGTTAAACAATCTCGCTTGTCGAGATGGCTGTCAAGGCAGAGGTTTGTCTGCCATTTTCTTAGACACCGTTGCCCATTAAACGCATAACTTCTCCGTTCCGATCGCTGCAAGTTATGCCGTTTCCATGGTTGTCTGTCGGAATTCGAAGACTCTGTTTTTAACCCCCCCCCGCGCCAATCACGTCTAGTTCGCACTGTTATGCAAAAGAATTAACCAAATCCACGCCTACTGCTGTTTCCCACGTGCGTTTTTAAAGCCTGATGGCAGCGCTAACTACATCAGCAGAATATTCATCGGATGTAGACAAAACTCGACGACATCTGTAGAGCTGTTTGTATTCGGCTGATAATTGGCAGTGCGACAAACACGCGGTCTTCGGCACACAAAGGCTTCCAGGAAATCGATAAAAAGAGCTGGAAACTTATCTACCGCGTATTCCGATACGTTAAGGTTTCTTGTCACTATTAGCATAAGTCAACAAAACTTCAAGATAATTGAGTGTGCGTTGTCTTTTTACTTTAAAATGTAACACAGGGGGGAAAATGAGGCTTTCTTCAGAAATGGTTTATAATGTGATTCTCCTTTAGAATAATTGATGGTATACACGTTAATGAAGCTTTCTTTGCAGAATATGCTGCCGTCTCAGTGAAACCGAGGTGAAAAGTGTGACCAGTGAATAGTTTTTCTTAAAACTATACTTAATAAGCTTACTTCAAGCCCTTGAAGAATCTTACTAAATAATTTTTCTGCCCGGACACAGATACACGCAGACATGCAGACAGACAGACAAACTGACACACTCACTCACAGATACACACACAGACAGACAGACAGACACACACACACACACACACTCACTCACAGATACACACACAGACAGACAGACAGACACACACACTCACAGATAACACTCAGACATACACACACAGACATGCAGACACAGACACAGATATACACAGACTCACAGATACACACTCAGACACAGACAGAGACACAGATATACACACACTCTCTCTCTCTCTCACACACACACACACACACACGCGCGGACGCAGGCAGACACAGACACGCGCGAGCGCACACAAAAGGCGATCTGAGGGAAGGAATCGACGCCATGATACCGAACTCGGCTTTACTAAAATCATCCTCGTCTATAAACTCACGTTACTGTTCTAGTTGACTGCTACCTTTGACAAGCCACAAATAACCCGTTTGTGCCAATACGAACTAATTGGTGCGTGTAACGATAGACCAGCGGCTTTGATCGGGCTCTGGACTGCGTTCCACGCGCGCCATTAACTTCGCTGCCGATAATCGCTCCGATAGCTCAACTGTCCTGTAGCGACTAATCGGATTAGCGGTTTAACCCCGCACCTTAGCGTCGCCATGGCTTTTGACGCGCTGGAGCTGTATCCCCCGACCCAGAGAGCGAAGACGGCGGGGCGAGGCTCGGAGGATGGAGAAAGGAACGTTGTCAGCTTTGTCACAGGAAACCTCATGAAACCAGCCTCCAGCAGGAGACTTTGGGAACCGCTGTTCGCCGCGGAGAGGTCTCTCGTGGTGACAGGAAGCCTGGATGCGGGCAACATCTTTATTTGTCATTTATCTATACACCCTCCCCCGTCCAACGTCCAGCCGACCTGTAGGGAATTTCTCAAGGCCAGGGGGGATATGCGTTCCGCGACCACGCATCACCAGCAATGGCCAAAAGGGAGCAATTATCTCGCGCCTGAATCTGAAAGCCGGTTGATAAAGGGGAATAACGAAGTTATACTCTAGGCAGCAGTATATCGAGAGGAAGTCAACGGCTGCAGCCGTTACACATCCATCCTTAGGGAACGATGGTAACGGATTTAACGAGGCCGCGCTCTCGGAATATTCTCACGAAAGATCCCTTCCCGGCTTCTTGGAAAAGCAGAGACCAATTAAACTGGTGTTTACTTAAACGGTGCATCGTAATAAATCTGCAGCCTTCAGTCGACACTTTCTCTCGTTTTTCCTTCACCCAGGTAAAACTCAGTGGTTTACAATGCAGACGGCTGTGATGAGGCTGCTCCGAGATGATCACAGCAGCCACCCCACCCTGTTAAAGTGAACTGTCGTTAATAAACTTTGGTAAAACATCTGCTAATAATGGAAGCTTTTCAAAACTACTGATTGTTCCACATATTATTATTATTTTTTTTAAAAAGAAAAAAAAAACTGTAAAATGAACAGTTATCAGATTTCACGTGATGGATGCTCATTCTCGATAATCCTATATATATATATATATATTCGCATAGCAGACCCAGCGTAATCTTTTCCTGTCCGTTAATGAATCTCATCATTTGTTATCTTTCATATATAATGTCATTTAAATGCTCTTTGACTCTCCATTCATTTATATTCGCCTTTTCCCTTGGCTATTTCGTTCCGTGTCATTTGCTGGGAACAGAATTCTCGCTATTTCGTTAATAAATTCTGCGAATGCGTAAGTAGCTAATTGTTCTGGCAGAAAAGTGTAGCTTCAGCAACGCTTTGCTTTACGCTACCGAAAATCTGATCTTATCTCCTTTAAAACAACGTTGATAAAAAGGAAAAGTAACTCGTTTCTATCACTGTTTCTCTCTCTTAATGCCTATAGAATTCTCTATTGAACTTAATTTTTATTTGATGATAAAATCAAAAAAAAAAAAATCTTGTCTTGACGTTTCGGTAAAACTGTTGTCCTCGTCAGGATAAGTAAAGATCTGGTTTCTCAAGGTTAATCTAATGGTTTTTTTTTCTTTCCAAAATTGATCTGAAAATATATTGTCTTAAAACACTTTTAAGCAAATTTAGTATCATAAAGTGGCTGAGGCAGTTCCTGAACCATAGCGATTTCTAATTCATCAGGTAACTTATTTCTATTGATAAGTAGGACGAGGCGTCCAGTTAGTAAAGGATAGTTTTCGGATAGCGACGAAGACCGAGAAATTCTGCGACTGGCAATAAAATTCCATAAAGATCTATTTAGAGTTTTTTTTATAGGTATATTGTTTTAATGTATTTTTCAGCTCCTGAACACGAACCTCATATCGAAACATTTACTGCGATGCCACAGTACAATACCTCCGTACCGAAAATCAAAATCACTGTTACTTGGACGGTAAGTTCCTGTCTCTCTTATCCTCTTAAAATATCTCGTTGTTTTGTTATGTTTTAATAAAATGAGGTCGACTGCGATACCTCTCCATATTGTCCTTTTAAGTAAAATATATATATCAGCAGCAACAACAACTAATAAAGATACGTCTGTTTCATGCAAGACACCAACCAGACATTATTGTTACAGGAAGGCTTACATATCGGAAACTTTACACAGCCTCGAGACCTCCCGGGGTTTAATACGGGAATAAAACCACTGTTAGTTACGAAAACCTAAAAAGAAAGGTTTTCTGGTAGGCTTTCGTTGGGGTTGCTCAGTGAATCGCAGCTTCGGAAGAGACCGGCACCCACAAAAAACTTGCCATTCTTGGCACAGACGCAACGCAGAGATGTCTGACCGTTTGCTGACTTAGCCTTCGTTCAGCTTTTGTTTCAAATCTCTTACAATATCGCGCTAAACTAAAGGTGTGGCGTCCGACACAATGTAGCTTGTGATCATCTTGACAGGTAATAATATTGCGTTGAAATTAATATTGCTGTTCAGTTATGAGAAATTAACATATTAGTTATGAGGAAATTGTCTACATTTAAACATTTTGGTGCACCTGAAAGAAAATTTGTACACCACGGGCAAAATCCCATTCATCTTATAGCCTTCACACAGTTACCGTTCCTCCTTCATCCCACAGCCTTCACACAGTTACCGTTCCTCCTTCATCCCACAGCCTTCACGCAGTTACCGTTCCTCCTTCATCCCACAGCCTTCACGCAGTCACCGTTCCTCCTCCATCCCACAGCCTTCACACAGTCACCGTTCCTCCTTCATCCCACAGCCTTCACACAGTTACCGTTCCTCCTTCATCCCACAGCCTTCACACAGTCACCGTTCCTCCTTCATCCCACAGCCTTCACACAGTCACCGTTCCTCCTCCATCCCACAGCCTTCACACAGTTACCGTTCCTCCTTCATCCCACAGCCTTCACGCAGTTACCGTTCCTCCTTCATCCCACAACCTTCACACAGTTACCGTTCCTCCTTCATCCCACAGCCTTCACACAGTTGCCGTTCCTCCTTCATCCCACAGCCTTCACGCAGTTACCGTTCCTCCTTCATCCCACAGCCTTCACACAGTTACCGTTCCTCCTTCATCCCACGGCCTTCACACAGTTACCGTTCCTCCTTCATCCCACAGCCTTCACACAGTTACCGTTCCTCCTTCATCCCACAGCCTTCACACAGTTACCGTTCCTCCTTCATCCCACGGCCTTCACACAGTTACCGTTCCTCCTTCATCCCACAGCCTTCACACAGTTACCGTTCCTCCTTCATCCCACGGCCTTCACACAGTTACCGTTCCTCCTTCATCCCACAGCCTTCACACAGTTACCGTTCCTCCTTCATCCCACAGCCTTCACACAGTTACCGTTCCTCCTTCATCCCACAGCCTTCACGCAGTTACCGTTCCTCCTTCATCCCACAGCCTTCACCCAGTTACCGTTCCTCCTTCATCCCACAGCCTTCACACTGTCACCGTTCATTATTCATCATAGAGCCTTTTTTTACCGTTTCTATTCATTCTGAACTGTTTCTACAATTTGCCTCTCCCTTGATCATCAATTCCCTGCTGTTGGGATTTTTCCGCTTTGTATTTTTGCAGCATATTTCCCTGTTGCTTGTATTCCGTTCCCCATCTTTGTTCCTTTTGAACAGCTCAGTAAATGTATTTTCGCGTTTTAACTTAATCCAAAGAGGCCCCACAGCCCAGTCTTCCCTCTATGTACGCCCCCTTTCTTTCTCTTTGCCGCGAATTCCTTTCATGTTGATAAAATTTTAATTTCTTTCAACAGATTTTGAAAAAAATATACGACGCAATACAATCTATCTTTTTCCAGGGATAAATCATTAATTCTCTTCCTTTCCATAGAAATGATTAAAAACGATCTGATCTATTTCTATTTCTAATCTTCCTTCTTTTTTCCCAAGCTGCTGTTGTCTCTCCAAATATATCGAGCAGCCGTGAAGATGTTTCACGGATAATAGGGCTCTCGAGTTCTGATATTGTGCCCCATCTTCACTTCTCTTCTATTTCGTATATTTAATTAAATCAATAAATTAACAAATAGATGTTTCCCTAATCCCGTTGGAACCTTCGATTAGAAACATCGCATTGAAGTAAACCAAGAATTTTAAAGAAACATTAGAGACGACAGAGTTGGCTCTTTAAAGTTATTTTCAAACAAAAAGAAACGGTTTTCACTTTGCGGATACTGTTTTTTGTCCCCTATTATCGTTCTACTATTTCTAACCCTTAATTATTCCGCTGTTTATAGTAAAACCGACTTAAATACGCCCACTTTTCCATGTTCCTCTAGTCACCGGCCCGTATCCTACACGATCCAATCGTTACCCGGTTCGTTTTATTTTCCTGCGAATCTAATTGGGAATAGAATTGTGAGACCGCATTTTTTTATTGTCTCTTTTATTGTCTTCTTTCGCCTTACCACCCACCCACCCGTCTAGCTGCCGCAACTGGAGCAGAACGCAACCGTTGGTCGAGAATGAGCGGGCGAGACGGAACCACCCTCGAGTAGGCAGCGGCTTTATGGGCCCATGGGGAATTCGTGTATAAAACCATCATTACCAAGCCGTTTCCTTAGCATTCTTTGTTTCATATAAGCTCTTTATACGGAGAAGCGGTTAATTACTTTAAGCTTAAAAACTAACTTTTCAACAGAACGAACATCGCCGGCGGTTTTATCTGACACTTGTCTCTATTAGAAGAAGAAGAAGAAGAAAGATGCATTTTTACGACGTTAGCTGTTTGCCACTCAGCTGCATTAGACTGTTCACTAATTACTTCAGCACTTGAAAGGTTTTGAAAGATTATCTCCCCTTGGGCAGTTTGAAAGTCTCCAAGCTAATAACAGACCCTCGGGGTTGTTCTCAGCTAATGTGCTAATACGTCTATATAACTTGTTAAAAACTGCTTAAAAGGAGCTGGTGTCTACGGCCGCTGTATCCTAAACGTTTGGCATCACACGGGAGATAGTGATTAATTACTATTAAATCTGCAAGCGCACAAGAATAACGGTTTTGCCAAGAAACAGGAAGTTCTGATAGACACTCAATGTCGTTTTTAACGTTGAAGTAACGCCAGTTAACACTTCCAGCCTCTGTGTTTAATAACACACAATTATTTAGCAAATAACTCGAAAAGCAATTTCGAGAAAACGAACTTGCTTACATTTCTATAAACACTGGTATTTCATTCTTTTTGTTTAAATATTGATTTTGGTTTCATCAGTTTCCATCCAATTAGCCTCCGTTCCAAAATACAAGAGCTTGTCAACAAAATATCTCTGTTAATTCATTTTATCGTTTATATAGGTTACAGTTAAATAATAAATGGCTGTGAAATAATTGTTGATAATTGTATTTAACTCTGCTTCTGCGTTGCTTACGTCTGTGTAGAGACAAACAAACATGGCTAAGCTATTGTATGCACATCGCTTTATTTCAAATAAAACAGATGTATATAATCAGAGAGACAGGAAATTTAAAAACGTATAAATGGATTTTTTAAACTTTAAAAATATTATTTAATTTAAATGGATGATCACGGATAACATAGGGTTTATCTGAGAGAGGAAAAAATGTCGAAAACTTCGATGAAATCAGCTCTAATAATGATGACAGTATAAGATAGACTACCAAGGCTAGGATTTTCTTCCTCGATCGCTGTAAAAAATATTTCTCCAGATGATGAATATAGCTTTGGATGTTTCGATTAAGCGTACCTGGCATCATGCTGCCTGTGACACACATTCACAGTGCTTTTGACACTTCAATTTACCGTCTATAATAGCGGCTGTTCAATCTATCAAACATTTTATATTTAATAAAGATAAGCTGATTTGCCCCAGGCTGACGCTTTAAATCCGACTTTAATATTTTACGTCTCAGTCACTGTCCATGCCATGCAGTTTGTTCCACTCGCTCATTTAATGATACATTTGGATATCTATTAGATTAAAAATACTTTTTGGTATTTTTTTTCTTTCTCCATCAGGTCATAAACTCTGAAACTAACCGATAGTTGGAGTCATCTTCAGATGTACCTTTGTGACGCTCAGTATTTGTACTCCAGGTTTTCCTGGTCAAACATCTTTGATAACGCCCTGCAATTAAGCTTATTTATATCTACGTGATTTACAAGATGCCTCATGGATCGGATCTCAAGCGTTTTGCATGCTATAATTAACATATTAACTGGCCTATAATTACTGGAATCACCTTTGGAATTTTCATTAAAAGCTGCTGTTACATTTTCCTCTTTGAATATCGACAGAAAGTACTTTTCTGATATAAAACTGGTTTAACTGGTTTTATACAAGAGTACTTGTATCTTTTAGACCAGGATATAGCTTTTGTTTGTATACATCCCATTTTTCTTAAAAAAAAATAATAACTTTATCTCTGGATACATCTCTGCGCTTAACTTACGTATAAAATCTCTTAGGAACGCTTTTTGCATCCTCGTTAATTCCTCGATGTTTACCTTGGCGGAACAAATTGGACTGGCGCATTTTTATAACGTCTTTATACAGACATCTATATATCGCAGCTGTCCTGGCTGTTGTATATAGGTCTCTTTTTTACACGAACCGTATGTAAAACCTTCCTGGTCATCACACAGGATAGCGCTTTAATTTTCTTCGCATATTATGAATATGCTCACCGACAACCGTATAATAGTATGGAATTATTTTCTCAGCATCACTGTCATCTGACAAGATCGCTGTCTCTCATTATTTACCTTGCGCAAGTTCCAGGTTTCGGAAATTCTGACTGATATTTTTCTTATTAACACGCTGCTAGCCCGGCCAGAGTCTCTCTCTCTCTCTCTCTCTTCTCTCTCTATATATATATATATATATATATAGATATATATATCTCTATATCTCTCTCTCTATCTCTATATCGCTCTCTCTCTCTCTCTCTCTCTCTCTCTCTCTCTCTCTCTCTCTCTCTCTCTCTCTCTCTCTCTCTCTCTCTCTCTCTCTCTCTCTCTCTCTCTCTCTCTCTCTCTCTCTCTCTCTCTCTCTCTCTCTCTCTCTCTCTCTCTCTCTCTCTCTCTCTCTCTCTCTCTCTCTCTCTCTCTCTCTCTCTCTCTCTCTCTCTCTCTCTCTCTCTCTCTCTCTCTCTCTCTCTCTCTCTCTCTCTCTCTCTCTCTCTCTCTCTCTCTCTCTCTCTCTCTCTCTCTCTCTCTCTCTCTCTCTCTCTCTCTCTCTCTCTCTCTCTCTCTCTCTCTCTCTCTCTCTCTCTCTCTCTCTCTCTCTCTCTCTCTCTCTCTCTCTCTCTCTCTCTCTCTCTCTCTCTCTCTCTCTCTCTCTCTCTCTCTCTCTCTCTCTCTCTCTCTCTCTCTCTATCTCTCGCTATCTCTATATCTCTCTCTCTATCTCTATATATCTCTCTCTATCTCTCTCTCTATCTCTATATCTCTTTCTCTCTCTATCTCTCTCTCTATCTCTATATCTCTATATCTCTATCTCTATATCTCTATCTCTATCTCTCTCTCTCCTTATCTCTCTCTATATATATCTCTATCTCTCTCTCTATCTCTATATCTCTATCTCTCTCTATCTTTTTCTCTATCTCTCTCCATCTCTATCTCTATCTCTATCTCTATCTATCTCTATCTCTATCCATCTCTATCTCTCTCTCCATCCATCTGTCTCTCTCTCTATCTCTCTCTCTGAAAAAATGCTGGGAACAGAAATCTAGAATCGCATTTCCTTTTACTGGACTCTAAACTGGCCGATATGTAAAACTAATCACGGACGCAATAGAAAAATGTGCGACTAAGTTCGATATGTTATGTTTCGCACTCCCAGCTGGTATCTAGATAGCCAAAATCAATGATTACTACGGTTATGTATTACTTCGTGAATTCATTTTACAAATGTCTGGACGACTCAGATCTCGATAAAGGAGAAAACAGTTCGTTTTTTTTTGTTATATTTTACTTAAAAATTTTTTTTTTTTTTACAGTAGCAATTTTCCATGAAGTAGATGTATGAGAAATAAATGATAACCATCTTCTGTATTAATATTAATTATTTTGTGTGTGTGTGTGTGTGTGTGTGTGTGTGTGTGTGTGTGTGTGTGTGTGTGTGTGATCTCAGTTTTACAAATTACCTTTAATGGTTACGTTCAAAGAAACATTCTTACCTGCTTAATGTTATTTGTCAGATTGTATCCATTCATTTAAATGACTTTTTCCTATGCAAATTTAAATTTATTTCGAAATCTTACTTCATTTTATTTCGAGAATCAGCAGAAAAGAAAAGAAAAATATACTTGTTTTTCAGGATCCGGATATAGAATCCTGGAACTGTGAGCAGATCGTCGGCTACTTCATACGATTTACAACCCGGAAATATGGTATCCCACCG
Organism: Nautilus pompilius; assembly: GCA_018389105.1. Lineage (NCBI taxonomy): Eukaryota > Metazoa > Mollusca > Cephalopoda > Nautilida > Nautilidae > Nautilus > Nautilus pompilius. The sequence goes on along the minus strand of JACATO010002211.1, from coordinate 107,928 downwards.
CGTTTGATAGAACTGGCCGGGAGTTCGGAGAAGTCGCTGAGCATCTCGGACCTGGAGCCGGCGACGTGGTATTGTGTCAAAATCTGGTTCCAGACTAATGAAGGTTCCGCCAGTCCTGAGACGAAATCCAGATGTGTTCTCTCCCCAGAAACGCGTAAGTTGTACTTAAAAGCTGTAAAATAGTCTTAAATATGTCAGTTGGTTAATTTATTTTCCGAGTACACAGACTGGCACTGCTATTAGTTAATGATGTATCTCCGTGTTTTTACCATTCTAAATAAAAAAATTAAAAAAAAAACGGTCACAGAGAATCAGAAAACTGTCTCTACGAGATATTTATGCGACACTGAAAGTAAAATATAATAAATATGACATAAAAGCCTATTAAAGGTAGTTTTATATTAGTCATCAAATACTGTGTATATAAATGTTTTTATTATCGAAAATTTGTTCATCAAGTTCCAGAGACGTTTTCGACTTGTAAATATTGTAAATGCCAAGTGTTTTAAAATTAGACTATGTTTTTATTTTCACTTGAAAGTGTCATAGCCTTTATTCATTTTCCAAAAGAATTCTCCGGGAAAATTATAGAAATCTTGAGAATCATTACTACTGGATATTTATACTTTCTTTGGTGAGATCAAAAGATAATTAGATCGTTCATTTTTGCACGATATTCACATGAGATGAAATACTGGCTCTCTATGGCTCTGGGTGTAAGGTTAGGGTTAATCTTTTTTTTTTTCCAAAAGAAACAGAAAATAAATTACGAAAACTTTCATTAGACGTGGATCGTTAATGCACCATAGACAAGTGCCAATTACCCCAATATTCTTTCATTATACTTTGATGCGTTATCCGTTTTTGGAGCATCCATCATGGCTGGTACATGCGTTACTAACTTACATCTAAATAAATAAAAGCCTTTGTTCCTCTCTCTTTGATTCCTGATATATTTCAACGGCATAGAGCAGGTATCTCAATAATTCTGGAAATAACGGTTCTCTCTCTCTCTCTCTCTCCATCTCTCTCTCCATCTCCATCTACTGCCTCTCTCTCTGTACTGACGTCATATCTCTCTGTGTAATGACGTCCTCACTCTCTCTTCTCCATCTCTCTCCTCACTCTCTCTCTCTCTCTCTCTGTACTGGACGTCATATCTCTCTGTGTAATGACGTCATCACTCTCTCTCTCCATCTCTCTCTCTCTCTCTCTCTCTCTCTCTTCTATCTCCATCTCTCTCGCTCCTCTCGCCATCTCTCTCTCCTCTCTCCCTCTCTCTCTCCTTCCATCTCTCTCTCTCTCTCTCTCTGCTTCGCCTCTCTCTCTCTCTTCTCTGTGTGTTGACGTCATATCTATCTCTACTAACGTCATCTCTCTCTCCCATCTCTCTCTCTCTCTCTGTACTGACGTCATATCTCTCTGTGTAATGACGTCATCACTCTCTCTCTCTCTCTCTCTCTCTCTCTCTCTCTCTCTCTCTCTCTCTCTCTCTCTCTCTCTCTCTCTCTCAAGGAAAAAATGCTGGGGAGAGAAACCGCCAGACGAGTATCTTCGCTTTTAATGAAATCTCCGATAATATGATAACGCTCCATAACATACAACATTGCAAATACATAATGATAGAATAATCTATCTTAGCAGCGGGTTAGACGTCTACGATGCTGCAAACATCCGGTGTGTGCTATAATGACCGTGTTGGGGTTTATGCTCGGTGCGAAATCACTGGTCGGATTGGACTCCAAACTACACCAGAGAAAACTTCGCCCCACACAGAAATCAATTCCTCCGTTAGCGCTCGATCTGCTAACATCTCGGTTTACCCCGCAGATTGTCAAAGCGACTGTATAAATGGCGATTCCGTTTAACGCCGATCGCCTTAGAAACCGGAAGCTTGAACGGTTTCTAGTGAGGTTTTAAGGGTTGAAATGACAAAACTTTTGGACAGCGTGCGAACGTGACGTGAGACGCGACTAGTTGGGAACGAGGGTACCAGGTTCGGGCGCCCCCTGGCGGCATGTCTCAACAAGTTCTCGGTGGCGTAGACTTTGTCATTCTTTTGTCTTTAACCGCCGGTCTCCTCCTCGGTGTCTGTTATTGAAGGGAGATTTCAGTTTTGGGAGGGATGCTCCATTATTATCCGGCCAAGAATGATCGAGCGTGTTTTGTCTATTTCCAGTTTGATATCTGCTCTCGTGTTTGTGTAACGGAACGGTAGAGTCGGCGCCTGTTATCGACTTTACCGCTAACGAAACAATAACTGCGCAAGTTAAGCAAAAACTTTTAAATGCGTTAGATTAAGATGTGGAGAATGATCTGGACCAATTCGCGCAGACAATCGACTCTGCTCCAGGTGCTTGTCGGTTAACCTGAGCGCGATGTGGGCAGCTGTTGCCATCCATGAGAATAAAACTGTCCCTAATAGCACCAGCTTATGGCTTCACATAAACATTCAAGATCTCACCCCTGTACCTTAAGCCTGAAATGGTGTCCTTAAAAAAACACACGGAGGTCAGGCTAGCCATCCAAGATCATCCTTCCTACACTATCAATGGGCCACCCGCCTCCATAGCGGTCGTGTTCAGCAAAGCTGGCATCTCGTAACCTCTCCATCGGCCTTTCTCCTCATTCCGGCAGGTCGGTCTGTAAACTCCAGGCGAACTTGCAAAGTGCTTGGGTTCAGAGTCTCGTGGTCCGCGCCCCCTTACACGGTCTACAGTCTGGTCCCACCGCGCCTTATAAGGATACAAGCTTTTCTCGACTGCTTGGTATTGGCACAAAGCTGGCTACGTGCAATTTTGCCCAGAGACATTGACATCTATTCCATTCTGAATTCAGCTGACGCTCTGTCCGGAAACGGCGTCTTCTCGTTAGGAAGACCAAAGAGCGATCCTGGCCGAGGGCCTTCAGATGCCGTCTCTGTCGCTGTTGTGCTATTCTGTATCAAACAGGTTTTTTAAGTTACCAGTTTCAAGAAAGCATCTCTTAGATGACAACATGCAGCACGTGACCATTTACGAGAAAATCAGTGGGCCACATTCACGTGCATCTCACATCTCGACTGTTGATAATCAGCTGATTCTGAGTGGGATACTTTACAGTATTATTATCCATTATAACCCGGTTTCTTCTTCTCGAAAAGTAGTATCCTTGTCTGATGACAGCAGCAGTCTCGGTCTTGACGAACAAATACTGTTCCGGGTGAAGTCGACTCCCTGCGCCATATCGCCCGACACCCTTATCAGGTACCTTTAATATTTTCTGTCTGAAATGGTTTTCAGCCTCAGCGTACAAGGGCAGGTCTGAACGGACAGTGACAAACCGCGCTCGGATAACACGACTCCCTACCCCATGCCCTTAACCTTTCCCCATTCCTCTGCCCCGTGGCAGTTGCGTACAAAACACTAGACCGCGTCACCATCTGATGTGAGCCCAAATAGTCTGAGATAATCTTCAAAATTAAATTTATCGGACTCAGCTGAGCTGAATTTCTTTCTCTCTTTTTACGGAATAATTGTGAGCAAGATGTCGTTACTTACCACTATACCATGGAACGTAGGTTTTATTACGGTAATTCCACTGTGAGGAGTCTCTTTGGGTTCCGGGGACAATCAGGAATCCATTAGCATTTTTAAAAAATAATAGAAACTCTGCGCTATCGCTTTTTTTTTTGGAAATCGGCCATAGTCTTCGCAGCAGCGCCCTGATGAGCTCATTCCGGGATGATTAAATATCTCCGTGGAGGTCACGTGTACATAGTTCAACGACAAACGAAGGAGCTACATGTATATTAGATTGCCAATCCGACCAAGAGTTAAATGCCACAGACCTGGCAGTAGATCAGGCCCTGGCTTCTCTCGATTCGCCAACTGAACGCATTAAAAGATAGCTGCACAAAATACCAGGCTACGATTTATATAAGAGCCTGTTAGTCTTCACCGCGATATCAGAGAGGCCGGAAATGGTTTGGCAAGGAAAATTGGCGCTGTAGCCGCCCGTGGGCTGTGTTATCTACACCCTGTGATGTCCGATGTCACTGCGGGGGGAAGGGGGGCGCCACCGTGCCAAACCGTAAACTCTCGTCAGTGACGCGATAAACTATCGATGTATAATTTTTACTCGTGCTTAATGTCGGCAGCAGCCTTGTCGTGCGGTTCTAAATACTTGGATGTTTCTTGTCTTTATTTCAAGTTCCGCCTGCCCCAAGAAATCTCTATTTAAAGAAGCGGTTCAGCACATCAGTGGTCGTGGGATGGGATCAGCCGGAACCACCGAGAGGCAACATCACGTCCTACAGGGTCGCCTACTGGGATACCAGGCCGGCCAAGGGTCAAGACGTCAAAGCGACCGAGTATCACAGCGAATTAGCCCTAAACAACCTACAGCCCTTCACCCACTACAAGCTGACGGTATGTCAGTTACACGCGCACGCAATTTTTCTAAAGTGCAATAATAATTTAATACTTGTAAAACAAAAGAAATATCTATTTGAGCAGTTAATTGTATAATGAAGTCAATAACGTTAACAGGCCGGCTGGCTACTTTCAACTCGTTTTGTCGTGTTGTCTGTTTCGCCGCCATTGATGTAGCTTTCACCTCTTTGATACATCACCGGAACACGGACAAATATTCTATTCCATCACCCTGTCCACGCACTTTTGATTTATCTATTTCTCAGAAAATATTGTTGTAAAACCTAATGACGGCGATTCCATTACTTCTGCGGAGAGAAGTTTACAAAAGCACTGTAATTTTTCATCTAGTTTGAATATTCTCTTCATATTTCATTCTTTTCTTTTAATCGTTTGTCTGTCTTACGTTCGGCTCACCTGTTTGTTGAAAAGAAGGCATTTAGATGAAAAATGAATCGAATGTTTGAATTAATTCAATCTATTTCTATTCAAGATGTAAATGCCGCGGTAGAAAAACTTAATTTATTATTGTTCGGAAATGATTCAGATGATTTCTATCGATGTAGGATCAATGCTACATTTGACTGAGATAGGTAATGCAAAATCGTTATAATTGGCCCTGTGATCTACATAACTTCCCGGTTGTTGTTTTATTATTATTATTATTATTCTTGTGTTGCTGGCCTTCGTAGTCTCTAGGTACAGTTCAATCACATTCTATTGTTGTTTTTATTTATTAGGTTCGCGCGAAGAACTCGGCGGGAGTAGGAGACTCAAGCGAGGTTTTGTCATTCACCACAGACGAAAGTTGTAAGTCTTCTTTCACCTTTAATTTTTGACACCATTTTAAACATTCCTGCCACTCGTCAGGTGTACAGGTGTGAATCTCGATGTAAAAGCGAATCACCTGTAGCTACTACATCTGCTGTGCGCTGAGAGGGGGAGAGAACCAGAACGAAGAACAGGTGGCGCTAATGGCGTATTGATGATAGCTACCAAAAAGGTACAGATCCCGAAATCATTGTTCTCTTGCTTCGTTCCCACCCCACTATCTTATGTAAATTTCTAACAGGTACAATCTATTCCAGTATCTCTATTGTAATCATCTCTCCTACAACTTCAAAGCAGAATGGCCGTCGTCTCTCTCGAATAGTTTCGGGTATAATCAGTGTTAATAAGTGTAGGCACCCCGAGGACAGACACCTTAACACCCTGATGAACCCTGGGTTCGCCGTCTATGATCGTACAGTTTGAAGTAAATAACAGCTGCGCTATCGCGTCAGATATTCCTCGGATTGCGTTATGTTCTAAATCTCTACGGTGGCGCGAGAACGAGGCTGCCATTCAAGCACACACACACACACACACACCACACACACGCACGATTGTCTGCCCTTTCGGTTCAGCGATAACGTGACCTCGGGTATGAACATAACCGCTCTGGTCTCGACCGTGTTCGGAACTTTTCTTCCGACTCTGCCAAACCAAGTGACAAACAGGGTCGGCCGTCAGCTGTTGTTCGTCTCCCTGCTGTGAAAATCCACAACACAGTGTTTGTGTGCATATAAATATATAAAGCAGAGTAATGAAGGAGCATTAGTCCCGTGTTGATACCCAGGAGACAGCAGCCGTGTATTTCAGCTGGAGAGAGAAATACCGCGGTATCATCAACAGCCGTAGACCGGAGAACTCGAGTTTGATCGCCGATTGGGGCCTTTGGTTTCTAGGCGATTTTCTCCCTCTCTCTCTCGCTCTCTCTCCTCTCTCTCCATCTCTCTCTCTCTTCTCTGGTGTTCTGCGCCATCCTCTCTGTTGGAGTGACGTCATCTCTTTGACGTCATCTCTCTGTGTTATGACATCATCTCTGTTATGACGTCATATCTCGCTCTACTGACGTCACCCACCTCTGTTATGAGGTCCTCTCTCTGTTCTGACGCCATCTCTCTCTCTCTCTCTCTCTCTCTCTCTCTCTCTCTCTCTCTCTCTCTCTCTCTCTCTCTCTCTCCATCTTCTCTCTCTGTCTCTACCTGTCTCTACCCCACCCCCAGCTAGTACCCTGGGTTTTCCCTAAGCCTTTTGATTTCTTCCCAAATCTAAAATCTCCAGACGGGTTTTTCTATGTCTGTTTCGAGTTCTCCCGTCTGTCAGCGGATCTTCTTCAGGGACATCGCGCTAGGAACTGGCGTCCGATACACAGTATTACAGAACCACATGATGAACAAGCAGGCACGAAACTAATGCATGTTCGTGTATGACGTACACCGAAATGTCAAACCCAATTATCCACAACTATAACAGACGAATAGACACAAAACTGCACTGCGCATCTTTGATGCTGACAAAGTTACCAATTTCCTGTCTGACGGCAGAGCTGTGGAGTCACACAATTAGGTATCAAATGTTTATATTTGACGAATGCCTACTGAAATTAATATAAAGCTAAATTCTATGGATTTTCACATGTTTGCACACACATTGTTGTTAGGACAAAAGTCGAATGATTATTTTTAGAGAAGGGCTGTATAGAATCTGAAAGCAGTTTCTCTCTACCAGTCATTACGAAACTCTTTCAGCTCAGTACGTTCCAACAATGCTGTAGCGGAAGTTGACTTCCTGCAGTGCACAGAGTTTTCCGCATTATAGCCCATTATTACTGCTGTAGTTTCTGGGATTTGCATCAGCAACACAACTGTTTTTAGGTGGGGGCGTCAACCATGAACCCTGTTTGGCTAATCTTGCAAAGGGGAAAGGTTTTCTTAATTATTGGCGAACTAGCAAGTTTAAGGTTCCACACACCTACTCGTCGGGGCTTTTTATAAAGCAAAGAGGTTAAACGTCTTCTTTTTCGAAATTTTTAAAAATAAATTTTAATATTAAAGCAAAAGCGATAAGCATATTAATTATATGGAAACTGCGTTTGGTTGACTGCGGAGATCTGGGTTGGAAGCCTAGGAGACGCGTATTTTCTGGGTTAGCCTCTGTCCATAGATATAGTGAGCGCTCTTCAAGCGCCAACTCCCTACCTAAAGGGTTAAATCACGGTGACGCTGTTTACTGCTAGCAAAACAATCAAAGCTACAATAAAAAGAAAGGTGGGTCGTGGGGTGATTGGCTCGAGGAAGTAGTAATTAAAGTACTTGTCTGAAAAAACACTAATTGTTAGTGGTTGTTTCCGTAGACGGCTCAACAGCGAACTGGAGGCGAGCTGGCTTTGTTCTCAAACGGTTCCATCATGAGATGGAATTCCACAGGACCGCGCCTTATTCTTTCTTGAATATCGAAACCATGTGAAACTGGATTAGCACAGTGCGCGCCTTTGATGGGACCATCACAGGAAATCCCTCTAGGTGCTCGGTCATGGAACCATCTTCAGGAAAACCAGACATTCTTCGTGGAAAGATGGTTTGATCCATATTAACAGTATGTTAACGTGACGCATGCATCTAATGCTATTAATGTATATTTATATACAGTATATTAATTTTAAATAAACAAACACATTTCTTGTTCCAAAATTACAAGACTGTTAAACACACATTTAGAGTTTGCTTGTGTGTGTGTGTTCAAGTAGGACAAAGCTGCAAAGTGATTTAAGTCGAGGTTCATGCAGTTACACGCACATCTGATGTACATTAAGATTTGAGAGATTTTTTTCTTATAAGGCAGAGTAAACACTAATTATCTTCGAACCCCACTATCAGGTTTGCCAAGTTTCAGAGCGGATCTAAAGCTGAGAAACGTCTTTCGAAAATTAATAAACGAAGTCCTGGAAGTGTGCATACAACAACACGCAAGCTGCAAATATCTTGAGAGAATCTCTGAAATAAAATGATTTTAACGTACAACTGATACCAAGATGAGAAGTTAATAACAAGAATCTAAGCCCAATCGATACTGATCAAAACAGTTTGGACGTGGCAGGAAGAAAAGATAACATGTACGAGTTTGTTGTGATATTTATCTAGATATTAAAGGGAAACTTGCATAGAAAGTGAAAAAGATAATTCATTTTATTTGAATACTTATGACAAGCCAGTCTTCCATGATAAGTTAATTTAGTATTCAAAATGAACCCATCGATGCCAATGGTGATCATTTCATAACAAATGACAATTTTCATCATTTGATAAATTATACAAGGAAAATTTTTCAAACGATAAAACTTTGATGGTTTCACTTAGAGTGAGGCATAATTCTTGTATAAGAAACGGTTGTGCAGTACTATTTTCTTCTTAATGTAAGTCGTATCATGCCAGCTATGTAAATAGTTTACAATCTATTGTTCTTATCTCGACTAATTTTTTTTAAAAAATGTAATAGATTTAAAAAATACAGAGAAAAAACAACCTTTAAGGCAACAAACACTCACCCTGTCTGCCAGTTAGGCAAGGTTGTGGTTTTTCTCACTCCTCGGGGCGCGTTTCTCGGTGTGTACTCGAAAGTTCAACCAGGTGGCGCGTTTCTCGGTGTGTACTCGAAAGTTAAACCAGGTGGCGTGTTTCTCGGTGTGTACTCGTAAGTTCAACCAGGTGGCGCGTTTCTCGTTGTGTACTCGTAAGTTAAACCAGGTGGCGCGTTTCTCGGTGTGTACTCGAAAGTTAAGCCAGGTGGCGCGTTTCTCGGTGTGTACTCGAAAGTTAACGGAACACCTGAAAAACTAGTCAAGCATTCCAATCATTTTTGTGTTTAATGAAATGAGTGGTAGTTTGTAGATTTTCTAGAATATTCAGAGATATGTCAGTTTTTTGTTTGCTGTTATTTTTGGTTTGTACACATTTTTTTCGAGTGAACAACGGACTTTTTCTAACTGTCATTCACAAAATTGCACTGCATCTTTCTGCTTCTGTGACCTAATGAAGGCAAAACTCTATGGCGACCCTAAATCAGTCAGTTCACTTACTTTCTACAGGTTTGTCTTTTAAGTGTGAACTTATGACAGCGCTATGTTTAAACATTATCTTAATTATCGGAGATATGCGAATATTAAGGCTTCCAGAAGATGCAGTCTCCCTTAGGATGTACTGAATAGTAAAACTGTCTAGAATTCGCCAGTAATTTTGTTCTGAAATACTGCATTCGTGTAACCGCAAACGCAAAGAGTATACAAAATTTTATGTTGTCAAATTCCACAGTGATTTCTATTTATGAAACTATTTTTCTATATTACTCTGTCAAAACCTACACAAATCGAATGTTTATTTACGCGTTATTAATTTATAATATTAATTTTATTACTTTTCTTATCATTTCTTTTCCAAAATATATTCTAAATGATTTAGAACTCAAGTAATTATACACATTTTGTCGTTGGGTAAAAGAATGCGAGATATGTTTTTGACGATATAAATTCTAAACGAAATATTTAGAAATAGGATAAATTAATGCAAAGAAGGTGACATGATAATGAAACAACAAATACCCTTCATTGACACGTGAGAGTTAGGTAGATTTTCTTCGAAATTCTATATTTTAAAAGTATATTAACCTCGATTAGTTGTGGTCTACTGAACTAAGCCGATCTTCTCAACAATATCAGAGAGGTATTTCCCTCTTCTCAGCCTCTAATCTCACGACACTTTCGTTGTGGTTTTGGTTCTCTTAGCAGCTGCTTTGTTTATACAAAAATAATACGAACTTTGACGTCGAATGCTCTTAGGATAGAGTTCGTTGCATGTATACTCCCAGGATGGTTACCTACGTTTTACCCTGTACGAAAGATGAAATACCTTGGCCGGGCATTCGTCTTCATTCTGTCACTCTCAAGTCGCATGGCAATTATGAAAGTTCTGAATTTCGTCATGCGAGAAGCATCCTGAGACGTGACTGAGCCAGATTTGCAACTGGTTTCGGCTGAACAGGAGCAAAGATTTCTATCGTGTGTTAATTAATCCTCCTCACGTTTAAGAAATAAGGCCACAAAGTTATCGCCCTTAGATCAAAATGCTAGCATTTAAATAAACTGAGCAAAACTAAATTGTTCCTTAATTATTTCAATTATTTCTCTATCAAATTAGGGCTTAATTTTTTAATCCACTGAGATAATGCCAGCTTTTATGCGAATACTTTCTTGTTTTCTTTTTTCTAATCCTGTTTTTACTACTGTTATTGATCTACTTCTTTATATCCCTCTATCTTTTCTTTTAATTTCATGTCACTGCTCGTAATATTTCTTTAACCATCTCTTTTGCTTTGCTCTTCTAGTTTTACCAAAAATTGGTGATATATAAATCACACGAGTAATTCTGTTTTCGTAAACCACCGTCTCTCTCAAAAACGTTTCCATTCAGTAATCGTCTTCATCTATTATGTTATTTGTCTATATTCGCCTAAGTACGAAAGTGTAGTAGAAAATTTGGAAAAGCAATAATTTAATCAGAAGTATCCTGATATCCAAATTCAAAGGCTATCCAGAGAAAGCAGAAAATTCTTGATTAATCCGACTCGTCAAGACTGGCGATACGAACAGCGATTCTTACCTGGAGGCCCCTGAAATTTGATATATTTCTTCTAAGTTAGATTCATAAACATCACTTTGCTGTCAGGTAGCTTTTATGGAATGCATTTATTTCGTTGAGAAACTTGTTTATAATATTGAGTAATTAATTTGTACGTAGGCTCTCATCCGTAACCGCCCCTAGTGAGTGTTCGGTAGCTTCGTCTTTGGGCCGGTCAGGGATAGATGCTGAACAAATGCAAACTAAATAAGGAAATAGACAGAATTTCTTTCTTTCAACCTGTTGCAATCTATAGAAGGAAGGGTTTTATTTAGAGATGGAACTAAATGATTTAAGTTATAAAATCAAATTTGGAAGATAAGGTATTTTTTAAAATATTAACGAAATATTACAGAGGTATCTCGCTGTGTTAGTCGGCTAATGGCTTCAGATCTGTTGGCGTCATGAATTTTCGTCGAGTTCAAATTGGACTCAGTAAGTACATGTGGTAGTAACTATCATATCGCCTTCATATATAAATAATGTTTCTAAAAAGTCTTGCGTTCTATAAATATATTGAATAGAGAAAATGGCTTTTGTTAATTCTTCTTCATTGTTTTCTTATTCGATTTCTATTCTTTATCTTTTGTTTTCCCCTCTCCTCTATCCTAGGCAGATGTTCTGGGTGTTGTCATTAGGGCGTAAATTCAACAACTTTGTCACTTTTTCTTCAACGTCAGGTTTCTCAAAAATGCAGATTCTAGATTATTTGTTGTTCTTTTCTTTTGCACTTAGTTTGCGATCTTTTTGCTGCTGATGTATACAATAAAGATGGATTTTTTTTTAACCGATCTTCGTGTGTTACTGCACCAGAAATATTCTGCATTTATGAAAGTTTGGCATTTTGAAAGCCTTTTAAGAAATTGGCACTGACTCTCTGACTTGGAACTCCGTCCGAGACTGATGATGCTCTCTGTGGCGAGATCAAACAGCCCCCGGATCAGAGACAAGTAATCTGAATCACAATGTATAATCAAAGGAAAATACATTATTAAAAAATAAGCAAATTGGGTATTGCTTTTCCGCAGCGATAATAAGAGCGAAGCACGTTAACGAGATTTCCAATGGTAATTTTATAACCTTTCACTATCCCAGCTTTGTTAACGAAGGAAAAGTTTAAAAAATGGAATTGAATGGAAATCGATTTACGTATTTTTTATTTGAAATAACTTTAAAGTTTGACAGGAAGAACACGAGATAATATTTAACTGTTCTGCATGTTTTCAGTACCAGGATTTGTGAGATCGTTCCGGAATACCAGCAGGTCTTCTCACTCAGTCGAATTCCGGTGGATGACACCGGCAAACCCTAACGGACAGATTCTGTTTTACACGGTAAAGTATGCCAGGCGACGATTACTTTTCTTGTTTGAATTATTCTGAAACATTTATCGTTTTTGTCGAGTATTGTTAATTTGGATCTTGAAATGATGAGAATGAGAAAGCATGCTGCACAGACGAAAGTAAAGTTAAATCGCAAAGTTTTGAGAGAGAGAGAGAGAGAGATGGAGAGAGAGAGAGATGGAGAGAGAGGGAGAGAAAAAGAGAGAGATGACGTCAGTACGGAGAGAGAGAGAGAGAGAGATGACGTCAGTACAGAGAGAGATGGAGAGAGAGAGAGAGATAGTGGTGGTGATGATGTTGATGTTGAGATAGTGAATCTTGAAGCATTATTGATGGAAATATCTGCAATTTCTACATTAAGAACGAGAAGACGGAAAATAGGCGATAAAAATAGTGGTTAAAATTTCTAATAAATTTTAAATGTATCTTGTACTGCTGTATGATACCAGTTGTTAATTTAAGTAATTTCGTGGTATAAAAAAATGTTCTTACATCATTAAAAAAATTCTGTTGTTATTCACGACTACAGGAAATGTGTTTCACAAAGGAAATGCCAACTTTCATTCTTCTATATTAACTGAGTTAAAGGCCCATAATATTATTGTTTTCAATGAATTAATTTACAATTTAATTTTTCTTTGTTATGTTGAGTAAATGTTACGTAAATACGATTTTTTGGTTCTTTATTGCAATCAATAAAGAACAATTAAAACTTCTTGTTCCCGGTTGTTGTTCTTAAGGAATTAATTAATTATTTGAATTTGAAAACTTGTATTACTTTAATAAATTTGGTCTTTTGTTCCGCTGGTTCTGCAGTTTGCCACCACACCGCCTGGAACCTGCCTTAACACTTTGTCTATCTCGCATGCATTCTGTAGGGTACAACTCGTTTGTTTTAATAAAAAAAGATTATGGGCTTGCAATGATGCTGTGATTGTATTTCTTCTGTCCTTACCTAGAATAATTACTGATAGCGGAAAAATTCCCTAATATATTCATTAAAAATATAATCTGTCCTGTAGCAGTATTATTTTATAAGTCACTATAAGATGGTCCATCTTCAGATGCAGAGTCGCAGCTGAATGAGAAAAGAAATTAGAATTCTAATCCTTCTTAACTCATATCCACTTCATATTCTTCCCAAACGCTGTGTCACTTCATATTATTATTATTATTATTATTATTATTATTATTATATGTAACACTATAAAACACTATCATAGATTTATTTCTTATGTGAAGTTTATAATAATTAGATGCTAGTCAGACTTCTTTCTCTGAAGTAGTTCCCACCTAACTGAATACAGTCATTCATCACGAAAACGCAAAGCACTCTTCAGATTTGAAAATAAGGAAAAGTACCATTGGGTGACATCCGGTGAGTAAGACATGACTAACAAATCGAATGTAAGGCCTTTAGAGGTAAAGTCATTTTTATTTCAATTTTATAGACTGAAATAACGAAACCTTGTGCTTTTCTACAGTATTAGTGGTTTCTCTTCCTTTCTTTCCTTTAGTGTTCATTTCTATTACCAAATTTCCACGTTTGTTTGATAGCCAGTTAACGAGGAATATTCCTTCTTGATTAACGTATTCTCTGTGTGTATCTACAGATATTATTGGCTGTTATTCCTTCTCATCCATTGAGCTGCATGAACTCGCTCACATTACCACAGAACCTTTCTTGACTCCTGCAAGTATATATATATATATATATGAAGCTTGCTTGTCTTTTTTAGCTTTCGTGCTGTGCTAGTGAGGACCGCGACATCAAAGTTTTACTCAGGAACGAACACAAACTTCCGTCAAACAAATTCCGCGAGGAAGTTGTTGGCCTCAGCCCGGCCACGGAGTACGTCTGTACCATAAACGCCAGTACCAGCAAAGGAACCGGACCTATGAGCCGTATCAGGGTTTGGACAAAAGGAAAAGGTATTTTTTTAAAATTCTTTTATAACTGGTCTCACGATCGTCTTGATATTTGGTTTGTAGTTACAATCGAACTTCATTAAAGATCGCGGATCTGTGGTAAGGAATTTGATGCTGCAACTGTAATTGTGGATGAAATCAGGGCGATCGGCTGTCAGTTCTACCCCTTTTCCCCGAAACTACTCGTTGTTTTACCGCTCCCATCACGGCCCCTCTGTTTTTCTCCTTGGCTAATATGGGGAGATTCTAACCCCCCCCCCACACACACACACAAACTCACAGGTTGACAATGAATCTGTTCATTTTTACGTGACATTTACCACCATCTGATATTTAGTGTTTGACGCGTAAAGACAGCCTTTCGGTTCTAAGATGACGTAAACTCGATTTTCCGTTCCTGAGCATTTTGCGGATCTGGATGTTCGAATAATCGAGATTCTGTCTGAGAGACTTAATTAATATTGGGCCGTAATCTCGTACATGGGAATTATATTAGATTAGTGACGTTTTACAAAGAGGGAGGGAGATGTGCCATAATTTGAGAATGTTTGTCAAACAGTGCCAGCCATCAGTTAGTGGATTGTGTCCTTTTATCACTGTTTCCGTGGAAGAGCTTCAGTTCTTGCACAATCGCTCGAGCAGCAACAATTGCATTTCCTCGGCTTCCTCCTGCTGCTCCAATCATGTCATTCAGGAGCCTCATCCTCGTCACCATCGTCTTTATCTCGCCATCATCACCAGTCATTACGCCTGCCGCAATTTCTTCATGTTTCAGCCTGTTTCCTGAACTTGTTTGTCGTAGCATCCTTTTTACTTGCCGTTTCTCTTCGACTGATCTTTCCGGCTGCATCTTTTGCTTCATTGTCCTCCGCTCGACGCCTTTTCAAGCTCCATCGACCAATACAATTCCTCTTTTATTATTAGAATAGCAAAACCTGCTCTGAATTACTGCCGGGAAGAAGCAGATTTTCCAGCAGTCCCAGTCATTAACGACACTTCGGATTTTATAAAACACCTTGAACTGGCTGCTTAAGGACAGTAACAATGAAAAGAAATGTTACTGTTCTTTGATATCAACTCGATGTTCTCTGAGCTAGCAGATTCCTTTTCCAAAGTCAACGAAGCTTTCTTGGGAATTCTTTAATTTTTCATGATTTTATGGACTCCCACATAAATTTTTACCAAACTGTTTCCTGAACACTACAATTCATCGTGCGCTTTTTGGATTTTTGTAGATTTTTGGAAGAGTATTTTAATTAATTTTCTTTAAGAAGTGGAAATTAAAAAGACTTGTATTCCCTTGTCAGCTTTATTTTATATGAGCTACTTGCATTAGCTCAGACTGAGGTCGCTACGTCATCTTTTATCTGCTAAAGTCTTGGGAGGGAAGGCTTTCCACTCCAGACCTGTTCCACAGCATTTCTATCGTTAGACGCCTGTTTTCCAACATTGGCTTCAAACCTTTCCTGAAATCAACCAACAGCGTTACCTTCCATGATAAGTTGCCTGATTCCATGACGTAACTTGAACTTTGCAGGCCTTTCGGAGTTTGCTGTAAATTTCCAGAAGCTCTCCATTTCAGAATGGAAGAACACAGCTTTTTGCGCACAGAAATTGGTCCTTCTTCGGTTCTTCACCCTTTTTTTGTGGAAATCAATAATACAAAGCACAGTGTTAACCGGTCAGGCATTTCCAGTTCTCTCGGATTCACTCGCAGAACCTTCGTGTTTTAGTTGTGTGCTTTCAAGTCACTGGCAGTTGCTTTGGTGATTCCAAATTATGCGGCCAATTCCGACACTCCTTTTCTAGTCTGAAGTTTCTGTCCAGGTGACAGATCAGTTCTTTTATCTTTCGCAGGAGGCGTTATCGGCTCGCAGAACCGAAGCACACCAAATAGCGACGGCTGTTCACACGGCCGCACCTGTGGGAATACGGGCAGATATTAGTCAACAGAGAGAAGTTGAGAGTAGTGTGAAGACATCAGTCGGGCCACAGCCGCTATCGTGACGTGGCTAGATGGAAGCTAATAAGGCCGTGGCTGACCCGTTAAATTGTGCCGCGTCATGTAGTATGGAATGAGTTAAAGATTGGCGTTCATCTAACTGAGGCACCGCAGCGGGCAGACATACAATAGCAATACGATCTCTTTAGTACAATCACTCAGTTCGTCATCTGTCTACGCATGTGTAATTTAGACACATGGAATTTTTATTACCAGGCTGTGTATACTTATAACTTCTTCTTTCTCTTTCGTTAGTTTTCCCAGTTTACAGAGACAATATTTACTCGGAAAACGTATTTCATTTCTCGATTTTGAAATGAAAACAGAAGGCGGAATGTGTCATAGATGGCTGTCTGTGGTAAATCACTAAAAGGGATAATAACAGCCCACGAATTCGAATTCTTGTTTGTTTTATAAGAGGGCGGATCATTAAAAAAAGAGAAAACACAAAATCTTCAATGCATTTTTGTATTCAGACCATAAAACATTACATTAAAAGGATGATATGGGTATCATGGGCCCCTAAACGTTTCAGAATACTTCTTCAGATAGAGAACACAGAGCTACTAATTATAAAAGCGAGTGCAGAGCAAACGCACGAAAGACAAGGCGTATTTTTAAAGCCCTTATATTCGTTCCACTATTACAGCGTCTTCCGGTGTAGAAATATACACTTCCCTCTAGCAGTAAGTAGCATCTCAGCGATTTACGTTACACAATCCTTAAGCGGATATTCAGTTGGTATGGTGTATTGGTAGAGATGTGGGGGCAGCGGTGCCAGGCGAGACTGTTTTCTAACTCATTTTCCTAAATATGGTATTTTTGAAGTAGTTATCATTTTCTCGCAGCTTTTAAGAGAAGAAAACTGAAAAAAACCACAAAGATGCGAAATCCATATTAGGCTGAGTAGACATTACCCAAAATTAATTATTTCTGATAAATAGTTAAGTATAAAGAAGGGAAAAGGCTATGCCCGAGTGTCTTCACATCTTCGTTATGGAACCACGTGGATAGAAGTGTAAGACAACAGACTGAATATCAAGTGTATCGAAAGCGGTTTCTCGGGCCCTTGTTCGAATTTCCAGTTTTGAGCGAGTGGAGGCCCCTTAATTGTTCCGGTTGCCCCTGTTTCGGTTTTCACCCTCACAGACCTACAATTTTCTAAGCGACTAATTGGCTCGTCATCAATCTATGGTTCCAAAACTATCTTTTCTGTATTACCAAGTTTTCGATGTGACCAGATGTCAAATTTAGCATTGTACAGCCGTTGAAAATGTTGATACATATTTCTGGGTTCAAGTTTCTATCTCATCTGTAGATTGTATACACTAAACTTTTTTTTCCCGTTTTTTGCCGAAAGAATTAACCCTTCACGTCTCATTGGACACGAAGTTCGCGACGAAGACTCTTTTTTGTTTGTTTGTTTTTATCGCGCTTTAATCACGTCTGTATTTAAAACGATTTATTTACACAATGCGGAAAAGGCCCCCACTTTCCTAGGGGTTCGATCGTTTGTCTGTGGGTGGAGGGGTGGGGAATTCATAAGGATCTATTATCGAAAATCTCAGACTTAAATTTACTTTAAAATCGTAAATCAGATTTACTGCGCTGACGGGGTAGTTAAAGCCCCCGTCCTTTCTCTCGATCAGCGTTTCTCGTTTAATATTTTATGCTCGGCCGAAGTAGCTCGAGACCTCACTCTTGAAGTAAGACCGGCACCAAGCCATTATAAGAGTGGGTCGCTTGTAGGCTGGCTAACCCAACCCTTGAAATGGCGATTCTACGACGCTAAAAAGCCGGCAGATGAACGACCAGCCGCTGTATTTGGAAGGCTTTCTGTTTGTTTTTTTTTTTAAAAAAAGATATCTCGCTCGGATCGCGGTTCCCCTCGGATTCCTTTTTTCTCTGAGATTCCCCCCCCCGTTCGCCCTTTTGAATGTAGTCAAGCGCCATTGATTCTGTTTCTCTGTCGATTTCAAACGAGATTTCGATTGCGTCATCGTCTCGCGACTTGGTTCGTTCGGAGAACCAGTCAATATTTCTTCTCTCCACAACGGGTTTTACTAATTGGTCGAATTTAGGGGGGGGTGATGTTGTTGTTGTTTTTCTTTTTAAAGTGTATTTCTGTTTCCCGAGGACAAATTGTGTTTAAAAAAAAAAAAACTGCATAATCAACGACAATAAATTATTCTGAATAGTTTTTAAACGGTTAGAAGCCGATTGGACACCGTTCGAGTTGACAACAGCGGTAAGAAAAGGGAGGGGGTGTGAAAACGTGGCGTGTTTGCGCAATCCGTTGTTGTCATGACAACCGCGCATAATGTAATATTTGATGAAACGTTGGAGCCTGGGTTGTAGCGGCGGTAATAAAATCGCCTAGTTCTGGCCTGTTTGACGAGAAAACCAGATAATAGGGCGTGTGTTTGTCGAGTTAGTGAGTTGTGTGTGTGTGTGTGTGTGTTTAAATGCCAATTAAGTGGTTTGTAAAGTGTTATAAAGGTTTATATGTTAGATCCATAGTTCAGTGTGTAGAGAGTCTTGTTGTTAGATTCAGCTCGAATGTTTGGCAGTTAGTGATGTGTTCGGCAGCGTGGAGACAGCGGGCTGGATACTTTCGGAAAAAACTGTATTAGAATGTATTTAGAGGCCCTTCAAAAACAATGCTTTTCTTCGAATTGAAAGTTTCCAAACCCTGCTAAGTCACGAGGATGATAAAGGTGTATTTGCTCTTCGAACCCAGAACAACACCGATACTTGAAGCATTAAGCTAAACTTTACGTATTCTGCCTACGTGGCTACACCAAAGAGAAAATATAGTTTCCGTATCAGAAAAGGAGAAATTCAAAAATAAATTGTATCGTAAAAAAATAAATAGAAAAGAAAAATACCTAATCCATTCAAATTCTTAAAGTGTTTTAATGTTTAGTTAGATTTTAAAATTGTGAATTAAATTTTTTCAAATAGTAGTGAGAATTTTATCGATTTATGAATGAAATACAAATGGTTTCGACCCAGTGACACGTGATGCAATTTCAATAAAATCCGGAAGGACACGAAGAATACATGAAACGAGTTTTGTCATCGATACACCCCTTCAGGAAATAGGCTAACGCGACATTCAATGAAGAAAAATGTTATTTTCAAGAGTATAAACCTACTTTTTATTAAAAATGTATGTAATATGTTCATTTACTGACAGAGGCAATCATCACCAACTGTAATAAAAAGTAAATTCTGAGAAATTCCTTTTCTTCTTATTCATACACAAGATGCTGTGTTTTTTGTTTGTTCTGCCTAACTGATTTAAATTCTTTGAAAAGAAAATTAATCTGGCAGATATATTAGCTTAAACTTCTTGATTTCAAAAGGAATTCGGCCTTTTGCGATCCCTGCTCCCCAAACATAGTAAGTTTATTTTACCTGAAATTTTAGACTTGTAATCTGTTTGTTGCATCTCAAAATCATATTAAAGTTCAGAGATATCGTTAATTTGTCATATATATATATATATATATATATATAATGGCGGCCATGTCCATTAGTTTTTGTCCTCGTTTTGATTCATATATATTATATATATAATGGCGGCCATGTCCATTTAGTTTTTGTCCTCGTTTTGATTCATATATATATAATGGCGGCCATGGAATTAAACTTTTTGTTACTTGTATTATATAACAGTGTATATATAACTAATCTCTAAAGAATTATAATGGATAATTCATTTGTGATTCCACAATTTTGTCGTCGTCCCCGTGTATAATTGTCACCAACTGCTTAATGCTCTGCAAACAAATTAAGCTTTTTTCTATTCTAAAAGGTTTGTTTTGTTCTACAGTTCCTAAAGCACCCCTGATCCCACAGATTGTGGAGAAGTCAGAAAACACAGTGACAGTGCATTTGGCAGTATCCTATGACGAAGATGCTGTCAGGTAAATATGTGGCGCACTACCGAGGTGCCTTCCGTTTTTTAAATTAATTTATTTCCGTGTTATCCATAAGAGTTATTTCCCCTCTTTACAGAGAATCGCTGTTCTGGCAGATTGGATGATGAATGTAGCAATGTTTGTGTGTTGTGGGACATTTGAGGATGCAAGGTGCATTTCCTTGGTAACTAAGTGTTTATCTTTAAACCAGTCAACAACATTCTGGATACGGCATTAGGATATGTTAGAATCTACCATACGTTATATTAGCTATAACTGCTCTCGAAACTCTACAAGGTAGTAAAAAAACTTAATAAAAGGGATGCAATTAATATTCCTATTTAACTTGTTTAACTATTATTATTGTCAATATCATTGTCTTTTCCCTTGAATCTTTGTTTAATGTTAAATAGTTTGAAGATGCTAAACCTGACAAGAGAACGACGGAGTGCCAATCAATCTCCTTAATGTTTTGGTCAGGACTTAAAGCGGTTACGTGCGGGATATTGCTCTGCATCTCTCATCCGATAATATTCTCGAACTCGTGTAGTTCTCCGAAAACTGACGATTAGCTCGCGATTATCGCCCACTGCTTCCGAACCTCCAGCTAACCAGTGGACATGGCAGACCTGCAGGAAGCTAAAACGTCCAGATGGAAAAGGGGGCCAGCTAAACATGGGCAAGAGAAATAAATAAGCAAAGGCTGGTTGTTTAAAGCGAACCAAGGGAGACTAAACGGTGTAAGAATTACAAATAAAAGCAAATCGATCGGATAGAAAAAAATTATCCGCTCTCTAAATATCCTTCAGTCGTTTTTAAAGTAATTTTTAAGGGTCTGTTTATTAAAATATCTTTGAAAATGCGTTATTGGATCCAGTTACATAGGGGTGAACTGGTAATTAATGACGGTAACACCGCGGGGCCACAAATATTCTTTTACCCTAATTACGCGATCAGGTTCATTTTCCAAATAATGTCCCAGTACTTTAGAACTTTAGCCATTATTAATGTTTTCAGCATCAGATTAAAGCTCGAAATTGATTATTTTTCTTCAATGTAGAACTAAGTGGCAGGGGGAAAGAAAAAAAAATCGACATTAATATTTGCTTGTCCCTTGAGCAGATACCCAAAGTCGTCGCTAGGTTCCTATAATATATAGGGGAAAGATTATCTGTTGGCTAACCCTAAAGGGATCCAGCCGTTCTTGTCATCCTTAGGTTGATTGTGGATAAATATATCATAAACAGTGATTCTACTACTATCCGTCTGTCCCAGTCCACCAACCAGCATTCGCATATCATCCAGGCGATATTTATCCACAATCAACCTAAGGATGAAGCAGCCCCAACCTCCTCACCGTTATTTACGCGGTAGCAGGTTTTCATAGCGACAGTCGGGAGTCCGGTCGTGTTAACTGCTTTCTTATCCCCCCCCCCGTATGATGATAATTTGCTGCGTAGCTCGAAATGTTCTTGGTAGGTGCCGATGTACGCCTTCTTATGTTCAATTTCAAAAATTGCCTCTTCAATAATTCACCTCATGCACGCACTCACAATCATTGCCCTGCGGTGTCCAGATCGAGGCTGGTCCTCCTGTGAAATCTGACGAGTTGGGGAAACGCTTGACATTTAAAGGTGGGATGGAATAGAGAACCCCTCGTGTATTTTTAATGGCGTCAAGGTTGGTGCTTCCTTTCTCGGTCTTGTGTGGGCTTAAAAGATAATTGATAAGGAAGCGGGCAGCAGAGTTTGTTTGAAGGTTTACCACGTGGATACTAAAGTAACAACAACCACCGAAATCTGTTTATCTGTATCTTATTAAACTCACCACGGCTCGTGCAGCACAAACGAACTCCTTATAGTCCGCCGAGTGTACGAATTCATGTGCGATCTGCTGGTCCTGAAAGATTGGGAATAATCTTGGAAACGGGGGGGAAACTGTTTATAAAGTGCAGGTACCTCGTGTTACTCGACTCGCATCTCGCATGGATAAATCAAATGTTCCGTAGTACCGTCACCTGTTGATATATTACAGTGATTAGATGTCATGCTTGGCACACTAGTGAAACTATACCAGTATGGGCAGAGATATCATGGTGCTGCTTTGAGTGTGCGTGGTGAATAATGTGGCTCCTGGGAAAGGAAAATCGCATGATAAACGTATAGAATGTAAAGGCTAATAATCCATGCGTCAGATCGCAACCTGATTTCATGTCTCGGAAAGAGCCGTATGCAAGATCCCTAACAGTGGTACTGTTGGCAATAGCCGGTTAAGGCAGACAGCCCAAGTTCTCCAAATTTGATGTTAATTGACTTAGGATTGTTCTCTACACTAGAGACGACGAGTCTGTAGAGATGCTGCGAATTATCCGGCTGCAAGTACGGTTGAACGTTAACGAGTTCTTCAAAGTGATCTCAGTGGATATCTAACTGCCGAAAAACCTTTGTTGAGGAGAGGCAACCAAATAGGAAGGCTGAAATGGAACATTGGGATGACCAAATCTGTAAGAAGATGCTCTTCACAGATGAGTCTAAGTTTGAACTATTTGACAATAATCGATGGCAGTTTGTTTGAAGGCGGAGCAACAGTCAGTGTATAGCAACTACAGTGAAGCGTGGGGTGGATCAATACAAATATGGGATTGCATATTAGTTAAGGGTATTGGAGATTTGAATAAAATCAAAGGTATACTGACTGCCGCCAACAGGTACAGGCACGTCGTCTTCCATTATGCCATTCCCTTGGGAAGCTATCTCATTAGGCGGAGATTCATGATCCAGCACGACACTGACCCTAAATACACGGCCAATGTGGTGAGCAACTACTGGAACAGAGAGAGGCAAATGGAACACTTTCGAAGATCCCTTGGCCCGCAGATATGAACACCACTGAGGCTACATTAGGCTTTATGGCTAGTGAGAAAGTGAAACGACAATCAAAACACCTTAGATTAATTGTGGAAAGTGCTACAGGGTATATGGACCGACATTCCTCAACCATGCATCGATAACCAGTATGGGGGGATAGGAAAACAGTGTCACGCCCTATAAAAAACGAAGGGCTCAATAACAAATACTAAAGCTGTGTTCAATGCATTCATTTCGTTTTTGCATATTTTCTGTAATAATGAGATGTGCATAAAATAAATGTCTCTCAGCTGCAATTACTAATTTATTTGTGCATTTTCTTCGTTTTCCCACAGTTATTTCTAACACTGTGCCTTGGCTACAACACTTTCGTAACGATCAGATCACTGCTGGAAAGTGCGTGGGGCGTCAGAAGAGCCGGACTGTCGTTCCTGCCATCTGTCTTGTAACGGACCAATTCACCTCTTTCCGGTGCTGTTAGAAAAACAACCCCATCTCCCGTTTTGAATAGCCCCGGCTTGCAAGCTGGTTCTAAAAAAAAACGGGGCTGGAGTAAAACTCAGCTTCATTATACACTGAAAGGATAGATCCTTGTTGGGTATTTGCATTACATGATGTCCGTTAAGTAAAGATGGCATTTTAAGTCGGTCTTTTACAGCGGAAGGTGACAAGTTGCAGCGGCCCCAACTCAGATTCTGTACTTAAACAACACATTATTGGCTCTGGTAGGCAATACCACCAGTTGTTGTTTCCGTGTATATGTCGCACGCGTAACTTTATGACAAACTGTCAGAGATAACGTGGTTTTAATCGATCTCTCCCTGTCGCTTTATCTCGGTTAACTGAACTTACGTTCTCATTTTGTTTCAGTTTTTATCGGCTCATCTTAGAAAAGGTTTCTGATGGCTACAAGTCTAAAAGAAGTGCAGACATACCTGCTACGGATGCCTCTTCAGACTATTACACCGCCCAGATCTCCGGCTCATCTTCCTACGTCACGGCGGAGCTTGTACCAGGGATGCTGAAGGAACCTTTCCTGGTTGGCGATAACAAGACGTATGGTGGTTACTATAACGGACCACTGCAGAAAAATCAAGCTTATAACATTTGGTTCGGCGCGTATTCCACGGTTGATGGGGTAAGGACGGTATTTTATTGGTATATACTCAATAGTTTGCTATTACATCTGATTAGATTTGGTGTTGATCGACACAGATATTAACAACGACCTGTCACGTGTTGCTAGTTGTTTTTGTTTGAAGCGATGGGGCTATCTCGGGGCTGCTGGCACCAATCCCGGTCAGACCCCGGTCGCTTTCTTCGCAAACATTTAAGTCCATGAAAAATCCCGTTTTCTAAAGAATCAGGGGCCTTTGCCGTAGTTTAAATACATGCCAGACATAGATCGTTGTTGACAGGTATGTATTTCTTTTTAAAGTATGAATGAAAATGGCTTTGACTTTCAAAGGTGTACTGGTGATCTGTAAAGTAGCAGGTGGCCGTGGTCGTGTCGCATCGAGCTGAGGGCACGGGTTCAGACCCTGTCGGGGTTTTACTCGATTGGACGACTTTCCTCAGCATCACTTCTCGCTTTTCTCTATCAGTACATAGCGTAGACCCCCCCCCGCCCCAACAACTAAATGAGGGAGTTCTAGTAGGGGTACGCATCCCCGGGTATCTCTTGACTGGCTTGAATCTTCATCACCTCTCGAGAAATTCCCAGCCGTGGCCAGGTTAACCTGCTTCGCCGCTACGGCAGGTATTCCACATCTTCCCCTTTTATGTCCCCGCTGTGAGGAGTCCTCAGACCCCGAGGTCAGGGCAGGCAGGGGTTCTCAACGAAAGTAGTGATCGGCAATTACGTTGACCTGGGAACTTTAAGATGCCCCTGTTTTCATAGATTATGGCTCTCTTTCTGAAGCTGGCCGTTATATTTAATAAAACCCCAGGTTGTGTCTAATGTAAAGTGAGTACGGGATGTTAAATGTATGTGTTATAGGAACTCCAAGTATCGGGATTGATCGGCACACACAATTGTGCGTGGCATCTCATCACTTCATATGAAAGCACCGCAAACGAAATACTGTGAGGTCGCAAGAATAAAACGCTACATCAGTGCAGGTGTGCGGAGTTCTGGGGATGGGAGAGGCATCTCAGCCGCATCTCGTATACTGGAACATCACGGCTCTTCAGGCCTGACACGGAATCACTGAACGAAAAGAGTAGTTACAGCATAGCCTAGCGCCTATCCACTTCTTTCCAGTTTTCCGTACCACGTCTACTGAAATACAGGTGTGGCATCAAATTCTCACCTTTCAAGAAAGAAATTCGGGGTAACGCGATCGAGGAAGCAGAAAATGGTCGTCAAGGAATCTTGAATAAATAGTCTATATGAAGTGATAGATGAATTATTATTATTATTATTATTATTATATTATTATTATTATTATTATTATTATTATTATTATTATTATTATTAAGATGGCTAAGGAAATAAATAATATCGCAACAAATAGTTTTCATTTTCAATAAACAATAGCATCGCTTTAGATTAACGGGTAGCGCCACTTTACTTCCATCTAGCGCACTACTACATTCCTTGCAGATCAAGGCATTTAGGGATAAATCAGCTTTAATAGGCGTAGATGTTCGTCTATTTCTAAAATCCCAATTATTCAAAATTCTTTAAGAATAGATATATTAGCATGGAACACAAACACGCGTGACCAACCATTTTCTGTTGTTCTCTGGTCGTAAAGCATCACTGTCATTATCCACCTATATCCATTGTGGGGTGAAACCGAAAAGCATTCTGAATTTTACAGATTTCTTAGTTTCGGAGAGTAGCTAATGAAGCAAAAAAAAATAGCAAAGATGTTCTTTGTTGTTCCCTTCTTAAATGGTACAAACTCTAATGCGAGTTAAAATTCTATTCTTGCTGTTTGTATTTTTTTATTGTTTATCTGTCATTGCAGTCAATTGAGAAATCGTTTTCAAGAACGACGGAACCTTTTGTTGGTGAGTTGTATGGATTTTCTAATTTAATAAAATAAGATAGAATATGAGACAAAAGAATAAACGAGAGCGATTTATAATTGTATTCAAGTCCTTCGGAGCTGTATTACATCCTTAATCTAAATCCGGATTTGAAATGTACAATTTTTTTTTTTTTTTTAAGTGGACTCACAAAACGCTCACATTTTATCGCAGATTACGCAAAACAAATTCTTTCCTTTCTCGTCTCTGAGAGTTTAGAGAGATATTCCGATAAAGAAACAATTGTGTGCAGCTTTAGTCTCGGTTCCGTCCGAAGGATGCTGGGTGGCGGGTGACACGGACCGCACAGAGATTGGTCGCTTCTGTTTGATTAACAACCGAACCGATATAATCGCGTCTCCCACCACCCCCTTGGTAGGCAGATTCGCAGAGAAAGAAAGATTAGGATTATTAATAGTTTCCACAAATAAGATTGTAAATAAAACTAAATTTTTTAAAAAAAGAAAAAAGATATTGACACGGCCGCCATGATATCGATTACAGCTGGGTGGGGTTGAGGATAAGAGCGTCGCAGTAAATAACACAGATCGAATTATTTCCTCTGCCATGTAAGGACAAGCAGGTTCTTTGATTATCCCAGTTATTAATTCTGTCCGAGGAGACTACCTCAGGAAGGAGTGTTAATTTCCTCTGATGTCTGCTTTCGGAAGACGCTCCCGTGTACTGCGGATTAACCTCCTTACCACGTGACTGCGCCGCCACATCACGTGATGTCGCAGTAACGACTGCGAATCACCTTCACGACTTCACGGATAGGTTACTGTTTGTAACAGTTTCTAAGTTTGTTTCCGGATCCTCGAGGGCAGTTAAATATGGTAACGCTGCTGCTTTTATTCATCAGTAATTGGTAACTGATGCCCGTCAGCAATATTTAAGATTTCCCACTTCCCGAGTTACCAATAAATTAAAGAATTATTTCCTTTTATATCCATGTTTGTCCATTATTACTCAATCCTGGAATTTTTGGTATTTGCTTTGTTTTTGTTGTTTAATTTGATGTTTTCTAAATACTCGAGCAGGAATATTTATTGCGCTTGGATTTTAGAATCCATAACGTTTTCAGCTCGCTCAGACATCAACGGTAACTAACAGTCGAGTACTAATTAACTCTGCGCATTTTCCCGGATAGATTCTATGATGCAGAACTATTTATAGTTAGTTATTAGAATGTTTTCAGGGATTTACAGTCTGACACTACGCCCTGAACTCGCAATAAAAAAAAAATAAAAAAAATCAAAGGCACGGCTGATATTTATCTAACTTTGTCGTGCCAAGTAAATTATAAGAGAAGCAGATTTACAGAGCTTCGTTTCTTGCTGGAGCGAAGAGATTCCTTCCCAAGGTACACAACAAACGCTTATAGTTAAATACTGCTTAGTTGTCTGCACTGTTTGGAATCTTCCAGTGACAGCCAGCTTAAAGGGTAAAAACCGGAGGATTACATGAGGAGAATTGGAATAATTCCAAACACTGTTGCCTGAATATTATGATGGTGAAAGATAAAAAAACAAAAAAACTTTCAATCTGGGCTCTACAGAATACCTACCTCTCTCTCCCTCCCTCCCCCTCTCTCTTCTCATCTCTATATTGGTGTCATCTCTCTCCATCTCTCTCCTTCCTTCCTTCCTCATATCTCCCTCCCTCCCCCTCTCCCATCTCTATATTGATGTCATCTCTCTCCATCTCTCTCCCTCTCTCCCCCCATCTCTCTCCTTCCTTCCTTCCTCATATCTCTCTCTCGCTCCATCTCCCTCCCTCCCTCTCTCCCCATCTCTCTCCTTCCTTCCTTCCTCATATCTCCCTCCCTCCCCCTCTCCCATCTCTATATTGATGTCATCTCTCTCCATCTCTCTCCCTCTCTCCCCCCATCTCTCTCCTTCCTTCCTTCCTCATATCTCTCTCTCGCTCCATCTCCCTCCCTCCCTCTCTCCCATCTCTCCCTTCCTTCCTTCCTTCCTCATATCTCCCTCCCTCCCTCTCTCCCATCTCTATATGATGTCATCTCTCTCCATCTCTCTCCCTCTCTCCCCCATCTCTCTCCTTCCTTCCTTCCTCATATCTCCATCCCTCCCTCTTTCCCATCTCTATATGATGTCATCTCTCTCCTTCCTTCCTTCCTCATATCTCCATCCCTCCCTCTTTCCCATCTCTATATTGATGTCATCTCTCTCCATCTCCCTCCCTCCCTCTCTCCCATCTCTATATTGATGTCATCTCTCTCCATCTCTCTCTCTCCCTCTCTCCCATCTCTCTCCTTCCTTCCTTCCTTCCTTCCTCATATCTCTCTCTCGCTCCATCTCCCTCCCTCCCTCCCCCATCACCATATTGATGTTCCCTCTCTCTCTCTCTCTCTCTCTCTCTCTCTCTCTCTCTCTCTCTCTCTCTGATTTAATTCCACCATCATCGTTCATCCTTATTTATCTGACACTAAACTGGCTCAGCAAAACACGAGGGAGTCTTCATAGCACGTAAGATTTTAACAATGCAAGCACATTTCCTTTGATTAGATAAACAAACATCTCTTGACAAAAGCAGCAGTGGTGGAATTTAGATTCGCAAATTTTGCATGCAAAACACTCTTACAGATGTGTAACTAGACGCATCTTGGCAAATAGTCTGAAGCCGGTCTAAAGAATGGTTTTTCTTTAAAAAAAATCTGAGCACACCCGGCAAAATAAATGTGCAGGCAAAACGTGTATGATGTATCACTTATCATTTATTGCCTAGAAAAGAGAAACGAAAAATAAATCTGAATACAAAGCTAAGATTATTTTGAGCTTAATCGCAGTTCAAGATACTTTTGAAGTCGTATTGTTGGCGCTTCTCCTGTACATATAGAACAATATCTTTCGCTCTTTTATCAGCACCTGAAAATATTTCATCCAAGTTTCGCTGAAGTTTCTTGTTGCAATATTCATGGAAGAATTACTTGTTTTTGCAAGGTTAATTTACATAATCAAGAAGGCGAGTCTTCAAAACGGGTATAAATAGATATTATAAAATACATTGTGTTACTCTATACGTATTTGGTCCATCGTTATCATCATAATAAAGCTAAATTTAAATTATTATCACCAAGCAAAACAGTTGTTATCAAGAGTATCTAGAAATAATGCGTCAATATACACGTGGAATATCATAGAAATTATTAATTTAAAAATCAAATTTAGTGCTGTTTTCAAAAATATGGAAGCCTCTTTTATTTGAACTTACTTTTATTCTTTTTGGACTTTTTGAAATATCTCAGTTCTGTTTCAAGGTAGATTTACATTTAAGTAGAAAATTTATGGGCACAGAGACAGAAAGTCGGTATTCTGCCATAACAGCTACAGCTTGGACGTCAATCGTTTGAAGACGGGTGATTTTATATCCAAAACTTACTCTCCGGGATAAATTGAACGATCGGGCAGACATAAAACATGCTTGATGTACTACTCAGCTTCAGTTATTTTCCTTTTCATGGGTCCTTATATTAGGTCTCTGTCAGTGCTGTTTCCATCCCTCCTCCTATCCAATGATTGTGCAGATGAATATGGCTGCAATATGCGCTTTCTACATCCTTATCTTATGAGAGCCTATTACATATCTAGGATCAAGCACTTTTGCTATTTGATTTTAGGAATCCGTTGTCCACATAGTTAACATTGTTTCTAGTACTGAAATTACTAACCACAAATGAACAGATTCTGACAAAAACAATTATATATTATTGAAATAGTAGTAATAACTTCGGAACCTATACTGATTCACACAGTGCAGCATCTTGCCAAACTCTGAAGTATAACAGAATCTATACCCCATATATGTTTGAAAGAGCGTCAGAGATGTTTAAATTGATTGGAATATCCTTAAAATAATAAATAGGTAAATTATTACAAAGTTATTTAACTATGAGGTAAATTAAGTCGGTTTACTGAGAGACCTGGGTTGTATTTTTCTGCAATCTAAATTGTTCAGTATTTTACAGTCTGTGAAGAATTATTAGATTGCCCGCAGGAAAGAAAATTTCTGATAATAATAATAATAATAATATGTATTATTATAGTTTTAAGAATGAATTTGTCTAAATTATTTTTTTGCTTTTCTAACCATACAAATATATAAATTGTTAGCAGGCCTTGGCCTGTTTAATTAACATGAATAAATGAGTAAGCATCTACTTTACCGGAGTCTTAGGTTCAGAACAGGGCCTGTTGACGAGTCTGTACCGAATCCTTCTGTAAAAGAATAAAGATAAATAAACGAAAAACCATTTAGGGCAAGAAATCTGAATGCAAGATATCTGTTCCAAAGATTATGGTCGTGGCAACCTCTTCCTACTTTTAATTTTCTGGCTTCTTTGAGCAGAAATATCTTAAAACCCGGGGTTTGAGTCTCTTTTTTGTTGAAAAGGTTATGTACGAAAAATAGCTTCTGAAAACCAACGAAGGAATTTGGAACTTCGTGTGTCCAAATGTCTGGTAAAGTCCGTTGTATTTTTTGTGTGTGCAGTAAAAACTTAACAGACAGTAGGCGTGTAAAGACAACAAAGACCGTATTATGTCTCAGATTCTCAAATGGGTGACTCCACGATTGCCAGAATATGGAAACATCGTTGGCACGCGAGTATTTTAGTAAAGCGAATGAGTCATTTGACATAGCGGAGATAATTTGAAAAATCAATGGTAGAGGGGTGGCGTACAACATGTGCGCTTCAATTCTAGAAGGATATTCTTCTGGATATATAATTACTACTCTGGAGTTGGCTAAAAGAAAAAAAGATCCATACGCGAGAGAGAGATTTTCCGCGTATCTATTCTACTGTTTTCTCGCATTTTCCCGTTTTTAAATCGAACACCTCAAGACAATTTTTTCGTTTATACCCAGTGAAGGTAACGACTCAGCCCCTTTGGAGCTCAGACTGAGATAAAATTAATCTCGGGTTCTTTGATAATCCTGGAACGGTTTCTACGAAGAGCGAGATCTTCCGTAGTAAGGGAAACCATTCGCTAGCGGTCTGTCGTTCGACTGGTCTTCCCATGTAGATGGGGAAGCTCGTGGTGGCGCCACTGGTTCACGGTATCTCGCTGGATCGGTGGTCCCCCTGATGACAGGTCTGCCCCGGTATTCGTGCCCTGCCCCTGCGGTATATCTGTGTGCGTGCCGTCAAAATAACGCAACAACGGCGTATTTTCTCTTGTTCCAAATATGGTAATCCGTAAACTGCCGGTCACAAGACCTTTAATTGTCCACAGACCTGTTCACGACACGCTGCATTTGTGGACGGGTGGGTCCGAAGGGACACCCGGCCCCGACTCTCGGTGGATACCCTGTCACTAGCCGAGGCCGCGTTGGAAACGTTTCCAGGTGGCAGGGTCGGTATACCCCGTTCGCGACACCTGTCTAGTGACGCCCGCCGTATGTATTTTATTCAAGCCTCAGAAGATGTGGAGATCCCTCGCTGGGTGGGAGGTGTGGGGGTAGAAAACCCCTAAAAGTTACTTATGGAATTCTTGGCATTACCAAAATAAACACGCACAGGTGTTACAGTTGTTTTGTTTCCGGTAAGTTAAGCAAGCAACCCTTACTCACCGGCCATTGTTCGATCACAGCGGAGATGTCGGTTAATTGCTTTCCGTTTACAAATCAATCAGAGTTTAATTTACAACCTGGACTCTGCCATTTGTGCAGTCGATGAGAACGAACATCCCCTCGCTTAAAGAAGATGCTGTATCGAATCTGCGGAGGAGAAAACTGCTATTACTATGTCCTGCAAGTGATTTATAGATTTTTGTCCGATAGAAGGGATCGATCAGGTGAACATTAAGTAAGTCTTTAGAAAGAAGGTGACAAATTAAAGATAGAAGAATCGTTTTTGTTTTGTTTAGCATGAAACCCAAATCGGAGATCATGCATCGGGCAGAACTCGTCCTTCAGCTTAGTCAGCTTGCAATGAGAGTCAGAGGATCATCTTCACGTGGTGACCTCCTACATGGAATTACTGTCTTTCATTTTTAAAGTCATCGGAACGTCAACGGAAACGGTCGGGACTCTCCGCTCTTTAATTTCGTCAAAAATGATTCTATAAAAGAGACTTGGTCATCATTTAACCGGCTGAGAGCTAGAAAAGCCTTTACCTCCATCTATCATGCTGGCATCTTGGAGAAAAGTAGAGAACCCATGTGTCACAAGTTTGCCGCTTTAAGAAGTTACAAAAAGCTAAGGTTACATTCGCTCATCTCATATTATCGTGGTATTGTGATTTTTTAATATACTGCATTTAATAGCACTCGAATTAGCTGCACAATTCCTGTCAATATCAAGAGATGACGATCTGAGTGGTTTCCATAAACGACCTGAAAAATACTCTATCATTCAATATGGATAATCACGTTTGTTTCGTCTAACAACTGCGGTCTGTTTGAGTGCGATTTTGAAATTTTAGTTGGATCACCTGCAAATATAGCTTCAGGATTTGTTTCATCGCCACCTGCAACTTATAGTGTGAATTTTAGCGTTTATCAAAACTTACCTTTAATTACCGTATTTTAAAATCTGTTTTAATGAGGCTGTCCGTTCATTATTACCTGCATTTACCTAGGATAAAATCTTACCTGCTTAAAGCTTTTTTTTTACGAGTTACCTCGAAACGTCATCCTTATTGGCTGATTTAATGTTTGTAAGAAGATGTAAATCTGATCCGATTACGACGAGGTTACGTCTCTCATGTCCAGGTAACCGTCGTGCAAAACCCAACCTTGTTAGTAAATTTCGTATAAGAAGTTTAAATAGATTAAGAGGCAAATTAAAAATAATAGTGTAGGACTCCATAGAAATGTGGTTTACTGTTTCTGTCAGTTTGTTTTCCCACTTAGGTTCGGTTTAAATCTTAGTGCCGCCTGTGGCTTACCGATTAGGGTTCGGAAAGGG
Organism: Nautilus pompilius; assembly: GCA_018389105.1. Lineage (NCBI taxonomy): Eukaryota > Metazoa > Mollusca > Cephalopoda > Nautilida > Nautilidae > Nautilus > Nautilus pompilius. The sequence goes on along the minus strand of JACATO010002211.1, from coordinate 74,989 downwards.
GTTATTCTTTCGTCCACACAGACGGCAGGATGCGAGAAGGTGGGAACTTGGATATCCACACGTCCGTGTTGGAATTTTAACATTAGCTATCTTCTCTCGTTTTAACCCGGTTAGGGTCGCTTTAATATCAGTCGGTGCAGATGAAAGATTCCGGCGGCTAATGGCACCAAATTGAAAGTAATTTCCTTCTTGAACAGACCCTTGTCAAACTGCCTCGACTGGACGTCAGGCTCACGGTAAACGTGTATCCAGAATTCACTAATCGGAAGCGATCCTTTCCATAGATTCTGTGACGCGGTTCGGAGCTAGCCGCTATATCGTTGTAGTAGCCACTCTTTCGTAGGAAAATCTAATAAGTTTGTACTGTTGGTGGTCTGGTTGACGGAGATATTTGATATTTCCAGCGATACTTTCTTGTGATTCTGTCATGAGCTATTAAAATCTAAAGAATAATAACACTGGTCAACAAGTATTTTTCATCAAGCATATGTCAAGGTGTACTTAGTGAAGTTTTTAATGCTGATTTCAAATATACAATTAGTTTTTTGACATCACGTGCAGTTTTCAAGATGAGAAAGTTTTTTGGTTTTAGCTCATGCATTACATAGAAATTCAAATTAATGACGTGTATGCATGTATTTCATTTACATCATGGAAACATACCTTTAAAATAAACTACATTATTCATTGCTGCATAGTTCAGATGCAATATTTCATCATCTTAAATTAACCAATCAAGTTTTGTCTGATGAAATAGGTATTTCAACATCTCAAATTGTCCAGTCATAATTGGTCTGATGTTAATGGGAATGCAGGCAGGTTTCACAAAATACTGTTGTTTCTTGTGTCTATGGGATAGTCGGGCAACTGACAGACATTATTCGGAATCAAACTGGCAGACAAGAATATCATACCAGCCAGGACTGTCTAGCGTCAAGAATACACCTCTTGTAGATCCATGTAATGTCCTATTGCCTCCTTTGCACATAAAGCTTGGACTGATGAAACAGTTTGTAAAGACTCTATGGAAGAGAAATGCCAGAGGGTTTGAGTATATTGTAGAAAAGTTTCCCAAAATCACACAGGCGAAGTTGAAAGAGGGTATCTTTGTCGGACCCCAAATTAGAGAAGTACTCAAAGATGTCAACTTCAAGACAACACTGGATGAACTGGAACTGCCTGCCTGGAATGCTTTCAATTGGATCTGTGAGAATTTCTTGGGCAACAAGAAGGCAATGGACTACAAGGAAGGCATCAAGAATCTTCTGAAATGTTACTCAGCAATGGGTTGTCGCATGTCACTGAAAGTTCACTTCTTGGACTCCCATCTGGATTTCTTTGCAGATAACCTTGGAACAGTGTCTGATGAACATGGTGAAAGATTTCACCAGGACATTAGTGCTATGGAGAAACGGTACCAAGGCTTCTGGAATGACAGTATGCTGGCTGACTACTGCTGGACACTTTACCGTGATCAACCAGATCAGGAACACTGCAGGAAATCCAAATCACAATGTTTCTAACTCTGTTGTTCTAACTTTGTCTGTTTTGTCTGACCCATTTTTTGTGTATTCACTCTTTGTAGAATGATAGTGATGATTTTTAACTCAATAAACTCATTTACTTTCTAAGAATAATATGTCCTTATTTATTACGTTAATGATTTCATATATACAAATATGTAAATACTTGCATGTATCTACTGAAAAACTGATACGTGCTGCATACAATGGAGTGAAATTTTGAAATCAGCATGAAAAATTAGTCTAAAAAAGTTGGTTTGCATTCATAATGAGTATAATACATTTAATTTTGTTGACCAGTGTAATGAGTTAGATGGCTAATTTTCCCCATGACAGCAAACCTAACCACAAACAGTGTAATTAGTAAAATCGAAAATGGCTGCAACATTAAACACACTGGTGTTCTTATAAGTGTTAGATGAAAGCAACAACAACAACAACAGAGTTTATGAATATAGGCGTTAACATTTTATGGATACGTATTTATGGTATACTTTGTTGGGATTATTATGACTGATTGAAATGCGAACTGTCATTAGAAGTTGTCCATATATAGATTTAAAGTTCTAATGCAGGAAAGACCTGAAAACACAGTAGATTTGCGTGTCACATCAAACGATCTCTCCCCTATCTATAGAAATCGCATATGTATTTGGTAGACTGAAGCAGTAATAATGAAAGCATTAGGTAGAAAACAAAAATATAGCTACGACTCTAATAGATATCGGCTTTAGCTTAGTAGCTACAGGAAGGCGGAGAAAATGATTATAAACACGATCCGTGAATTCATTTATCCTGTCACAATTCACCTTTCCCGGTAATCCCCTTAAAATGTATATTTCTTTTTAAAATGTTTTCAAATGTCGTACTTTGCTGAGATCGTGGCCAATTTGTAATTATGACTTTTTATTATTTATAACTATAAATTGGTAAAACAGTCTGTTAGTGTCCACGGAACTCGCCGAAAATCTGTATATTGAAAGTATCTGTTAGTTTTTCTCTTAAATGTCTGCACCCCCAACCTTTTATACAAAAGAGATCCTTGTTTTTAGCTTTGAAAATTAATATCCCGGACAGACTTAATGTCCACTTGTTCCAAGATTGTACAATTAATGTTTGAACTTCTTCTTTCTTTCCAGTACAAAGTGTTGCAGCCGCACCGGAAACAAACCATATTCCTGTCATCATCGGAGTCCTCCTCGTCTTTGTTTTCCTTATCATCACGTTTGCCATACTTCTGTTGATATGGAGGTGAGTTGTGCTTTTACACGCTTCTGCAGTGTCGACAAGACAGTGATACCGAGATTAGCAGGCCGGCGGATAGAGATCTGCGCCGTCTCGTTATCTGTTTTCTTACTCTGTGGATCTCGGAATTTCAAAATAACAATAGCAATTGAATGCTTGATAATCTGAAGTACAGGTATAACTAACACCTTGTAGTAGAATTCCGCTTTAAAGACATTCCTACCTCGTTTTAGTAGAACGACGCCGGTATGCAGATATTTTTCACGGCCCTCGTGCGACCACAGTTCTGAGAGAAAGTTGAGACATCCAACTTCTCTGGGCGTTCCAAATCTTGATATGAACCCGATCGTGGGATGTCGATGAATCTGAATCTTAGCTGAAAGCAAGCTGTCCATCCCTCGCCGATACGATGGAGTTGAAAGACCCCCCACACACACAGATGCAGGGAAGCCTGGATTAGACTTCGGTAGAAGATCTCTTTGATTTAACGCCAAACAAATGTGGTAAAGGCTGTTCGTGCTGTAAAAGATGGTCTAACAAGTACTACAAAGATTTTAAAGACTTATTGCTTCTATCTTCCCTTGCAAAAAGCCAAATAGATTACTAAGGCAGTGCGCGGTATGGTATTGTGCCAGAACTTAAAATCGATAGAATTAAATATTTTCATTATTTCGCTAACCTGATGTACCATCCAGGAGTCAGGCAACCTTGGATCCACTCTGGATCAGCTGGTTACTTTATTATTCTCGACTGACAGTTTCTTTACTTAGGCATTTAGATTTATTTTATTTAACAACAGGTAAATAAACATTTTAGACTTCTTTCTTTCGGTTGCATCTGAATCTCAGGAAGACCCCAGCTAACCGTGGCAGGGTGATGCGTTTCTTTGGTTGCCAACTGGTCAATCGGGTCTGCACCAGCTTCGGTCGGACGCTAATTCCACTTACCAAAAGCCACCGCGTTGCTCCACGAATTCGACATTAGACCACGAGCGAAATAACGAACACGGACCTTCATCTATATTTAACATTCTGCGCGAAAATAATGCTAAAATGTAAGTGATTGTATAATATAGATTTTATGGCTGTCATGTCATATTTACACTGCTGGCCAAAATTATCGAATTTGTTTAAATAATTCTGATTTTAAGTCTTTTTAATACGGTTTTATTTTTTGATTTATCTTTTATATAATTCTGTTTTAAAATCACATTACTTAGGCAAAGTAGTATTCAAAGTGTACACTACTACTCTATAGCTGCATTTCCACGTGAAGTTACTACGTTAATCAGTGTTTAGTACAAAGTTCTATTGATTATTGAAAATCCCGCTTGATCAACGTTATTATATTAAAAACATGTTTTTTTAAAAGAAATATTTTAGTACACAATGATCACTCAGTATCTGGCTTAAACAGCAAAAGATGTTGCATTAATTAAATAGCTAAAATAGTTTTTAATTGTTTCCTTTTGCCCATAAAATTGCAGCGATACATCAAAGAAATGTCTCGAGAATTAAGATGCTGGATGCTGCCATCTTTTCAGTTAGTTTTCTTCAAGAAGGGCTCACGTAATTTTTGTGTTTTTTTTTTCCTTTAGTATTATCCGTAATGAGAAACCACCGTCCAAAGCTTCTGGGCCAGGTCTCAGTTGTTAGTGATACGGGAATACAACGACAACGACTCTGTGGTTCAACTTCACTCTGTTTATTTGAACAACATTGACTAGCACTTATTTTCTCTCGAGAACGAAGATGACGCGTCGGCGGGGATTTTAATTCGGTTATCTCCTCTTCCCTCCCCCAACAGGAAAAAACACGTGACTGCGGAGCGGGAAAAGGCGGACATTCCCTCCTTCGGACCTACCATTCTCCCGGAGCCTGACACTTCGCCGCCACCAACTCCCATTGGTAAGATCGTAAAGGCTGTGTATCCCAGTATGTATGCCCCTATTATGTTTCTGCACATGTTTTGGTTTTTGGTGTGTTTTACTTTGCTTTCGAAGTAGCTGTGATGTTCTTTACCAATGTGTGTGCATGTGCGTGCTGTTCACATAGGCGCTCTGTTTTCCAGAATGGAAATATTTTAAAACAGCAGCATCCGTGCAGGTTCTCTATATTCAAATAGTACTGCTGTCGTGAGTGATGTTTCTGTATTACTAAAATTTACACGACAGAGAAACGCCGTAAAAAATTTCGCTTATATTGGTTCAGATTTATCCATTTGAAAATAGCATATGAAAATATCATCCACGTACGTACCAGCCATTAAATAGTGACGTCATTCGATATGGGATGAGTCGTATCTGAGTGACGTCACTATTCCGAGACTGGTACCTACGAAGACGATATTTCTAAAATATGGCATTTTCAACTTGCTAAAGTTGGATATAGTTTCGCCAAAAGCTTAGCTGTTTAGAAAACAAAAAATGCATTTAATAATAATAATAATAATAACAATAATTGTCATGAAGAAAGAAATTATAATTTTCAAAGTTTCTTAAAATTACAAAAAAAAATGTACTATTCCTTAATCCTTAAGCAGAATTTAATTCTATAGCATACCTTTATTTTTAACCAACTTGAAGTTGGCAACCATGACTGAAATATATCAATTCCTGCTTACAGGTAAATTGATTTTCTATTGTTTTTGTGCTTATGTAACATCCGCGGTCTGTCACCAAGAATCCATGGGTATAAATATAGTAGATTTGATTGGCAAAAATTCATCATTTTAAAAATTGAGAAAGCTAAAAAAAATGTTTTCGATCTCGAAATTTAAATACTAGTTTTATTTTCGCACACATTTGACACACAAAAGGTAATTAATTTTATTGTTTAAAGACCCAAAAAAAAAGAAAAACGAAACTTTATTTTTTTTTTTACCTGAGGCTGTTTTCTAAGATGGTCATTTTTGTATGTTTCTCTTGATGATGGGGGCTTGTTTTTGTTTTCCTTCCTTACTAACCCCTCTCTTTCGCAGAACCGTCGTTGAAACTAAACAATTTTCTGTCGTTTTTTTTTTCTTTTAAAAAAAGAGAAAAACCAAAGTTTTAGACCGAATTCTCGTCAAAGTATTTATCAAAGTTTGTTTACCAGGAAGAAAATCCTGTTTTGATTTTTGCGAACTGCAGTCCGGCTGTCTCGCAAGCATCGTAACAGTCTCAGACTTCGTCAGTTAATTCTCTTACAAGAAGCCCCATGTCACTCTGCAGATTGGTACTGGCACCACCACTATTTAAAAGATTCAACGTAACTTGGAAAGAATCCAATATGACTCTGATCGGCTGTGAATGAAGAACCAGTCTTCGATTTTCTATCGTTTGTATGTTTTCTTTCTTCATTGACAACTCTTTTGGCCTTCTGATTAACCCTAAGACATGTTGTGCATTTCGGTTTCTTAGACGAGATTCTTTACGAATACATGGAGCCAATATCTGAACTTCAGTTATCGAACCAAAACTTGTATCTTCAAAATTTATTTTTGCATTTGCTTGTCTTGCGCTGCGAAGAATTTGTTGTTGAAGGACCTTAACCTGTGTTTCCATGTTTTTGGTGAACGGGTATCAGTGGCTACAGTCAAGTTATAGGACAATTAATTCAGTTTGTATAAGACAATTTCTGGTAAACTGGCATGGAGACTTACCCACATGTCTTGGCATATACGCAGTTAACTTTTACTTAAGAAAAAATATTTATCGACTGACAGCAAAAAAATACCGAACATTTATCATATTTAACAGCAAATTCCAAGAAAAGTAAACTTTAATAATTCAAAATGAAACTCCAAATTCCACCTGGGTTTTTTTTTGGGGGGGAGGGTTAGGTCGGGTACCCAGTTCCGTCCATAAGCAGACATTAATGGGTTTATTTACGCTACCCACTTTACCACTCGTCGCGATTTGAATATCAAAACAGTTGAAGCTCAGCTCCCATATACATAAAAAAGTTTGTTTTTGTTTTTTTTCCCCTAATACAAATTTAATCGCTATTCATTTCCATAAAATTGTTGCGAATGGTACATTGAACAGTCGGTATGTAGACTTCTGCAGGCTGAACTCAGCACGTGTGGCGGCGTTCGTTTATGCCTCTGTGTTGGTACCGGTAGCCCGACGTCTGACGGTCTGAGCGGATCGGACCCCTGTACCACAGCCGCTCGCTTATCCTGCCTCAAAAGATGCCCATGCCGGTTTACATCTCAGGCTGTGCCTGCTTGTCGTACTGGTGGTTTTGTGTTTTTAATCCATTGAACCGTAACCCTCTTTGTTTGTCCCTTCCGAATGCAGTTTCTCCTCGGTTTATGGCTCCGGTTTAAAATGTCTTTATTTTTCCTCGCATGCTTGCATGGACATTTTACTCGCTACCCCGACGGCGGTAAGTTTCCTCACTTCTCGTTGTTGGTGTTGTTTTAATGTACCGAAGGACCCAAGACGGTCTCCCGCTTCTTCGTGTGTTCTTTAATGACTCCGTTTAAGGTGACGTCTTGTGCGCGTCTGGACATTTCTCGGCGCACAAATGTGACCGACCCCATCTTCTCGAGGGTGGGGCGACGTACGCTTGGTGACGCAAGGGGGCGCGCATGTGCACGGACCAAACAAAGTCTGCTAACTCCCTCTGACTGGACTAAAATGTGAATCAAGTCCCTGCCAGCGATCATCATCAGTCCGAATAGTTTCCACTAACCCTGTTTCAACTTACTCTCTTTGACCTCTATAAGTTTACGTTTCTGGCTGTGTTTCAACAGCACAATGTACGGGAAAACCATTCATCTAGCTCCTCTTCCTAGCTATTAAGCTGTTCCAGTAATTTCCCTTCCATCATACCTTATTATCTAAATATACTATTCGAGCGTGGCATACGCATGGTAATATTCTGTTACCTAGAAAAATGGCCAAGATGTTCAGGCTTATATCTTTTAGGTTTCGGATATCATGATGTAATTTATGTTTATAGTCATGAAAACTCGGAGTGGTTTTCAAAAACTAAGTTAATAATTAGATTTAATCCCAGTTGCGCAATAAACCTCGAGAAGTTGGGGCACTACCAAGCAAAACACTAGTTTGTTTTTCTTAAGTATTTATAAAACAGTTATTATTATTATTATATTATTATTATTATTATTATTATTATTAGTAGTAGTAGTAGTAGTAGTAGTAGTAGTAGTAGTAGTAGTAGTAGTAGTAGTAGTAGTATTGCTGCTGTTTGCATATCTAGGAAGAATCTGTTTTACATAAATAAAATGAACACCATTAATACGAAGGCTTCACTTACTCCGCTGTGTTAACATAAAATGTTAATAAACAGTTTCTCTCGCGGCTCGGTAATTATTAACTTATTTACCTACAGAGCCTTCTCAAATGCAAATACCCCCCCTAAGTTAACAGAATCACCTTACTTCTGTAGTGAGACAGTACGATTAAAACGTTAGGCTGCTCGGCACTAAGTCATTCGGAGTACAGTAAGTGCACGCTTCAGGCCAGCAAGCAGATCTGCTGGAATCCGTCTCTTTCCCATTGCATCCATCGTTTCACAGATTCAGAAAGCTTTTATTGTGTCATCCTATATCACGGAAGTGACATTCTCTGGTATTTCTGCACAGCGATACAATAGGTCAAAAGAAGCTTTAGCCATATATATTATATATACTCTGCCAGTTTTTGATGTTAAATATTAGGATAAAGAGAAAGAAACCTTTTACGTTGAAATTCAGCTGAGTATCTTTCTACATCGGTAAACCTTTTACGCACTTTGTGGAAGGATACAAAACAATTTCCATGTGTGTAAATTAATTACTATCGTTGCCACAGATGATTTTACTTTGGTAATTAATCTAAAACCCAAAATATATAATGATACCCTGCTCTCGAATAAAACGGGATGAGTTTAATTCTGATGGCATATAAAAAGATTGAAAATAACGTTTTATTTATGTCAAGGAAGTTATTAAATTAGTACATCGCCTTATTTAATTAATAGCAAAGACGAGATAAGCCATCGCGGCTGAGACAAGGTGCTGCTTTTCCACCTCATCCCTTTCCCGTTTGTTCCGGTCGTCATTCTGCGCCACATTCCGTCCATCGGCCTGAGAACTAAATCACACACTTTTTTTTTCTTCTCATTCTTTACTCTTATAAGTTGTTGTTGTTGTTTTTTTTTAAATAATCGTGGACATCTAAAGTTCGTATTAGAATCAGTATGAACAGATCAAAGGAGCGTAATGTTTGCATACAAGTCTAATAATTCTCTATTTGTTTATTCAAAGAACACACTTTCAGATAAACGTTAGACCAACTTCTACTTTCGATGACGTCTAAATTTATTTCGATTTTTGAAGCAGCGCGACGTATGGCAAGAACAGGGGCAGATCGAACTTGGATTCACACTAATTTATGCGTGGCTGGTAAAGACCCTGGTTCTAATTTTCCGAAGTGTTTGTGTTTCCGACCGTGGGATGTTGAACGAAACTGCTCTCCGGTCTATAGGTCGATTCTAGCGCTTCATCTGTAAGGCTCGGTTGCGCTGTCATCGAATCTCACTTCTGTAGAATAACACACACACACACACACACACACACACAAGAACACACACACATTGTTGTTACTCGTATGGACACGCAGTAACGAGAACTGAAACCAACGGGCTGCAGCAGCGAGTCTATCGATTACGGAGAGAACTGCAAACAGTATATAACAACCAGAACAGAAATCACCTCGCTTGATTTGGCGATATTCTTGTAAGCAACGCCCAAGTGGCGCGCGCTGGCCGTTTGTCGTAATGATCCTTAGAGCACCGAATTCATCTGAAGCAACATCGGAGAAGGGCCACGAGCCCAGAAGAAATTTTCCTTTCAGCTCCAGAACCTCTCCCCCCCCCTCACCGGACTAACGTTGACGCTTGCGTTGGTTTTTCGGTGGCAGACATTCGATCTCCGTGTGCGCCTAACCATCGCTATAATTGCATTTGGCAAGAGAAAACTTGTTGGAGGAAGTTTCTAACATTTCCTTGTGTCGCGCTAGTCGGTGATCCTGCTTACACGTGAATAAATCGTCAGCACCCCCTCTTTTTTATCGAATAATCCCATAAATGACAATATCGATAAGTATCCAGCATTACTACTGCAGTCCGCTAATAGGCGAGAGAATTGCTTCTGTCACTGGACGACGTGCGCATTTCTCTTCTCTAATTTTATAAATGTTAAGTTCATTAAATAATAACCCAAATGGTTTGTTTGCCTCCTTATTTATCGGATTTCACTTCTGTGTTAATGACGTCCAACTAATCTATGGTCTTTAGTCGTATTCCTGTACTGAGATGTAGCCTTGGAGAACAGACAGCGATACCTCGTAGCTGTATTAGTTGAGATTTATTGTACTGACGTACACTCGAAGATGACAAGAGCGATATTGAACAGGTAGCAGAAGTAAAACATTTTCTTATTCATTGTTCACAGAACCGTATACCAAGACAAGCGCTAAACAAAATAACTCTTATGCAGATTAAAGTGAACACATTGAACCTTTTTGTACGAGTGACATTTATTCAGTTATACACGCAGTCCTACAAGATTTAGTGTCAAATAATTATTTGGCAACATGTTTTGTCCGTAGTCTATCAGATTTTCCCATATAACTTCAGTCTTGAAACCAGATTTGACCGACTGTGCCAGAAATAAGAAATTAGTTTGTGTTCCTATTGCTTACGGGTTCTTCATTGGGTCAGATTAGGGCAGTCTCTAGGCTATTATGCATATTATTCCATGTTTGTTGTCTGAAAAATCTCCTTAACAGTTAGTTCTTGGTGTGTGTGGCCGGACGCAATATCCCGCTGGAACACCCAACCACCATGTTAATTCAGGAACCATTTTTTCTCCCTGGAATGCGAATGTACTTTCTGCGTTTGAACATGATGCCTTCCACAAGAAGGAGCAAGCCTGTCCCCAGGCGAGTGAACCGCTCCCAAAAATACCTTATCTGACTGTTTCCCAGCAGAGTTAAGTGAACGCCCCCTTTCTCAATGGCTGAACAAACATTCTAGCTTCCTTGATCTCTTATTCAAATGATTTCGTCAGAAAATATAACCATCTTTCTTCATCCATGGCTTGAAATTTTTGGCTCATGCCAGCCGTTTGCTTTTTATTTTCGTGGTTAACTACAAAGGCTTGATGGCTTTTCATCTGTTCGATGTATAGTGGAAATCACGTGAATGCCAGTCGTTCAGTTCTTCGCCATTGATCGTTCCAGGATCCAGTTTGTTTTAGCATTAGTGGTACTGTGACATCTCTCGCTTTCCTGGACAATTTTTTTCGGAAATATTTAACCAGTCTCCATTTCTCTATTAATCAGTCTATTTACAGAGCCCCAAACCCGATTTCTCGTTTCTTCGCTACAAGCTGATTTTTTCCTCTTTCTCTGTGTTGTATCTATTTTCAAAAGTATGAACGAAGAGTTGTCGAATGTCAGAAGCTCGTAGCCAGACTAATGTAAGATGCAATTTCTAAAGGGAAGAAGCGATCGCACTGCTTATGTTATTTAGGCTCGTGATGTAAAAGGAATCTATATAATGAAAAGTGGTTTCCACAAACCGGGTCGTTTGCATTAACCAGCACAAGGCTTCATTATTTAGTGGAAATGGACAAACTATAAGTCAAGCAATAAATCCAGGAAATTCAAATCGTTCTATACTACTAAATAAATGAGAGGGGAACCAAATTAATAATTATGCTGTTAAAATCTGTACACGTCCCGTAAAATCTACTGAATACATTTAAATATATTTCGATTTATTAACTTTCTACTGAAAATATGAATTTCAACTATTTTTTTTTCTTAATGGAAAACATTGCAAAAGCCATTATCTGCCAAAATATTTAATTGAATTACTTTTTATTTAAAAAAAAAATAACGTAGTTATTTATTCGGTTAGATTTGCAAATGCATTTTTTTTTTACTTAAAAGCGAATTTTAACTGAATTTTTTTTTTCCTGTGTCAACTTTGATTCATAGAAAAAAAAAGAAAAATATTAGCTGCAATTATTTCACTTGATTGTTGGCTAGTTTTCATGCGTTCTGACATTTACTGTTGTTATATTTCTTGTTGTTTTTTTTAATTCTAAGCTTTATCAAGTGAAGCGTGCATGTTTTACTGCTGCAGACATTCTCCGATTCGAAAATTAATGTGATAAAAGTGAGAGATGTTCAGCTGATGTTATACAGTCATCGCAGACCCAACCGGCTACAGTACTTGATTTAGTTCTCTTTGCATGCAACGTTAGGTCTGAAAGAAGGGACGATCTTTTTGAGGGTGTTAAATTAATTTTTGTTATACTTTATGAGCATTTTAACAATATCCCATAGAATTTTGTAAAGGGCATTATTTTCAAAATATAAATAGGCTGTTAAATAAGCGTTATTACTGGGAAAGGGCTTGATGTTGTACATACAGGTGCATCTCAGAAAAATTAGAATATCGTGGAAGAGTTCATTTTTTCTCTAATTTAATTCAAAAAGTGAAACTTTCATATATTCTGGATTCATTACACATAAAATGAAATATTTCAAGCCTTTTTTTGTTTTACTTTTGATTATTACGGCCTACAGCTCATGAAAATAAAAAATCCACTACCTCAAGATATTAGAATATTTCATAAGATCAATTAAGATTTATAATAAAGAAATGTCGAACTTCTGAAAAGTATGTTCATTTATGCACTCAATACTTGGTCGGGGCTCCTTCTGCACCAATCACTGCATCAATGTGGCATGGCATGGAGGCGATCAGCCTGTGGCACTGCTGAGGTGTTATGGAAGCCCAGGTTGCTTTGATAGCGACCTTCAGCTCATCTGTATTGTTGGGTCTGGTGTCTCATCTTCCATTTGACAATACCCCTGGGGTTCGGGTCAGGCGAGTTGGCTGGCCAATCAAGCACAGTAATACCATGGTCAGCAAACCAATTACTAGTAGTTTTGGCACTGTGGGCAGGTGTCAAGTCCTGCTGGAAAAGGAAATCAGCATCTCCATAAAGCTTGTCAGCAGACGGAAGCATGAAGTGCTCTAAAATCTCCTGGTAGACGGCTGCGTTGACTTTGGACTTGATAAAACACAGTGGACCAACACCAGCAGATGAAATGGCACCCAAAATCATCACTGAATGTGGAAACTTCACACTGGACTTCAAGCAACTCGGATTCTTGCCTCTCCACTCTTCCTCCAGACTGTGGGACCTTGATTTCCAAATGAAATGCAAAATTTACTTTCACTTTGGACCACTGAGCAACGGTCCAGTTCTTTTTCTCCTTAGCCAAGGTAAGACGCTTCTGACGTTGTCTCTGGTTCAGGAGTGGCATCACACTAGGAATGCAACACTTGTAGCCCATTTCCTGGATACATCTGTGCGTGGTGGCTCTTGATGCACTGACTCCAGCCTCAGTCCACTCCTTGTGAAGATTCCCCAAGTTCTTGATTCGGTTTTGCCTGACAATCCTCAAGGCTGCGGTCATCCCTCTTGCTTGTGCACCTTTTCCTACCACACTTTTCCCTTCCAGTCAACTTTCCATGAATATCCTTTGATACAGCACTCTGCGAACAGCCAACCCTTTCAGCAATGACCTTCTGTGACTTACCCTCCTCGTGGAGGGTGTCAATGAGTGTCTTCTGGACAACTGTGAACTCAGCAGTCTTCCCCATGATTGTGGTTGTGTGTACTGAACCAGACTCAGAGATTCATGGTGTTTATACTGCATAAATAGTGATTCACTCAAACTCAAAATGGAATATTCTAATATTTTGAGATGCATTTTTCTATTTTTTTTTAGCTGTAGGCTGTAATTATCAAAATTAAAATTAAAAAATGCTTGAAACATTTTAGTTTACATGTAATGAGTCCAGAATATATATACAATTTTCACTTTCTGAAATAACTGACAATAAATATTTAACTCTCTCACGATATTCTAATTTTTTAGATGCACCTGTATATATAAAGAGAGAGAAAGCGTGCGTGTGTGTGTTATTTTACAAACCAATTTTGAAATATATTAAAAAATTCAGCAATATTCATATTAGCACTGAATTTGAAGGTATCAAACAAATACCAGGTTTTAGAATTCTATACTTTTTTACCTTCAAAATTGTTTATTCTATTTGGTAGAATTTGACGGTTTGCGGCACTGTCAATAATAGGGTGGTGACTGAGTGATATCTGATATCAAATATACTTGTACAAATAATTAAAGCCATTAAACAGTACGCGAGTAGTAGATAAGTTACTGCAATCTAGGTAGTACTTGTGGTCTGTAGTAACATGGTACTACTGATGTGCATGAAAACGTATTTGTGTAAATTAATAAATAGAAAAGTTAAATAACTGGACAAATAACAGACAAATCGAAAGCGATGAACAAAGTTCCACAATCGAAAGCCGATTAAAGGTTTATTGTTTGAAATAACAGGAAAATTCATTAGTTATTTTAATACAACGGGCCATATTAGGCTTGTTGATGCTCGTATCTGTTACATCAGTAGAAGAAAGATGTTAATATCTGAGAGGGGATTCATTGAAATAAATTCTAAAACTCATTTTTTTTAGGAAAGCCGGAGTACTTTATTTTTGTTATTATGGACTCTCGTACAACATAAATTCTGTGCTTCATCCTAAATAATGTCGATTAATCTGTCTTTTCCACTTTTGTAGACGTCTGCACAATATCGTTCTAAATGAGCATTCTTCTCAACAAAGTGGAAGTCTTTCCAGTGTGAGATTAGAGAGAAGTTCACGTAAAAATCCTCCTCCATTTGTAGAGGTGTCGCCCCTCCCCCCAAGGGCTCTTGATGTTTTAGCTGTGGGAGGAAGGAGGAGAAATCCCACGAGACCAGCTGGGGAGAATGTATGTACAATATAACTGTGCCCTTAATGATTTTATTTATAGAAGTTAGAACAATCAGATAATTAACTGCAGCTTCTGTAACCACAATGTCACCTTTTCTTCAGTAAGGGTTTTATAAAAACAAAAGCAACAGTAGCACAATAAATGATAACATTCATCTCACTGGGCACGTATACTTAACCACTGGTAGTGTTGTCTGATCGCTTTTTTTTTTTTTTTTTTCATTCTATAACAGAAGGAAACCATTAAGGAAGAAAAAATTATCCGCCATCGTGGCCAAACGATAACTGGATGCTGCTGCGTTAGTCCAGATCAAACGTTACACTGCAGCGGCCGTTATAAGTGACAGTGGCATAAGCAGATTGGTTTTGACGCAGATTGCTTCATTGGGATTCAGTGTGCGTTTGATTTGGTACATATCTTAATCAGCAATTTGTAAGTCAGTAGAAAGCAGTTATCCTGTTTAGAGTAATCTAGCACCAGTTTTATTAGTCCCTACCCAGTAGTAAATTAATCAATAATGTTATGTGGCTTTCGGTGAGCTACTCAATAAGTGGCCGCTGGTCTCTTTAGTTTTCAGTAAACTAGCCAGTCAGTAATCACCACCCCGGTGTAGTTTTCAGTAAACTAGCCAGTCCGTAATCACCACCCCGGTGTAGTTTTCAGTAAACTAGCCAGTCAGTAATCAGTCCCCAGGTGTAGTTTTCAGTAAACTAGCCAGTCCGTAATCACCACCCCGGTATAGTTTTCAGTAAACTAGCCAGTCAGTAATCAGTCCCCAGGTGTAGTTTTCAGTAAACTAGCCAGTCAGTAATCAGTCCCCAGGTGTAGTTTTCAGTAAACTAGCCAGTCAGTAATCAGTCCCCAGGTGTAGTTTTCAGTAAACTAGCCAGTCAGTAATCAGTCCCCAGGTGTAGTTTTCAGTAAACTAGCCAGTCAGTAATAGTCCCCAGGTGTAGTTTTCAGTAAACTAGCCAGTCAGTAATCAGTCCCCAGGTGTAGTTTTCAGTAAACTAGCCAGTCAGTAATCACCACCCCGGTGTAGTTTTCAGTAAACTAGCCAGTCAGTAATCACCACCCCGGTGTAGTTTTCAGTAAACTAGCCAGTCAATAATCACCACCCCGGTGTAGTTTTCAGTAAACTAGCCAGTCCGTAATCACCACCCCGGTATAGTTTTCAGTAAACTAGCCAGTCAGTAATCAGTCCCCAGGTGTAGTTTTCAGTAAACTAGCCAGTCAGTAATCAGTCCCCAGGTGTAGTTTTCAGTAAACTAGCCAGTCAGTAATAAGTCCCCAGGTGTAGTTTTCAGTAAGCTACCTAGTTATTAATGGGTCTTTAATATAGTTTTATTTAGTAAGCTAGCCACTCAGTAATCAGTCTGCTGTGCGCTGTAGTTTTTAGTAAGCTACTCTGTTAGTAATCAGCCTTCACTGTTGTTTTCAGTAAGCTATTCAATCAGTAATCAACTCTCGGTGTGGTTTTCAGTAACCTTTCTAGTTATTAATCAATCTTTATAGATTTTAGCAAGCTAACCAGTCAGTAATCAGCCTCCGGTGTAGTTTTTAGCAAGCCAGCCAGTCAGTAATCAATCAACTGCCGGTGCAGCACTCAGAAAGCCAGTCAGTCATTGTTTGTTTGATCCGCCAGCAGTGAACCGTGAAACTCGATATGTGTATTTATTTATTTTTTTGCGTTTGAAAAGATTTATATATTAAAGACGAAGCAACCACATGAAATAATTGGTACTGAGCATCACATTAGCAACTGTTATAATATATAAAAATAAACATCCTCAGAGGTGCACTTGTTTAACATAAGTTTCCAAGCTGAAAATTGTGCCCAATACCAAAGTTTGTTGTCAAAGATATTTTAAGTAACTTTATTTGCCGTATTGCCTGTAATATTCGGCAGTTTGTTCCACTGGCTGCTTAGGATGATATTGATATATTAACTGAAGATGGCTGCGAATTTTTTTTACCTTGCCAAGAAACTGGTGCCAGAATACCTCGGGCATGTAAGAGAAAATCGTGCTCAGTCATTCGCACGGTGAAGACCAATTTGGGACGCATAATAATAACGTCTGCTGCTCGCCGTCTCCATTGTCCGTTACATTGTCTTTCAGCTGAGAGTCCCACATTTGTAAATTTGGTTTCGTGTTTGGCGAATCACGCAGATTATTTCCGATGTACGCTATTCGACTTTTGGCCGAATCTTTCGTCACATTACCTGGTCTTCCCATGAGTGTTATAAAACTTGTGTCATTCATGTGTGGAAAGCAACAAATATAATGGAATTTAATTTTACTTATAGAAAAAGGAACGTTATGAATAATATGAAAGTTTTCGAAATTTTATTTTCCAAACTGGTTTTCTGCACAACCCGGAATAAGAAATATCGTTGGTTAAACAACTGCGCCATTTTTAGGAACAAATCTGAATACATCAGACTTCCGGTTCCGATCTCCGTGAGAGGGCGTTTTAAAAAAAGAAAACTCATCCAACACAAAACGTTATATCACAACTGGTTAGGGACCCAAGTGACTTTAAATTTTCATCTTTTTGACAGGCACATGACTTCTAAGAAATTATTTTAATTTTCATTATCGCCATTAGTGAAACCTTACAACGAGATCTCTGCATACCTCGGATAAACTCTTTACAGCAACCCGGTATGAGCCGCCTCTCTTTCACCCAAACCATTTACCTGTATCTAAGACGATGCACACGTTATAAATACTATTTAGTTTCAATTGTAAACAATAACAATGAGGTTTTTTTTTAAAATTATTATTTAAAGTAACATTAATTTCCTTTTTGACTAGTATTTTAAAGTAGGTATGTAAGTAATCTGACACCAACCAACCATATGTAAGTCTTTCTACCTTGCGGAGCTTGGAGTGATGACCTTTCAATCGTAGTATTGTAGGAAAGCTTTTGTCGGCGGTTGTCTAATCTCTTTAATACAGTTAGCAGCTATTGAGTAATTTACCTGACTTCTTGTCTTCTTGAATTAACTAAGCCGTAGAAAATATAATTTCATGGCTGCGCCAGCGTACGCTTTACTGTAGTTATCAGAATTGTGCCGAGTTGATTTTCTCTTGTCAGAAATAAGGTGGAAAGATCTTTCTCCTGCTATATTGTCATTCCTCGGTGTCAAAGCCGGTAACATTCGCGATGAGGCTACACTGGGCAAAACAAACAACTTGAACAAAAAATGTATTTACCTGACATTTATTTTCATTATTAAAGTTTGTTTCCTTTGTCAGTGGTAAAAGATGACTTTTCGTCTAACTGCTATATCTGAAAGGTTCTTCGACGTAAGTAAAGGACAATAAATGAATTAAAATGTCTTTAGATTTAGTATAAAATATAGTCCAGAAACTCAAATGATTGTAGTTCCACACTTCATCGCAGCATCTGAAGCAGGCTGACGGATAGACTGTCACAGTATACTTCCTGTTGTATTTTTTTGTTCTTTTACAGATTTTTAGAAATTTTCTTGTAAGCCCTCGATAATGTTAATCTCCCTATGCTGTTTCATATCAAAGTTCAGTTAACGAAGAGAACAAAATCGCTATCGTCCGGTGTGGAAGTTTCATTAATTTTTTTGTTTCCAAACCGAATTAAACATTTTTTTCTTTCTATTTGTTTGGGAAGAGATCAATTTTCTTTCGCAAATCTCAGAAATTCACGAGAGTTCGCGGTTTTTGCCGCTTATACCGAAAACTAATTATCAGATGAAAAAAAATAACGCAACCTGATAACTACACGGATACGTGATTTATAATTTTTGAAAACTGCATAAAATCTATTTACTTCAGCCATTTGTAGAAGCTACAGCATCAACAATCATGTTTTTGCTTTTCCTTCCGATTCTGTCATGTTGTAGGATTTGAACCAGACTGGTACCTTAATTGAAAAGATTAGGAAATGGTTCCAAAAATCAATATATTCGGATGTAATAACGTTGGTGAATGAAGTGATATTTCTTCATTTCGCATCATTTGATGGTTTTGTTAGCCTACTTCTCTCAAACATGACGTCTGTTTATTAAATATCCCAGTTGCCAGTATTCTTTGATTTCTCTCTTAAACCTGATATTCGTTTAACTGTTTAATTTTTAATTTGTTAATTAATTTATTTACTTCTGCGAATTTCGATGACATGGATTAGAAAAAAATGAATTGATACTGAGATGTAACGTATTAAATTTTCCTTCAAATCCTATTGATTTCCTTTAATGTATTGTTTCCACTTAAACCGGCGAGTAAAGAAGGAATGCGATCAAATCAATCTCAAAACGTTTTGACCCATGAATGGCGGTCACCCTTTCCGGTTATTTCCCCCCACTTTAATTAGTTTTAATATCAAAACAACCGATTGTCTCCAGCAGAGTATACATTTCATGCCAATCTGAAGCATTTAATAACCTCCCATCCATGTTTTAAAAAAATCCTCACGGCCCGACTCGCAGAGGCAGGAGAACTTTCTGGAACTGTCAACAACGAGAAGCGCATCTAACGAATTACCTAACACAGGCACTTCTGTTGTTAACCGTCTCCGTTGAGTTAATAACTGCTAAAAAAATCGCGGGCAAACATTCGGTTATATTTGCTGCTATTAGTTATAGACGGAAATAAACTCAGTCGAAATTATATACGGAGACTAACGTTAAGAAGGAAATGATGTTTTCAGAGTTTCGGTCGGTCCCTTTCCTTCATTTTCTCTTTATGAAAAGTTCCACAGTGATGTGAGAAAACAGAGGGCGGAGTCTTGGATGTGTTGTGTATCGATCGCTCTAATTAATTTAAGCTGATGGAAATGGGAAAAAGAAATAGTATTGATTAAACTTCATTAGGCAGATAAAATAAGAAAGGTACCAAGTGAATTTAAGGAATAAAAATAAATAGGCAGTTTTTCTAAATAAACGGATTTTAATTGTTTGTTTTTTATAAACCTAATAAATAAATACATAAATATCTAAACAAAATTAGTGAGCGATTGAGTTAAAAGGTAATGAGGCAAATAATTTGTTTAAATCTTTCGAACACAAACAATCTGCTCGTTGTTAAGTCACCTGACTAATCACATTTTGCCCTAATTCTTTATGCACAAATATTTGCCATAAGTAAGTAGATATTTCTGAGACTCAAATAGGCCATTCTAATTACATTACAAGAGCTTTTAAAAAGGCCAGAGAAAGCCTTAATTTGCACCCTGCCATACAACGAACAGGAGGAAATAATGGAGCTGGAAAGCGCGGCGTAGTTGGACAGTGATACGTTGCTAGAAGTCAGCAATAACCTCCAAGGCACTGGGTATTCGGACGTTGACTGTAAATAGGGTAATTGTTCAGTTTCGAAAAAAAGCCACTCAACGCCAACAGACCAAAAAAAACACAGTGCTGTGAAATATGGCGTGGAAGCCAAACTCCAACAATCGGCTACGAAATAGGAAACTTATAGAAGTATTCACAAGAACCATCAGACGTTACATCTACAGCACTGTAGATAACGGGACGACGGGGAGAGACGCACCGCTCTTTAGCCCCAAGCAATAGCAATCGTCGACGATGGGCAGCGCGGATTCTAGCGGCCCCACCCATTCTTCCTGTTCGCGCCCTGTTTATTCCCCGATTAGTCAGGGTATTTCACAGCTTTCAGAAACTGGTTTTGTAAGGGCGTAGAGGCTTCTAGCGCAGACCTAAGTTCTCTTCAAAATTTATTCTTTTAAAAATAGAAGGTTATTTTAAAAATTTTTTTTACTTAATTTTTTGTTAGTTCCAAGTTAATCTCATTTGTCCTCTCGTTCTCTACTCGTTTCTAATTTGTGGAAGTAGTAACGTAAAAGAAAGGAAAATCAAGTGTATAGCCGATGTGTTCAGTTCACCAAATACCTTCTGTGTTCTAATGGTCAATGAGTGGTGTAGATTACAAAGGTTTCAGATAACCCAAACAAGCTCTCAAGAATTCCGGGGTTTAAACCTATGACTGGCTGTTCTATTACGATGTTTAAAACTACAATATGTACTGTGATTATTAGTTTTTTTCTGAATACATTGCATTTTTCTATCATTTGGTATTCCAATTTATTATTGTTGATGTAACATGCTGATTTTGTTTGTATTATTATGGGAACTATTTTCGTATTATTTCGGCTTTTTTTGGCATTCATTAAGCCAACTACGGCTCAGCCTTTGGCAGTTATCATTAGTATTTATTATTTCTCGTTGCCACACAACATCAGCGTCGTTTTAAGCAAGCTTAGCTGAACAGCTCTAGATGCCAGGTCCTCCATCCTGACGTCACCCGTAAGATTATACTTTACTCGGCTCTGTTCCATACTTTGTCCGACGCGCAGAACCCTCGATTATAAAACCTAACTGGCGCTACAGCGTCCATTCTCCACGTGGCAGCTGATCCGGGCCCCGGCGCTGTGACGACTGCTTGGCACTTTAGCTGACAAGTACATTCTCCACACAAGACGTCCGTCCATTCCAGCAAATCAATACGCCGTCGAATCCGGTCTGAAAGCAAGCACAAAACTATTGAAACACACACATCCATTATGTTACATTACCGAATGTTTGGACATGGAAGTGAATGCACTTTTCCGAAACCCTTAACTCTCAAATGTTTAGTTTTAACGTTTACCCTTCTGCTAAAAGATAACGAAGTTTCATACTTTAAAAGGAACCAAAATAACGCTTTACTCTTTTGGACCAATTTCCAATCCATCCCTTATTGTAATTTAAGTCTTCTTTTTTTTTCCTTCTGTAAGAGTTCAACTATAAACACTAAATCTTGAACAAAATAACGATGAATTTAAAAACATTAACGTCTCTTAAAATTGCTGTTTGGTATCTTTCTCCTTGACGCTTATATTAATATATATTTCTTGACGAAACGTCTAGCTGTGTTAGATACGAGTATCTTAAATGCTAGCACAATGCCGTATTTGTCGAACGTCCTTTTATAATAATTGCCACTTCCCACTCCATAAAATATGCATATTATAATAAACAACGGGAAATGGCAATTAGTAGAATAATCACGGTAGATCTCTTTAATTTCTTTTAATACTCAGCATCAGCAGCAACCTTAGGAAGGACAATACAACCAGAAGCAATCGAAATAAATAAACTCCAGCGCATATTTGGCATGCTAACAAAAGCTGGGTTATTCTCGGCATATGTTATGGCACAGTTTGCATTTCTAAACGGTTAATAGCTACCTAATAATTCTAATTTATCATGGTGATTAAAATACTAAACAATTTCAGCACTAAAAAAGGAAATAATGACGAAATTTGCAGTTACAGCTATAGCTAAATGTTTTGCATCATCTTAGAAATAACAACGATAAAATGTATCTCAAACCCATGTCCATACCCATGACAAGTTTTAAATTCTATTTTTTTTAAATAATCTAAATCGTGTATTCTCATGGTAGATTTCAAATTCTCACATGTTTTAATTTTGGTAAATTTTCCATTAAGTATATAAAAATCTCCTAAGCCGTATGCTCTTAGATATGTTAAGATAGCATTATTATGCAAATGCACCAGTATACTTTGACTTGTCAGGCAAAATTAGAAAAATTCTAGGCTGATGCAAACCTTTTCGCAAAGACTGCAGGTTAGTGCAGTCGCATGGGAGAAAAACAGTGCCAGTCGTCACGGCACCAGTAACTCCTAATTGAACGTATAGTCAGGCTATGATCGACCTCGTGGGCTTTGATCATCGATCTCGGGTCGCAGCATGATCTAATCAATCCGTTTGATTTTTGGGGTTACTGGTGCCGTAACAACTGACCCCCTGTAACAAGTATCCCGGTCTCTCCCCCCCTCCCAACTTTACAAATGTTCTTTTCTTAAAAGCGATTTCTATCCAAACGTATGGCAAAACATCAGCAATGCTCAGTTATCTGTTGTTGCTTTTTTTAATAGTAAAAAGATGTAACATGTTCTGGACGATATATGCCCATTGTACTGCTGCATGTGGGAGTGGTGTGTATTTCTAACACAATATCACACGTTTATGTTCTTTTTCTTTTTTTACAGCTGTAATGTTTTATGTTCTTGACAATTTCAGACGATTCGTTCATTTCATTCCTGCCAAATGTTTCGCAAAGTAAGCCTTCCAATTTAGTTTTATTGATTTAACATCTTTTACAATTTTGTTACACATTTTAAAATTCGTTATTAACTTTCCTGACGTCGTTGTTTGTTTTCCTCCTCTTCGGGTTTTAATTCTGAAGAACTTTCGCTTTCGCTTTAACTCTCGTTTTAAAAATGGTTTCAGTTGAACGGTTGTTGTTTTTTTGTTTTTTTTTAAAGTGAGAGATAAAAAGCGTTAAGATTTGTAAGGAATTCTAGATTGTTAATACGAAAGAAAGCGCAGAGTTAGTGCGGCGACCTCTGAAAGAGAAGAATTATCCGACTACCGCAGGATATTAAGGAACCCCATTCCTTAGTCCTGCCCACAACCGGATGTGGTCTGTTCTCGGTTGGTTGTGCATTTTTACGAATAATTCTCGTCGCCGGTTAGAGAAATAGCTAGCGGTAGGTAACAGAACCAAATGTCAAATATGCAGATATGCAAAGTTATTTCACAGTTAAAAGTCTGAAATAAATAAGTGCTGAGTGTGTGTCAGACTGCCTATATGAAAGGTACAAACTTTGAAGAGAGAAATTCCGGACTGCAGAGTTCTAAAAGTTTGTACAATATTTTTAAAAGGCTTAAATGTATTGTATATTAGTTTTTTTCCTGGATACTTAAAGGAATTAATGGATTTAATACGTTTAATTTACATTATATGTACAATTAATTGCCTTTACTCAATCTCAACTCTTTATATCAGGTCGTTACAAAGGTTTTGTCGGTTTCTATATCATGTTAATTTGAGGTTCATTTCTGCCAGCTTGTGAAGGTGTATGTAGATAAGTTATACATCGTTTTGTAGCCTGCGCTTTGGCATACATTATGAAAAACCTACCTTTTTAAAAAGCATAAAATGGATATTTATTTCATGGTTCTGAGTGAAGTCATGGATAGAAAAGATTTTTGTGTCATTTTGCTTCATGAGTTCAAACCAGGCCACAAAGCGAGCGAGGCGACTCGTAACATTAAGGGAGCGTCGGACGAGGACACAGCTAACGAGCGCACAGTACAACGATGGCTTGTAAAGTTTTGAACATAAGATGAGAGCCTCGAAGATAAGGAACGTAGCTGACGTCCTTCCAGCTGTGATGACGACCGTGTGAGAGCCTCAGGTGAAGCCGATCCAAGAAAAACTGTGCGAGAAATTGCTGGAGAGCCTGACGTAAGCACTGCAATTGTTTACTGGCATCTTGAAGCAATTGGCCAGGTGTAAAGGTTTGACAAGTGGGTGCCTGGCGAGCTGAATGAACAGCAACTAAATCGTTGATTGGAGATCTGCTCTTTGCTTGTCGTAAGGAACAAAAACGCCCCGTTTCTTGACCGAACCATTTCGTGTGATGAAAGAGAATCCTTTACGACAATCGAAAACGATCAGCACAGTGGCTCGACAGAGACACGGCGCCTAACCACGTTCCAAAACCCAGCCTCCACCCAAAGAAGGTCATGGTCACTGTCTCGTGGACTGCAACTGGTGTCATCCACTATAACTTCTTGCAATCTGGCAAAACCATCACAGGTGAAAGGTCCTGTCGTGAATTAAACATTGTTCATCAGAATCTCTCCCATCGACAGCCGGCATTGGTGAATCGAAGAGGCCCAATCCCGCTCCATCACAATGCTCGTCCTCGTGACTCTTCAGAAGCTGAACACGTCGGGGTACCAAGTTCTCCCTCACCCAGCCAATTCACCAGACATTTCTCCCACAGACTAACACCTTTTCAAACACCTCGACGGCTTCTTCCGTGTGAAATCATTCTCCAGCCAAGCAGTAATTGAAACTGCCTTCCAACAGTTTATCGACTCCAGAAATCCAGGTTTTTTCAAAATGGTATAAATGCGCCTGTAACTCGTTGGCAGAAGTCTATGGATTGCAAGGGGAGCTTACTCTGGTTAGCAAACTTCATGTTCAGCAAAGATATGAATGAAGTCTCCTTGCTGTGGTGAAAAAAAAACCGATAAAACTTCTGTAACAGCCCAATAGTTCTGTTTCCCGCTCCAACAGCTCAGTTCCTATCCGACCTTGATTAAACTTGTAGAAGATTCGAAATTAATGTTAAATCTAGACAGACCTTATCATATTTTATATTTAAAATTATCTAATTAATTTATATATGCTTTTCAAAAAAAAAAAAAGAAAAGAAAGACAAGCAGAGGGGCTTGGATGACGCGAATGTTCGCAGTCAGCATAGAAGTGGACTGAGTTACCTCTTTATTTCACAACGTTTTGGTTCTCCGCTCTATGGTAATTATCTGTTTGAAGCATAAAGGGCCAAGAAATCTCAATCGAAATAGATTTTTTCAGTTTCTGTCTTTACTAAAACTACACAACAAAGGGTAAAATACGCAGAGTGTATTATACTGGGGCTAAAATAGTAGCGGAGAGCGAGAGAGAGAGAGATGACGTCAGTACAGAGAGAGAGAGAGAGAGATGGAGAGAGAGAGGAGAGAGAGATGGAGAGAGAGGGGGAGAGAGAGAGATGGAGAGAGAGAGAGATAGAGAGAGAGATGGAGAGAGAGAGAGAGGAGAGAGAGATGGAGAGAGGAGAGAGAGAGAGATGGAGAGAGAGAGATGGAGAGAGAGAGGGGGAGAGAGAGAGATGGAGAGAGATAGAGAGAGAGATGGAGAGAGGGAGAGAGAGAGAGAGAGATATTGAATACTTGATGGTTGAATTTGAAATTACAACAGACATTTTTGTATAATGTGGGTATCAGTCCCTGCAGTAACCACGACACTGGAATGCATTACTGTTTTCTTCCATCTTGCAATTATGTTCTGTTGTTTTTTGTTGTTTTTTTTGTTGTTATTTTTCTTTTTAGCTTTAAATTGTATGCGGTGTACAGGGAGCTGAGACTGAGAAACATCCGTTTGCAAGTTCTCACTTAGCGGAAGTTCTCTCACCATCTACGTTTGTTTATATTGTCTTAAGTCTGTCATTTCCATCCGGAAAACAAATAATTAAAACAGATAACACTTAAATCTATAATTAGATCTTTATTCCCTTTCTACTAGACTAATATGAAAATAGCAAAATGTTTTCTATAGGGACCTGGGTACACCTGCACGATGGAGTGATACCTTTACGATCTTACTACCTATTTTAGGTATCTTTCTTTATAATGTCCAATCCCCGACATCAGACGAAGTTAATGCTATACTACCACTCTTTCGGTATGCGTTATGTACACAGATTAATCACATCTAATATGTCTGTGAAACGATATTGGATACATATAATTATTGACATATCTTCTCCAGTGACAGTGTTTTGCTTTCGACGACATTAAAGAAGTTTCTTTCTTATTCCATTGTATCATCTTAGTAGCAAAGACGACTTTTAAGTATGGAAACATTTCCGGGTCAACACAGAGATTCCCTCCTTTAAAATGTTGCTGATGGAAAAAGTTTTTCTCATTTTAACTTCGTGTAATAACGTGACAATGCTGATAGAATAATATTATGTTCCACAGTTTAGTCACAAAGTGTTAGGCAGAATGGCTACTACTTAAAGTGCTACTATCTAGCTTTTAAGACATATTCAAGACTACCCTGACTTGATCTTTAACGCAAAATCTGAAAACTGACATCGTGACGACTCAGCATTTTCAAGTTCTTTAATTTGTTGAAATAATATGCATACAACTATTCTATGAATATGTTTGACTTCGCGACACAATTTTATTAAAAATGGAAATTGTTTTTTTTTATATTTCCTGCATGAAGAATTAATTTAAAATATCAAATTTCTTTGAATATATGTTAGAAATGAGAGGAAATGTCTGTTTTCGACTTTTCAAATGATAGTTTTTTTTTTTAAATTTGTCTTGTAAATCCAATTATCAAAGAAATAAAATTCTTAATAAAATCGCCAGCTGATCCATTTTATTAAAGGAAGCAATAAGCCTAAGTTTAAAAGAAGCGAGAAATGTGGACGGAAACTGCTAGTCTTGCCAAAATCAACACCATGTTGGCACCACAGAGGTTCAGAGCCAGCTCCGCTATCGGACGAACTGTTCGTCCATCTAAAAATCCAGCAGTGCGCTCTCTAACGTTAAGAGACAGAAGCTATGGCCGAGCACATAGACGACATTAAACCAAAAATACGAAAGGTCTGACTGTTAACTGAAATCCATTTAAATATAGAAAATGGAATAGTTGGATTAGAACAGAGACATTTCACTTCTCGAGTTATCAGTTTTATTTTTAAAATACAGCCATTACAGAAGAATTGAGAGATTCTTGGCTTTAAAACCATCAAAAACCATGTGCTCACTGTCAGTTCCTACCGACTTCCAACATTGCTTTTCTGTTACTTTTTTTTGTCTCGAAGTAAGGTTTGTGTTTTTTAAAGAATAATGTTTTTACTTTAAAACTGTTTTTCAGAAAACATTGAAATCGAACCTCTTATTGAATCCACATCAAATAACGATGATTCCGAACCGCTTTACGGCAATCTAGGAGTGACTATACCTCCAGTAAAGGTTGAGGACTTGTGGGACTATATAAAAAGGAGCAAAGAAAACGACATGGAAGGGTTGAAGAAAGAATACAAGGTATATCAAAACTATTCAGAGTATCATTTACCCAAATCCTATTGCTGTTGTTGAGTGCGTTGGTGCAAGATTTTTGCCTCCCCCTAGCCTAGTAGCTATTTGGTGGTACAAAATTTTGCACTCGTGGAATGTTAATCACCGTAACTCAGGTTATGTCTCGGTAGCACTGACCGGCCGACCTTTGCTTACCGACTTAGCCAGTCACTGCGAACCTTTCACAAGCTTAATGTTTGCGAGCCCATGAAAGTCCTCTTTCATTTTTCTAAAACCAAAGCTTATATTTATGCAGTTGAGATATGGCGACGAGGAATTACAGCAGAGCTTATTCAGGGCCAGGAGAGAAGAGAGCTATTTAGTGCGACGTTTAGCTGTTTTATGCCATCATCATCGACTGCATTCGCTTGTAATTGATCTCGTTGATTTACAGTCAGCGACTGTGTACATTGCGACTTAACACATTTGGAAAAGTCAGTCTGCTGCGCTTATAATCGGCTGTTCTGGTATCTAATCGCTGTGTATATTTATTTGTGGATAACGCATTATTGCAATTTCTCAGTAGTTATCTCGCAGCAGCTAAACCGTTGTTGCAGACTGGTATTCGTGAAGCATGAAACAATTACCAACGAAGTAATTACAGTTGCTTCCTAGAGGGCGCAAGTGGGCCAAGAATCGGTGATGCTTCTACACTTTTGTGTTACTTTCTATTTGCATGGCTTCCTTTTTTTATTTGTATTTTAAATTTTACACATTTCCTGTTTTTAAGACTCTTGTCTGTTTTGTTTATCTTCCGGTTGCTAACCGAAAATATATAATTTGAATAAATTGCATTTTTTTTTCTTTAGTAATTATCTCTCTTCATATGGTTTTAAAGGAAGTTCTAATGGCTGTGGTCTTTCAGAGTGTCTATAAAGCACAAAGCGGTGCGGAATTATACTGGCTCCCTAATTACTAATCAAGATTCACGAGGTGTCAGGTGGTTTTATTTTAAGCCCGACTTAATCACCCATAAATCTCCAAAGCAGAAATTTATTGCGCTAATCGCATTTTCCCAGCTACGGCGTAATCTTTCTCCGTCGTTTCTTGCCTCCACGTTGGTGGTATCTATTAAGAAAAAATGGAGCCTCGCACGGTCGTACTGTCTCTAGTCTTCGCTTGCCTGTTTATTTTTTCTTCTTTTAAATGGATTTACTCTATTCTTTTGGTGGTGCGAACTTCGTCGACCCCCTCGTTCGGCCGGTTGGTTGACTGTCCATGCTAACGTTACGACTTTAACTAGGCGATTTTCCTTCCTGGTGTCCTCAGCTTACGAACCGTCTCTGCCATCACTGGCCAACATGGCATTTACCGGAAATCTTCATGACACTTCGGCTGAAAATCGAATTATTGTTTCTCCCGCAGCAGTTATACTTTTAACGATAACCATACTAATGATTCTGTTTGTGACGTGAGTAAAGTATATTCTTTTAACAGTCCTGGTGGTTTATAATACCAGGTTTTCCCCTGGCCATGTGACTGGACAATGGTTTCATATATTCGTCGTATTAAAGCGTTCGAACCAAGGTGAACATTGCATTCCACGGCTTCGTTCTATCAAGCTGTTTCTCAGCCGAGTCTCGCGCCAATGTTCTTCTTAGGCCTATGCAGTAATCACGTGGCGGCACTGTTGGAGAAACATTAGCCGGAATCAGGCTGAGCTGATGAACAACCTACTCAAAGCTACACCGAGCACTGATCATTAGCAAACTCACTGTGACCATTATCAGGCCGTCTGACTTTCCGGCCAGGAACAACCGGACTGCTTTTCGACTTCTGGATTAAAATCTGGCGCTTTGAATAATTTTCTTAATAAAATTAGTTTAAATTTTCCCTGTACAGTAAATCCTTATAAAACCTAGTTGATTTTTGTGTACGGTTCAGCACTAAGTTATCACAGATGAAAATCCTGCAGAAATTCGTTCACAAAAGTCCTTCCTTCAACTCGCTCTATATCGATTTTACTGTGACAGTTATAGTACCGTTTCCGTACACTACCTGTATACCAGTCAGTGGCCCAAGACCGAAAAGCCTACTTTGATGCCATATTTCAAAAACACGACAATTACACAACACGTGCGTAGACTGAAATTATGAAAAATGTTGAAAAAATTTGTTAAAATTATTCAAATCTTTATATATTTATACGATATGTTAAATTCAGCCTATTCATTTTGCTAAAATTCATCTTTTGCAAGGCTTGAACTGCCATAGTTTCTGTAGGCGATCACAAGCCAAACAATCTCTGCAATAATACACCTATTCGCTGATTTTCCTTCTGTGGTTAGAAAGTCGTATTATTAATAAAGTGAAAGCTTCCATCAAAATGCCTGATTGGCATTTACCATCTTACCATTAACTTGCTCTAAGATTACAGATATGCCATCAAAGGAAAAAGAAAATTTAAAAAAAAAAAAAGGATTCAAGGTCTGTTTTTAGTTTCATCTTAGTAATTTATCGCCTGAAAAATAGTTGTTCCAAGTCCAACATCGTGGCCGAAAGTCCGCCTAAAGGATAATGAAAGGTCAGCTACCTACTGCTGTCAGCTTTACGATAAAACGTCATGGTCTGTGTTTTGGCATCAAGCCTCAAAGTCTGGTTTATTACAGAAATCAACGGAAGTTTGTCATGGAATTAAAACTATTCTTTCCCGTTACTGTCGCACTATTAATAACGCAGAATTAATGGAAATAAGGGAAATATCCATCCAATTCTGATATTTATGGAAAAATATTTCCTTGATAGAATCGTTTTCGTCCTTTCATCCACAGACACTTTCAGAGTGCGCGTTTTCTATACAAAAGATCAGATCAGTTGTATTTTTTTACTAATTCCAGAAACTCAAATTAGTTACGATAACGGATTAAAAATTAAATTAAAAAAAAAAAAACTAAACAAGGGTAACCTGTGGGGAACATCAGGACTTTGATTAGCGAATTACGGCTGAGATTCTCGCGCGATTGATATTGAAATGATGGGATATCATTGCGAAATCGATCGAAGATTGGCGCCTTGTACTCGAAGTTTAATCACATGAGGAATTAAACGAAATATCTTCTTGAAAGGTGTTACTAATAATGTTTAATTAGTTAGCATTTTAATTAAACACGCCAGGTCCATGAAGTTTGAACACGTTTTATGCCTGGTTTAAGGCTAAGTATTTTTCTAACATTGATTTATGCATATTTGTTGTTGTTTTGGTTAGAATTTAATGAAAACTGATTACAGAACAACATTTTTTAAAGTTTTCACAACGGGTTTAATTCATGAAATGAAGAAAAATATAATCGCTGTAAAATAGCATTTAGTTTATTCCTAAATTTTCCAGCATAATTTTCTTTTACGGTGAAAACACTTAAAGCGAAATTACGCTTGCTTATTAAAATAATTTTTTTACAATTTTATTGAAAAACACTAATAATAAACTAAATAGTAATGAATGATGTCATCACCTTTAATTACTGATACAAAGAACCAAAATTCTACCCTTACGTGGTATTCAGATTTGGTTTGCTATCTTTCACATTTAATATCACCTAAATATCATGTAAAGCTAACAATTCGGGTTCTTTACGTCTGTCATTAAAGATGACATTGAAGGTTACTTGTCGTCCAGTGAGCATCGCTGGTGATGCTTTCGGAGATCTTTCCTTATCTCCATCTTCTTTTACTTTCTGTTGGGGTCCAGTAGTTAAGACATCTAATGCTAAAATATGCCCTAATAAACAATGCACGTTCTAAGACTAATCTACCTCGCAACATTGGGGGCAAAGCTGTCATTTGTTGACTAAAGTTTATCTGGGATTCGAATATTAAAAACTTGGCTGTTGGGCTGCAGAGGTAATTCGAAATTTCTCT
This sequence comes from Nautilus pompilius, assembly GCA_018389105.1. Lineage (NCBI taxonomy): Eukaryota > Metazoa > Mollusca > Cephalopoda > Nautilida > Nautilidae > Nautilus > Nautilus pompilius. The sequence continues at coordinate 43,740 of JACATO010002211.1, read as the reverse complement.
CCAAAGTCTTTCGATAAGTTTACTTTTTGCTTTTTTTTTACTGCGGGACAACTAAATGTTAATGGAGTCCCCCCGAAGTCGTCGCACCCGCGGCTGCCGGTGACAACTGCGCTCGTTATCGTTTATTCCAAAGGATATAAAAATGGCTGAGGCGCAATTTTTCAAGTTAGAGACGATAGAGGGCGACACCTCGATTCTGTACGTCAGCTGGTTTAACAGTGAAAGTCGTAAGGTCTGAAGGTCAACGGAAATGTCTTTACCACAAATGTTCTTGAATTCAAACATTGTAAATTGAAAATAATTTGAAAACAATTAAACTCTCGAATTTTATTATAGAGTAGATATTTTTTTTGATAAATCCTGAATAAGTGAGGAAATATGACAATGCATAATCATTAAGGCAAGAATTATGGAAATTATGTTTGTTATATAGAGATTCCATCAGACTGCAAGAAACGTGGTTTGATTTTAAGAAACAAGGGGATAAGTATTAACAAAGGTACTTTCAGCCGCTAACAGATCAACCAGAATGTTATGACTAAACAGAGATATGAAATAAAGGATAAGATAGGTTAATAGATTATTACTTTGGCATAGATATACTAGAATGCTTTCATGTTTTAAACATTTCCCTTATATTGGAAAAACAATATGCGCGATACTTGTGCTGGACCTTAAGAGCAGACTTGATAAACGTTTAGAAATTCTGGACTCTAAGCGTGTAGAGAAAAGGAGTATTTTTGATTACCAGCACCTTGTAGTTAATAACGATACTGCAAACATCAGTTTGACAACTTTTGTTTTTGTTTTTCTTATAAACTTTGTATCAGCTCTTCTTGCTCCTCCTCACAGACAGTAGACTTCTACAGTTCTCATGAAGACTAGGCTTTCCCCAGTTTCATGATTTTCCAATCAGATTACATAATATTTGTGTGGTTATTGTATTGTTTTTAAACTGTGACATAAATTAGATATTAGAACAGAAATAAAATGCCATCATCTATGATATATTATTATTATTATTATTACTTATTTTAGACTTAGAAAAGTTCTTTATACCAACAGTCTTCTAATTTCGCTACTTTGAAGGAAGAAAGGAAAGTGAAAATTGATTAATTTACTTTCGACCCCGTTCTTTGATGTTTCGATGAATTTCTCTTTCTACCACTTAGAACGAAAGATGTTTAATTCCCTTCGTTTTGACTACAGAACAAAGCCATGTGCAGAGCCAATTTTCAGAATTAATGAAAAGACGGAGGGGAAAAAAAACAAAAACAAAAAAACAAGTGACAGTTTAGTTTCTGCGAACATATAACGAGGTCTAAATATACATTATTAGATCGAGAACACATTCCTGTTAGAAGACGAAATTATCTTCAGTTCAATCGTTAGCTGATAAACGTAATACATTGAGAGATCGATCTTGAGGCACATCCGCCCGGGTTGGGGCTGCGTTAAAAATACGTCACGATGCCAAATGATGGAGAGGCAAAAGGTTAAAGGGTCAGAGTGGAAAACCTTACCAAATAAAGCAGTTCGTCGAATTTGAGGGAAATTGCTGCTTGAATTGGTAATAAGGACTTCGCCTTAGAATTCCATACAAGGATATGTACTTCTTAAATGAGGTTTACGCCATAAGTCGTCTTTCGACTGAGCCAGAATTTCCACTTTTTTAAAGAAGTGTTTACTTTACCATTAATTATGGTTTTACTGGTTGTGCCGGGGTAATCACGGGCCCTGACCGCTCGAGTCCTGCTAGGAACCAGCCGACCTAGCGGGGTGGTGGAGTGCGGAGATCATCCATCTTTTGATTTCCATTCTTCGATCTCGAATAAACAGAGCAGAGAACGGAAAACAAATATACTATAGGCAAAAACAAACAAAAAATTCTTCTATATATATATATATATATATATTCAACGGATCATCCTTACGTAATGGTTATGTAACATTATACATTGATTGCCAGATAGATGTCGTCGACGGTAGTTTTCCTGTCACGAGGTGGAGGAGGAGACAGGAAGATAGACTTTCTCCAACTCAGCTGTTAGAAGATTACTGTCCGGCGAATCCTTTCCGTTTTTGTTCCTATACATAACGTTTTCTGTCCTGTTTGTCATTGCGAGTTATTTATTTTGGTTTAGCGTTATTGTTTGCATCTTTGCTTGAAGTTAGAAAGATTGTTTGTTTTTTTTAACGAAATACGTGTGGTTTTATTGGTAGAACTAAAGGCATCAATTACGTTGATCATTCGGGCTGTCTGACGTTCGCCACGCTAACGTCAAAGACATCACGTGGTCTCGTTCTACTTTTATCTTTTACAACAAAGGGATAGTACCTACACTATTGTTCAGACCACCATTCTAAGCCAAAAGGAGCTCATGACACTCCTGTTCTGGCATCATTGAATAGATGTAGAAGCATGAACACAAGATGCGTGCGGAAAAGACTGTCGGATAGCTTTTCCCCTCACCAACCCCCTCTACCGGTCTAAAAGTGGAAGTTACGGATTTAAAAGACTGCAGACATCAGAGACTGTGATCGGGTGATTTATATTTCGCGAATTAACAAGATTTTCGTGTATCATACTCATGTGCGGAATGGACAGCGTACCACCGTCTTTTCAGTATCAGCACCGATCTTTTGTTGAAGAGCTCGTGATGTCCCTCGAGCAGTACGACTTTTAGCGGCTATAACGCTGTGGCAGGGTGCTGATATCAGTAACTTACTCTGGTCGTAGTATATAGTATCCGTCAAATGTAGTCCACAGTAATATGTGGTAGTGATGCCAGATTTCTGTGTTCCAGTTACTTAGATGCAAACGATTCCCAAACAAGTGTTCAATACATATCGTCTTCTATATCCTATCAGTTTCGGACTGTATGCGGCTATTTCAGTAGCTCTTCGAGAATGGTTTGCCTGCATTTTTCATCAATGCTTCATCAGCATCTCGACGCTGCTTTCGTCGTCGTCTTATTTAGACATCCACCGCTACTTCAGCCCCGTGAGCACCGGTAGATCTTTCTTCTTCTTTTTTCTCACATCGCTGTTCGGGGCCGAGGTTTGTTCAAATAAGCAAATCGAAACAGCTTCTAATTAGGAGAATTTTATCCGGATTTTCCTGTCCAGCAATTGATTCTCCCGTGATGACAGAGGGAGGCCTATTACCAAGGGATGATATTTGCTTTCTGTAGACGAGACTGTGATTTAGCACAGCACTCGATAGAAGGGAAACAGACCGTCCTGCTTATCTGCGTCCGTGTTGGCCATTATTCTGTTACATGAGCTCAAGCTGGGCGTTGATTTCAAATTAGTAATTACTGAGTCTTTATCAGAAAACTTTGAATTTACATGTGATTCTTTTTGTCATTCTCCTGACCTCAGCTTTATTAAATTTGTGTACTCCGCTGAAAGGATACACATATATCCCCGTCTTTACATTCATCTTTGTCTTTATTTTCCCGTTTCATTTTCGATTGATGGAGAAGTCGTGGGAGAATAGTCTATCGAGCGAGGTGTCTTTAGAAGAGACCGCCATCGTGTTGTTATTTGCAAGTGAAACAGAGCGATCCAGTTACACCGCCATCGTGTGGAAGGAGAGCGGGCGAGTTCGGTGTCCACATTACCCGACACACCGCGCGATACTCTAGCGCATAGCTATAGGATACCGCACCTCCCTGATTCCCTGCGGTCAGTCAACCGAGAACGGGGGAAATGTCGGCACTAGCGTCGGAGCGGCCGAGACAGTCGGCATTTCTGATTTATGTTTGAAGATCGGTAATTAAAAAGGACAAACAGGGCGAGATCCACTTATGCTATCTAGTTGCAAGCACGGTTCGTCTACCACAAGCCGCTGTGCCTCGCCATCCGACGGATAAACATTCTACTCGCTTTCAAGGTTGTACCTGGCATAAGGCGACAGTTGCGAGGAGACAGGTAGATGGAGATTTCCTTTAACTGCCCGGTTTTTGCAACCCGTCCGAACTTTCTTGGATTCCACACAATCCTCGTGCAGCGAACGTGACGTAATTCTTTGTTTTCAGTCGCCAGCCATAAGCTACAGCGAACTAACGGTATACAATTTTAGTCTACTAGATCTTTTCTAAGTTTTCTAACGCCGGATTCGATATCGTTTTCTTAAATATTGCATCCACGTCTTCACGACACATCGAAGATGCGGACGAACTGAGGGCTTATACATATGAAAACAAGGTAAATAATAGCAGCCATAACGACTGCGGCTGACTTTACTCTCTCTCTCTCTCTTCTTAGCAGGTATGAACTCGCGAATCTGCTGAGAATTTTGTCTGTTATTTTAAAAGGAAGTAACGCTTTATAATGTTTTGGATAGGTGCGTAAAGATCGTCGGAATAGAATTACGGACGACGATGTAGGAATATAAAACAGCGCTAACGTGCACTGCTGTCAGAAATAGTCCTGGATTGCAGAATGCCTTTGTCTTTTTCTGACATCTTCAGCTGATGTCTAATATAAGAAGCAAAGAGACCCGTTTGTTAGCGTTCGGTTTGTCGTTTAAATTACTGTCCAGCAACCCAGAATGTTTCCGGGTCCTAGGCATTTAAAATACGCTGAACGATCTGCCAAGTCAGGTCTTATAAGAGACGACTTGGTAGAGGTTTTCAAGATAATTAGGGGGGGTGTCTGCTTGTAGAGAAGAACACAGCGAACCGCAATTAGTAGTTCTAAAAGTGGAATTACAAATTAGATAAGATTTTGGCATGATTAAATATCACGGTATAGATTTGATAATTAGTGGAATATATATGAGAGTAAAATATATTTTAAATCTTTATTTATCAATATGAACAATTTACTCTTTCCTGGGACATCTTTCACCAATCGCCACTTGTTCAACTAAAATACACCGGTTTCTAAAAGTCAAACCAAAATATTTCCAAAATGGTTGGTTTTATTCACTAGATTATTAACTCAAACTCTTCTCTATTTAACATAACTTTAATCTAAAAAATATGTAAATCAGAAATAACTTTCCGGGGTGTAAGGGAAACAGGAAGGCCCTCTTACATAAAGAAGATCAATAAAAATGAATTAGAGGTAGTCATTGTGGAATGTGGCCCCGCTTGACAGCAGTACACGATTCGTAGTGGCTTTTCATCCTTGTATAACCCATTCATCGGGAGCAGTGGGCAATAAAATAAAGTCCATTCTCCTATCAGAAAAGTTGGCAGTTTTTTTGATTGATCCTGAGGAGCTTTGGAGGGAGACAGCATGTCTTCCAGAGCATCCCAAACATTTTCAGCATTGGCCACTTCATATAGTTACCGATTTAATCTTCAAGATATTGGTCGGTTGCACGTGCTCTTGGAAGGAAGTAATCGTCCATTAGAAGGAAGCTAAATGGAGCTATCTCAAATTGACATCGCGCATGGTCTGGTAAATGGGTCTGAAATCTCATCTGTATACTTAATCGTAGTCCTTCCTGAAACATGCTGGCTTGTTCGCTCAAACAATGAAATCCCAGTCCAGAACAACATACCTTCATCACTCTAGTGGTCCGTTTCTGTGATGTATATTGGATGGTTGCGTGTTCCTCGTCCTTTTCGGATGAGTCAGACTGGGGGATAATCTTGACTCGTTAGTAAAAAGAACGTGACTCCAATCATGTGATGTCCAAGCGACGAGCTAACGGCAGCAGTCCAACTGCTCCTGGTTAAGGCGGCTGGTCAATGGAATACACGCTATGGGTCGTATTACGCAGTCTCCTGCGCATGACTGAGGCTGGTGCCAATCTTCCTGTGGCTGCACAAAGGCCAGAACCAATTTTGGTTGGTGCTAAAGTTCTGCTTCATCAAGCCAAAAATGATGCCCACACTGATCATCTATTAGGTTTGTGACCCGTGATCGACTTTGAACTGGTGTTTGGAAAATATCCCATGCGCATGGAATTGTTTCCACCATTATGAAGGAACCACACTTCTGTTCACTTCAGCCATTCCTCCGCGCGACTCTGTCTGTGGCTGTCTCACCAGCAGTTCCCCTCCTCGGAGAACCTGCCAGACAGGTGTGGCTGCCCGTCTGCGATCTTGTCCCTCAAGACAGATGTGCTATGCCAGTTTGCTTTTTATATCATTATACCAAAGCTAATTTATGTTGGTTTTTTTTTTACAGAAACTAATTTACATATTCTTTGATAAAGGATTTTAAATGAAGAGTTCGTTCGTGCTGAGCTTCTGAATTCAACTTTAATCATTTTGGAAGTATTTCTGCTTGTTTGTTTCTTGTTTAACTTTTGGAAACCATTGTAAATAGAAATACAAAAATGTGAAATTGTTGAAAAGTCCAAATTTACAAAAGTTGATGTTTTAGTAAAAGTAGGAATTACTTTTGATATGCAAAACTATTATTTTAACCGCAAATGCGTTATCGTGGAATTACTTTTCTTGTTTCGATAATTAAATTGTCTGCTATCATCTGTTTTGATTGTAATTAAGCCCCCTTTTTAAGCAAAAATTTTAATCAAATTGACACGGAAATCAGCTTAATTGAATTCCTCCTCTTGTTGCCTTTCAGCTAATCCCGGCCGGTTTGACTGCTAAGTGTGACGTCGCCAAGAGAGCGGAGAATAAGATTAAAAACCGATATGGAAACATCGTAGCATGTAAGTGTGTACTTTAGATTTCCATCCGCCGTGTGAGCGAGGAACTTCAGTTTATACTGGAACAAATGAAATAATGTTCTCGACATCTTCGGGTCGTAAAACGGTACCTTTCCGGGGTGGGGTGGGGAATGTCCGTTCATTATTTAATAATAATAAAAAAAAAACGGTCGGTCGTGAGTTTTAGATAAATGACCGTATGAAAATATCCTGCTAGTAGCCATTTAAAAACAAGGCTCGCGTCAAGGGTAACCTCTGCGGTTTACTTCGCCTTGTTTCTCTGAGTTCTTGTGACATGGATTCGTCATCACAGTGTTTCGTTGATCTCTGACACCTAAAAGGAACACACTGAGCGAAATCGAGTTTATAAACTCTGCTGGGTTCTGCGATTTTGTTTGTTTGTGTGCTTTTGCTAAAGCAAAAGTAATTTATTTCAGCTTCCGCATCAAAAGAAGAGAAATTGTTTGATTTGAAACGAGATTGGAGTTGAGTTGCTGTGTTTGTAGAGAACTGGTTAGCAAATCCGAGATGACGACGTTCCTCGTGTAGGATCTGCGTGCTGGGAAGTGTAAATCTAGGAAAGTTTTTATTGGTCAATTCATCTGAACTTTATTCCTCGGAGTAACTTTTCGTCTGGCCAAAGTTCACACGAGTAGAAATAGCAAACCGGGTTCGAAGTAATGTTAATTAGTTTATCCTTTTTCTATGTGTACGCGGCGCACCAGTCCTGTCCCGTCAAATTGCGACTCGAAAATCCCGCAGTTCAGTGGTTCTGCGACAAGCTGGCATCGCGTACAAACTTTCCTTCTGTATGTCGAGAGTAAGAAAGCAAAACGTTCTCATCGCCATGTAAATCCTGCCATAATAATTTCAGCACCACGGTTGGGGTTGGGTGTCTTATGCGCGAATTTAGCCCAGTTTTTCGTTGAACAGCTTATTGAGAAGTTACCTGTAAGATCCGTCGGAGAATTCTTGTACTGGCAGGCTGTCCCCTAACGCTTGTCTGTGGCGGGCAACCCTTACGTCTATTCAACCTGTTCTTAGTTCCTTATTTCACAAGTTCTTCTCTATTCATTCTAAACCTTGCCTCGCGTCATCAAGCTGACAACTGTATTTTAGCAAGATAATGAAAAACTAACTGTTGATTTACCTGCGAGTTTCCTGAATCTATCCTTTAACTGTACATGAAACTATTTTCAAAAATGTTATATGTGCCTTATGTTTTCTGATGTATAGTTATATTAAACACGGCGTGAGGGGTTACAAGGGAGCCATATCGACGTTAACTGTTACCGATATCCCACCTGAAGGTGTCGCTGTTGTGCTTGTGGTCCGTAGGTTCGGTATACACATCAGACTGTCGACCTTGGATGGTTCCGGAATCGATAAACCAGTTTCCGAGGTTTCTAGAGAACAGAATACAAGCAGAACTACACTCGAAAAGATGGGTGCTGATTAGCTTAGTACTTCTCTGAACTTGCTGTTGTCAGAGACATTCGGAGCCGACTTTTCGAGCAAAATCGGGAATGTAAAGGCGCACGCCATAGGATTTCCTAAATCGCCTCTAGTGAAGAAGCCGGTCGCCTGTTTGAGATATTTTGTACGCAGTTGTGCTAAGTAAATTAAATAAATTACTGCTGTTCCCAAATGAAAACCAGGATGATAACCAACCGAGCTTGAGGATGTTTACATACAACGGAAAATCAAGCGCCCTGCAGAAAAGACATTTCGATTAGCGAACTGTCTGCGCTCCCTAACCATTTCCTTTATCTCTCTATGATTTCTTACCATCGATAACAATAGTCGATTCTTTATTATTATCTTTTTTCATATTAACCCTACTGGCAAAGTCGACATGTACCATCTTGTAAGGCCTTTACATATTGACAAATAAACGCGCGGTTTCACTAATCAGTTTTCAAAAGTATGTCCATACTATCAGCAGGTGGAAAACAAATTAAAACTTATTTTCTAGAAAGAGCAATTAGTGGTAAATACAGGTGACGTTATCATACCTCTCCGTACACTACAAGAGCTATGCATGCACAAGACATGCTGCTGTAAATATGCTCCTATGCAAAACAACAACGTATTTCTTCTGACTTTTAGAAGGCGATTCATCACCTGAGTAATCTCTCTAGCTACGGCATCATTGCAGTGTAACGCTGAATGACACTAAGGCTTTTTGTCTGTTGAATTAGACGGCCGAGTGGAAACAGACGTTTGTTTCTGCATTTGTGATGTAGAACGTCTCCTGTCTGAAGAGAGGTGGCCTCCCCTAGCCCTGTCTAAATAAAAAAACCGGAAACCACGAGTAAGAATGATTCGTCGGTGATGTCGCGGAAGGCTTACAGGAACCGTTGTTTCGCACGCATCCCCGATAAAGGGCGTGACGTAAAGGGTCCCTTTAGACTTTTGTCAGATTACGGCGCCAAGGCGATCGTTTCGGAGACAACGGATTTTCTATGGGTACCCCAGTTTCCTTCCACTTCTAAAAATGAAGAGCGATACTAGATATTTCATCGTTTTTGCAATGATGGGTAGGACGAAAGCAGCCTGCTGCGGGAATTAATTCGCGGTGGTCCCCCCTTTCCGGAAGTCCCGGTCTTGCGGAGCTCAGAAACGTACACGGCGACATGCACGTGAGGGCATCTCCCGCTAAAGACCACGCTACTACGGACTCGCTGTCATTGTTCGGGCCACGCGGCACCAAATCTGATTAAAACTTGTAAAAGCAGCAGCAGACTAAGAAGGTTCTGAAGACAGAGAAAAGAAAACGCGAACTATAGTAAACAGACGGGTGTAGCCAGCGAGGTGATCAGGGAACTGGGCGTTGATCAGTCTTCAACCAATTAGTAAACAAGGAATAATTATGTGTGCATGGAAAGTATAAATGTGTGCAGATGCTGTCAAATTAAAAACAATTAATCAAAGTCCTAACATTACTAAAATTTACATTAAAACATCAGAATAAACGCTACATGAATTAAATTTAACTTATCGCCTCATTTAGAAAACGTTCGTTGCATACAGAAGTAAAAGGAAGCTTCTCGCCATGTGGAGATTGGATATTAGAATTAATTATTTCTGTTGAACACTCAGTTGACAGTGACAACGAAAAGCAAAATAAATATTTCTTCATTTAATTGCGTACAAAGATCATCGTTGTTTCCAAATACATTAGTGGAAAAATTAGATCTCTATTGCAAACTGAATAAAACCACAAAGATGACTCTGGTCGGAAACAAAGTTTAGAATTTAAAGTAAATAATTACTGCGGATCGTCGGATTTCTATTTTCCACGTGGCTATGATCTCTGGCCTGATGTTTTCTGGTGATGGGACGTTTAAATGTCAAAACTCTGTTTTTAGATATGCTGCTGGTACAGACGGATTAGTTAAATCCACTGCTATTTAGTAGCATTAGGCGTCCCATCGTGATTGGAATTCAATTGTTCTCTGATAAATGATCTCCAGATATTTTTTTTAATTAGCTATTTATTTTTAATGCGAACCTCGTGAATAGAATTTTACGTTATTTGCCTATTTTTTTGAGAGACATCATCTTTCGGAAAAGGCGCACAGCGAACAACTGGGATGATGATGAGGATTGTTATTATTAGGGTATGAGTTTCAAACGCCAAGATTCGGCCTTAGCTCAAACACACTGTAGAGGGCGTTAGCGGCATTTCTGTGACGTCAAGATTTTTTGTAGTTTTGTATTTATTTCGAAATCTATAACCTAATATAAATTAATAAGAGAAATCTACTGAACACGTAAAGGTTTAATTAATTGCTCTTGGTGTACTGTTTAGTGTTAGGGTTAACTATTCCATGACTTACTGTTTAAGCATTTGGCTCGTTTCTAATGTATCACCTGTGTATATTTTAGCCACTATTCTCCTATATATATATAAATATATATAATGAAGTGTGAATGCGGGTATGCGATATTTATAAGTATTTTGATCAAATGATAGAATTATTTTGTTTTGAATGTGCGCTGTGGTTCGACGACGAAGGAACCGCGACAGTAATTGGAGATGATGGACGCCAGTCCTGTTTTTAAAAGGTCCTAGTCATATTCTCACGGAAAACACTTCAGACTTCATCCGGCAAAGATACGGAAGAGCGAGATTTTGTTTTCAAAATTCGCATAAAGACATCACACGTGACCGTGATTTTTAGTTTTGGCACTGCGGAGTAATTTGATGAAAACTCAACGGAGTTCAAACATCACTGGCATATATATATATAAGACGGTTCTGCGAAGCCAGAACAATGGGAATTTAGTGAATAAAGCAGCAACAACAAAACAGTAGATTCCCACCGTTTCCGCGGCCGACCTTATTACCTTATATGTGAACCCTGACCCTGCCAGCTCGGTGCCCGACACAAGGCGTTTACTGTAAAAGTACAACTTTCCAAATACCCAGTTAGCGAGAAAATCTCGTCCCGGTGGGGGGGGGGTTTGTTGTTGTTGTTGTTGTTGTTGTATCCAGCCGAGAAGAAGTTGCACGATTTACGCTGTCAGGTCTGTACGCTATATCATGTTGTTGTTGTTGTTTTGCGATTCTGTAAAGAATCACCGTTACTTACCACAGATATTCTGTAAAAACTACGGAAAGTCGATTATTAAAAGCCGTCCGCGAACCAGCATCTGGCGCCATCAGAAGTCACCCGAATTGGCCTTCACAAAAGCCTTGCGTTGACTGATCGTTCTGGAAAATCTCTTCTCTGTGATTATTGGTGCAATTTGATTATAAACATGTCCGATAATTTCGATTATGGTATGTGTATCTCTCAGAGTATACGGTAGAAAATAGTTTAGCACAAAGACATTACATCTCTTTGGTTGTTACCAACAACTTATTAATTTCGATTTGTCTGCATTTTAGACTGTATGTTATTGTGTTTGCTATCGGTGATGGTTTGTAAATAGAATTCTTGATGGGAACTGCTTTTGTTTGCTGTGTGTCGATAGCCAAAGTGTAATATCGTTATTAAACACGAGATAATAAACTTTCATGGGCGCATCTGCTTTAATGAACGATACTTAACCAATCGGTATTTTTTTGTAGTTTGACGGACTAGTAATTTGATTTCCGCGATACAAGTTTTTTATATATATATATATTTAAAACTCTGGCAACGTAGAACTGAACCAGACTCGGAAATCACCGTCACGGGCGAGGACTCAGAAAGTCTCCAAACATCCGAACAAAAGTATCGACTCTAGCAAGATGGGGTTTCATCTCTATCTATGCGATGTAACTTTGCAACAAGAAACAGATTTCTGATTTGATATTACGGTAACTCATAACAAGCACTGTGTGGAATAAGACATCCCCCAGGTGTTATTTAGTTAAATAGAAATACTTTTCTAGCTCGACAATTCATCCCCAGTTAATATCGCCCTGTAGAAAGCCTGATTTCTAAACATTCCTTTTAATATATGTGCCTTGGATGCGGCGTGGCTTTTCCTGAGTTCGAAATATATTGGATGACTTTGGTAGACGTCATTATTGTTGTTTGCATTTTTCATTTGTCAAGAAATAAAACCGTTTATATGCTTTGGAAATAGTTGTAGCTTGTTTTATTCTTGCTGAAAGCTGGTTCCAACTGAGAAGACTGGAACGTGTCAATAAGCTGTGCTAATTAACCACTCCGGAAACTGGGCATCAGTAGAATTGCCATGGATGCTCAGAAAATATCAGTTTATAGGAAGATGTTGTCTTCCCCGCTTTTCTGTTAACGTCTGAATATTAAGCTCGGGGCCTGACAGTTACATTGTATGGAAGCAGTGCGATTTATTAAGTTTACTCATTTTAGATTCGATATAATTTTGAATTTGCTTTTCAGGAAAAAGTGACTATAAATGACGTGGTCTGAGGATTATTATCACATATAAAGACATCTTTATTTCATTAAGGCCGTTAAGTAAAGTTAGATCCTTTTTATGCATATTTTCTAAATGTGTGGCTACGGCCGATCCTTATTTGTATCCGTAGTTTAAAGAAATATGTTATCAGATTACTTGGCAGTAAAACTGAAATACCCAATCTTCACAGAGACTGAAGAAACAACCGTTCTTCCTTTCACCTGACTGGCTGTCATCGTCATTCTGGCCGAAGAGTTCTTGAAATGCAAGGCAGCCTTCCCCCCCCCTCTCTCTCTCTCTCTCTCTCACGTCCGTGCGGAGGGATTCGAGTCCGATAAGCCACGCCAGTGATAATCTTCTGCTTGTCGTTAGCAAATCTTGCTTCAAGAAACAGGACCAGCATCTGAGAATACGAATTGCTATTTCTCTCGTTTTTTTTTCGTCGCTTTTTAAAGATGATTTTACGTCATTCTTTTACGATAAACTACCGGATATCGGAAACATGGTAGACAACTGTTTTCAAATAATAAGCGATTGTCGCCCTGGCCCGAAAAGGAAACACACATTCGGAGGTGAAACGTAGTTTTCTTTGTTTTTCAAGTTTTTTCTTTTCTTATTTTGTAAACTGGCTTCACCCAGAGTGATTTCTGTTTTCCCAAAGAATTATACTAGTTATTAATTACTCTCGAAGGAGAAGTCGTTATTTCGTCTTGACATTAATGGAATTGCCATGGATGTCCAAAAAATATCGGATTACCCAAAGATGTCGCTCTCAGTCAATTCGCTAATGTCTGACCATTACACTCAGGTCTGGAAATGTTATCAGGGCAAATCGGAATCTAATATTTGCCGGACAATTGACACATTCACTTTACTCGTCTTACAGATTTGGACATAAAGTTTAGTGTACCGCGAGACATTAACGCTGAATGAAATTATTTAGTCCTTAACAGCAAGATCGAGAGAGACAGTAATGTTTACTACGGTGGCCATTATCATCTGTCTAGTATCGGAGAACATGCTAATACCGTTAGATGTTGTAGGCATTTTAAAGATTAATGATGAGGTTTTGCATGGGCAGGGATAGGGTTAAACAGCCACGTATACGATCGATATTACTTTCAATGTCACCGTCAGACTGGGTTTCTTAGAATGCTTCCATCGCAAAAACGCTCGTAAACCCAGCTTCCGTAATCATAGTTGAAAGGTTTTATTCAACAAAGACGTTATGTTAATTCGTTTACAGATTGAATAATAAAATAGCCCGAGTTTGTTTATATATATATATATATATATATATATATATATCCGTTGATCCAGGTTGGCTCCCTTAAAACTCTTCCGCGGATTAATGACGAAGTCTCCGCCGTCTCTTTCGCTTCGTTTGTTGATGGCCTCGTGGAGCCGGCTTCAGCGCAGGAGTTCTCCGAATCTTTTACGATGCTTCCCCGCCTCTGTTGTATCTCGGAAGTTCAAATGCAATAGGGGTCTGATTTAACGATAAGAACGCGTCGCCGTAGTAACTCTTACATCATGGGAGGCAACTGGCGTGACAAAGTCCTTAGCGCGGTGAAATCCAGCATCGGTAGGGGGCTGGGGATACTTGAGCCCCTCTTTTCTGCCGTATTTTAAGGCGAAATCGGTTTTTAAATGCATTCATCACGCAAGTTGTTTGTTTCTTTTCCTTTGGTGCCAGAAAATTAAGTGGAATTTCATTGATATCGAGTAGTTTATCTGTCTAATGGTATTTAAAGGGAGAATTTGTTTAACAGAATTCGGTTCATAAAAATTGATATAATTCTAATGCGAATTCGATTTTAAAGACCCTTTTTTACCGACTACATATTTACATATCTATACTTCTTGAGGCTAAAACTTTCGGTGTGCAGTCTTCCAGAAGCGTTAATGCACTTGACTGTCATTGCCACGGTTTCACTTTCAGAACGACTGGCTGCGAACAAACGCCGTCTCATCTGAACCAGTAACCAAATGAAAGCTGGAATATTTAAATAAACCGGGTTTCCAAAGAAACAAATCTGAATCAATTCAAACGTAGTTGCTCTTATAGTTGAAATTGTGCTAATCAGTTTTCTAAAGGAAGAATTGTCAGGAATCGTGCTTAATATTGGTCGGATTAAAATGTTTAGCTTTATTACACAGTCTCTGCAAAGTTGTACACTAATAAAATACTATATATTTTCAGACTTTTTGTTTTTGTTTAGATAAATGTCGACATTACAGCTCGACGTAGTATGTTGTTGTTGTTGTTGTCTTTTTAATTTAAAGGAACAGTGCTCCCGGAAGTTTTGATATACAGAGACACCGAAGTTTGAAAGAACACCTCTTTATTTTAGACCCATGAATACACTGGCGAGAGAGAGAGAGATGGAGAGAGAGAGAGAGAGAGGTGAACCTGTTCACGGCTGTTGTCAGAACTGTGAAAATCCGACCCAAGACAAAGAATTAGTTTCGAAAGGCAGGAGGCGCTGTAAGATCTCTGTGTGGTCCATTTCGGCCGACAAGTGACATCGCAGTGCGGAGTAGTTTTGGTTACCTATCTCCTTTTATACCAGTGTTATGGAGATAACGGTTGATGCTTTTTGTGGACATTTTCAAACTTTTGTTGAGCTTCGGTTTTCACGCTGCTTTGAACTTCGCAAAGTGTCCATTCAGTTGGCATTGGGTGTCAAAGACTCGCACATTTGAAAGGCTGTCACGGCTTCTCTTGAACTAGACAGTTACCCTCTTAACAGTTGTCAGCGGAATATCCGTAACTTGGAGATCTGCAGCTCTCCCCATGAACATTTGGTTCGTAGCACGGCGCTGTCCCGAGAATTCTTTTGGACCGCACATGTTCTTATAGCTATGGCGTTTCTATGACTCTCTTCGAAATTAAAATCACTAAAATCCTGAATACCGAATTCTCCCAAGAAAGTGATATATTTCCATACCCTTACCGGAAGCAGTTTTTTTTCTTTGCTTTCTTGAAATGGGAGTGATAGAAGTAGTAATGCCAGGAGGAGATCTTGCAGAACCCTTGACCGAATGTGTTAGGAAGTATACCCGAGTCACAGGTGGTGTTATTGACGTCAAAGCTGTGGCGAGACCGAGACACGTTTCCAGGGAGTCTATATTTACTGAAACCCTTTTGAGATTAATGATGAAGGTGCGTTATTACAAAAGATGGCATTCGTTATATCTATTTACTAGCGAGTATTTATAGCTTTTTCCTTTTAGAAATTTCTTTGGCTAAGCCCCGTTTCCCCCAATATCGTTTAGAGTTTATAAATTAAATAGATGAATAGCAATAAATTACTTGGGGTCTTTGCGTGTTTACTCATTAATTAGACAATTAATCTTACGTGTATATAAACGGGGGGGTTGGGGGTAAAGTACGTTCACAGGATACAGGAAACCGGAGGCGATGTCTTTGGGTGATTTTCACGAAATGTCCTCGACAAGTTAGCGCTCGCTTCCATCAGATGAGGGTCGAACCTCTTCAGCGATCGTCGGCTCTTCATTACAAAGGAATGCAACACGAGAGGCGCGCGCGGCTACTCTTTGAGGACGTACCGCAGCCTAGCCTCGCCAACTGAGAACCCTTTACACGTGTCCGAGTGGCGCCAGACCGGACCAGCTCTCCAATAATTCTGTTTGATCTACGTTATGGAGAGAGAAGAAATCGCCCGGCTTAGCTGATGTGATGCGCTGAGTTCCCTTTCTGAGGCCGGCAGCCGAACCAAAAGGCTGTGAAGTCTCCTTGTTAGCGTGTCCGCCTGCGTGAGCACAACGTGTTTACTAGACGCAATAATTGTTCAATTTATGTCTCGTTGTTCTAGTTATGTTTGACAATTAAAAAATAAAGATCCGTGTGCGCTTAAACAAACTGTCGCCTAAGTCAGGGGCTCCTTGCGATAAGGAGAAATACAGTTCGAATGTTGGTTAAATTACTATGTTCGGCAGACAAATCTATTCCTGTAATTTGTAATATATTGCATCTTCAGGAGATGATCAATACCACGCAGAAATCTTGATTATGGTTAATTAATTTTTTAATGCGATATCAACGAATTAGATTCCGGTTTCTCATTGACGGAAATCACTTGAAAACGCGGCTGGTTTCTTTTGATTACCAAACTCCAAAGATTTTTAGGTTTTCATGATGAAAAGTTCATTTTGAAAGAAAACTTCTTTTTCTCAAGAATTACTAATTAACATAGATACGTTTCTTCTTTTCGTCTTGCCTATATGCATTATTTATATTCGTCGAATGGCTTTTTTTTTTCGTGCTTTTATCATAAAACTGGAAAAAGTTTGTAGCTCGCCAGCCAGTAGCCTGAGAGATTAGATCTGTTCTCCCGCCGATAAGACTTCGATGGAGCGTTGAATAGATCATCGCGTCGAAAACTTCGTGACCAAACAGATCGCGGTTTCGAATCCAATTCGGGACAATCTTTAGGGTATACAAATAAGCCAGTGGTGACCTAATGACCGCATCGCACTCCCAGCATGATTAAGATTTTCGATTAGGAATGTTTAAATTCTTCGATTTCAGTGAAAGATTGATTTTTCTTCGGGATTCCAATTCTGGATTTCAACCCGAGGCAGTTCAGTAGTACAACTACCGCGCTGCCCCCTTTTGCCTGGTTAATCTAACTGCAACCACCTATCATATACATCTGAAAAGCATGACGCTATGGTAGCCAAGACAATGATTTCCAATTAAATAACCTAAGCATGTGTAATTCAATCTATTTGTTTCGATTAAGATTAACTTGCATTTCCATAATATTACAGCAGTTTTGCCCTTTACAATATTGCTATGTCGCTCAACAGTTGAGATAAAATTAAATGGCTAATTCGAATTACATCAGCTTTTTCCAATTATACTTCTTCAGTTTATCAAATTACACTTAGGGTTTTCGCCAATTTATCAGATCCAATTTGTGATTTTATATTTTGTTGAAACTATGAAAATATTCTTGAAGATTATAATTTAAATTAATTTAATCTTAAATGGGAAACAGACATTATAATATCACGCATCTGTAAGTATTCAGGACGAAGCGTACCCAATACAATCAGTATATTTTTGCATGTTTATTATAAATAAATTAGAATGTTGTATTTAATTATTAATAAAAAGATCCACATAATTTCACAGATTGAAATCCGCTGTTGAATTTCTTTTGTACACCAAAGAGCAGAATTTAATAATGTAGGAGAAAACCGATCATTTACTTTAATTAAGCATTCACATCGATTCGTATGTTGTTTTTACAGCGACCTCGTTTTTCGCCAAAATATTGCTTTTATCGGATCTATTAATATTTGAATAGCGCCATCTATAATCAAACAAGGAATTATAATTAATAGTTTATAGAAGTGCGCGGATTGCATGGCGCTTTTTCCGTTAAATAAGTAATTTTTTTAAAGGATTTCTCAGGCTTTTTTGCCCTTGCACAGAGGCGATGTCTAACAATAAAAACAGAGTTCGGTCTTTCATTGTATAAAGTCGGTCTGCGTAGTAACGTTTTCGTACTGACATTTATGACAGTGACAAACCGAACAGTTATATCTTAGAATTCGGAAAAGAAAAATACAGTATTTTTTTAAGGAAAGTGCAAGTCAAAGAATTTGAAAGGCTTGTTTCGGAACTAACCCTTTGGTCATGCACATAATACTTCGCGAGCAGTTATCTCCAGTTTTGTCTCGAAGGAAACTGTATTGCCTTTCCCACTATGGTTTAACGGTGAAGACGGCTGCAGGTGAGTCATGCCGTGTCGTCACCGGTTGGTTTTTGTCTGTGAGAGATCTCTGGAGGGGATAAAATCGTATAAATTCGGTATTTCCAAAAAAACAAACAACAACCCTATGAACATTCCCAATTCGTAAGCTTCCTCTAATTCGCATAATTTTTATCGTTCATTTTTTTATGTGTGCAGTTTTATCAAAGATGCTGTAGCATTTCTGGAACAGGGACAGCTGACATCCGACGAGACGCCATTTGCCCTCTTGTCGCGGTGTCGGGTGGAAATAACATCGACGCCATTTTTTTTTTTCTTTGCCGCGCGATCCGGCGTGAACTCAACTGCCACAGCCCGTCTCGAAAACAGTATCACTGGTGCGCAGGTTCTCTCTCTATCGCAAACCATCGCTTGCCAGATGACCTACATTCAACTTATGCAAATTAAACAAACGATAAGTGCAATTATTCAGCTGCATGTGAACAAGGCGTTCAGTCGTTTGTGGGGGGAAAGGTAGCTGCCGAATTTTATGCATATACTGTTGTTTGTGTTTGGAGGAGACTAAGAAATGAACCACACGTGTCACTTCTTCCGAGCCATGTTCAACGATTGTACTTCCTTGTCACGTAAATGAGAGATTGGGCGAAGTTCTTATTGGGATATTTAAAATTCTATAAATCAAGAGAAATGGAGAAGTTTCAGTTTTTGTTCTCGGGTCTTTCGGATGAAAGAGATCCTTAATTTAAAACTTTTTCATATTTCACAAGGATCTGAACTTCTCTTAGATGCTTTTCATAGGAAGAGAATGCAGTGAGCAGTTTGCTTGGCGCGTATCAGTAGGATAATCAATCAATGCGGTTAAAGATGCATTGAATAGGCGTTTGTTTTTTAATTATAAATGGCCATTTATTATAACTTTAATGCAGTTCCTTTGTAAATAAATAGAATATTAAACAGGATTGAAAATGAAAACACAATAATACATTTTATATACATTTGTTTTGATTTTGTATTTGACTCCTAATGCTTTCAAAAGTCATCGTTCAACCTTTTAACGTTATATCTGAAAATTGTTTATATAGTTAAAACAATTATTATTATGTTCTATTTAGACGTCTAGCAGTCCACGGGTTCCGGATGTTCCTAATAGAAAAGATACAGACCACTGTCGCCGCTTTATTGACCTGGTTTATAACGTTAGGTGGACTCAGTCCTTTAAGAAAATCACTATTCCTGGAGGTATATAATTTAACCGACTTGCACAAGCACAACTATCAAATAAAATACAATAAATTTCTATTCTAAAATAGTTCCAAGATATCTGAACTGTGCGACATATCTTGTTTTTAAGTATTTTTTTAAAAAGTTGCAGTATTTCTATTATGGAAACAACAGATGCTCTGTCAACAAATTCTACAGCATGTAAGGGTCGCCAAGGTAACACTGATAATCGCTTTAAGTTGTTACATCAGAATTTATATTACTCCATACATTGAATCCTGTTTCTTAGTTAAGGGAAAGTGATAATCCAAGAATTATTGTGAGAAACATACTGATGTTAATGCAATGCCGTTTATCCAGTGAGATTATTACTCGTTTAAAGGGTGTTATTTGCAGCCCGTGGGCAGATAACTCGCATTAAATGTAATTTAGTTTCTCGACAAAAATCGATGGCAAATGACAGCGAGTTTTTACTTTCATATATAACTGCTGCTGTTTCTTTTTATTTTGCAGTATAATTACCAACCCTAGAAGAACCTTACAATGCGCGCGGAATAAAAGGGGAAGAAATAGTTTGCGATGACCTTTGAATAGATAGATGCGGTTGGAAACCTTATAAACAATGGTATCAAAACAACTACGGTTCTTGTTAATCTACCTGTGTAATAATTTATTGAATATGTGATTCCTCACGCAAAAGCATCCATAGAGACTGGGTACGAGAGTCAGTGGCGTGCACGATCTCTCTGGTAAAAGACACGCTTAGTGGTCTTCTGTAATTACGTGATTAGCGAAAATTAAAACACGTAGGTGGAACTCTCTTGTAGTAAGCAGGAACCGGATATAGCGTTGTGTTTTTTTAAAAAAAGGAAATCGATATTAACACACTGCAGGAAAATTTATCTGCAATTATGACAGGAAAACCGAAGGACCATTTTTAAGTGGCACTCACGTGGCATTTACTATGTTTCATAGTTAATGGTATGTAAATATCACGTGAAGATGTTCTTTTGGGGTTTGTGTTTTTTTTTTTTTTGGTGAAAGTCAGTATAAATGAATTAAAGATGAATTTTCGTCTAACGTGAGATCGTGAGTCTCAGAAACGCTGAGCTAACTATATAGGCTGCTGGGTGTACGTACATACGGCTCGTTCACCAATAGTTTCGTGTCAGGGTTTGGTTTGGCCAAACTTCGTGACTTTTGCCAGTCCGGGTTTTTACTATTAGCGCTACTCTAAGTATAAACAAAGAGAGGGTTCTGTGCGTGTCGGTGGATTTAAGTAAAGGAAAAGTTCTAGATCTGACGTTTTATTCTTCTACGCCAATAACCAAAACCCGACACCCAGATCGTCAGCGCGGTCTGCTTCATTTCCCGTACCGGGCTCCGAAAGGTCGCGATTAATTACCGAGTAAATGTTTGGAATGGATCTGGGTAACGTTGATACCTTCTGTTGTTAAAGAGAAATGGAACGGCATTAATAAATCTCTCTCATTATCTGAGGAAACTAGCGGTTTGGCAATAACGCACGATGGTACAGTAAAAGCGGTACGGTGGCACGGGTACGGAAGCGGTCGGGTGGCAGAGTCATCGGTAAACTTTGTCTGCAAGTTCCCGATGTCTATAGTCATAGTGTTAACACTAGTATCGTGTACAGATATAGCCACCCTTATCTTTGAAGAATCACCAGCTCTATATAAAGAATTTAGCCGACGCACAATAGGCAGATAACCGACAGAATAAAACCGTCAACAGAGTTATTTTTTACATTTTTGTAAATGGGCACGCTCCAGTAACATTACAGCCTGAAAGATGCAACATTCCAAGACCGTTTTAAGTTCCACCAGTATGCCATTTACACGCTCACGCGCATAGTGGCATTATATTTGTCACTCTACAAACTAATCACAGAAACAGTATTCTACGTTTCGCAACTAAATTACTGTTAAGGCTCTAATTTACCAAAGTGAACGCGACTGTTTTTGACTGTACCTGTTTGGTAATCTGATAGGCAGAATTTGACACTATGGCGTAATGTATCACACCTACACGGGAAATAGTGCTTCTTTCATTAGAGGATATGTTATAAAATGCATAAAACCAGTAAGGAAGAATTTTTAGATCTTCTCAATAATAAACGTAGATCAATAGATATCTCTTATTAATGCTGTTGCAAGATGCGTGATTAATCCAAAAGAAAAACTACAATAATACCGTGTTATCCGTTGTTCTTTTCAACCTGAAGATAACGGAAATTCTTCGACTCCAAAACTCACTGGAGTGTTGCTTATATCGATGTCCTTTTAGTCGCGCCATCTACACTGTCTGGCCCTGCAGACCCACACAAGACGACTGGCAGGGAGTCACTGTGCAGAGGTCCCTAGTAAAACTCTACGTTTTCAGAGAGAGGAAGCCCAGGCATCAGGATGATGAGGAAGAGCGAGTAAAAGGCAAGCTAGGGAGGTGCTTCCACTCGAAACCTCCCGACCGGCAGCTTTCAACCTCAGTGGTCCAGTGTAGAAAACCACGCTCAGGCTAAATTTCACAAATGTTCCTCTTTTTCACCAGCAGACCGCAGTTGGGTGCAGAATTCAGTAGAGTTGAAATACATAACGGTTTTTAATAATCAAGGGTTTAGATGCTCAGTGATGACTCTGAATCTAACTTTGGCTTCACGTCGAAATGCGCACCGTGCGGATAGTCCGGCTCTGTACTGGCAGCTACCGACTCGCCATTCCCTGTGGCTCCTCTTTGACTCTTATCTCTGTACGCGTTTTGTTTTTGTTTTTCATACTTTTTTGAGTTGCTAAAAAAACGAGGATCGCTTATTTATGAAAGTAATTAAGTTTTTTTTAAAATTTCCTATTTATTTTTTTAGATGACCATAGCAGAGTGAAGCTGAGGGCCTTCGGAGAAGAAATCACAGATGACTATATAAACGCTAACTACATCGACGTATGTATCTTATCTTCGTTTTCTTTTGTCTAGTTTAGGGATGTGTTAACCTTTTAAAGTAACATCTTCATACATTCTATTGAAAATCTGAAGCAAAAGAATTAAAAAGGTAATATTAGGTTGTTACAAACGGTTTTTTACCACAACAATAAGACTTCATATCGTTGCTGAACGTGGTGTTTATTAATCAAAGTCAGTTCCACTGCAATCAACAGACTTCTGCCAACGACTTACAGGCACATTTATACCATTTTGGAAAAAATTTGGATTTCTGGAGTCGATAAACTGTTGGAAGGCAGTTTCAATTACTGCTTGGCTGGAGAATGATTTCGCATAGAGTAAGCTGTTTGAAAAGATAGTCTGTGGGAGAGGTTTGGCGAGGGAGAACTTGGTACCCCAACGTCTTCAGTTTCTGAAGAGTCACGAGAACGAGCACTGTCGTGGGGCAGGATTGGGCCTCTTCGATTCACCAATGCCGACTGTCGATTGGAGAGTTTCCGATGAACAACATTTAATTCACGACGGTACCTTTCAGCTGTGATGGTTTCGCCAGGTCGCAAGACGTTCGAGCGGATGACACCAATTGCAGTCCACCAGACGATTTCGTTGTTGTTCATTGAGTCACCCACTTGTCAAGGCTTTTTCACCTCTCCGATTGCGTCAAAATGCCGAGAAACAGTTGCAGAGCTCACGTCAGGCTCTCCAGTAATTTCTTGCACTGTTTTCCTTGGACCGGCTTCACCTGAGGCCTTCAGACGATCGTCATCACAGCTGGAAGGACAGGACGTCTGCTACGTTCCTTATCTTCGAGGTTCACATCTCCTGACCGAAACTTTGCAAACCATCGTTGTACTGTGCACTCGTTAGCTGTGTCCTCGTCCGACGCTCCCTTAATGTTACGAGTCGCCTCGCTCGCTTTGTGGCCTGGTTTGAACTCGTGAAGCGAAATGGCACGAAAAACTTTTCTATCCATGCTTCACTCAGAACCCTGAAACAAATATCCATTGCATGGTTTTTAAAAAGGTAGGTTGTGCATAATGTATGCCAAAGCACAGGCTACGAAACGATGTATAACTTATCTACACACAGCTTAAAACACTCAATCTCTCTACATCCCATCATGGAAGCCGTCAGGTGCTCATTCCTAAACTGTCTGCATCATGTCATCTACTTTCATTTTTGCTTGAACTGCAAAGTCAGTCTACGTGGATTTCTCGATTTTGTAGCCGCTGTTCACAAAACGAAAGTAATTCAGATTAATAATTGCACATTTTCTTGACCGTGAGCAATGTCGCTTCAATAATATATGGATAAAATTAACTCCGGCTTAAACATAGCCTAGAAGGGCTGTCGAATCTTGGCAGACGACCAGACGTCTTTGCATTTAGACAGACAGTATGGCTCTTAATGACATTCTAATTCGCGCCAAGATATTTCGTGACAGATAATTTTTGGGAATCGTCCAGAGGGGGGAGAGAGGCCCACCCAGTATTCACAGAAATTAATAAGATCTAGCGTAAGAAAACGTGAACCTTATTTGTTCTGAAGAATAGATGCCCTTTGCGTGTTTTATAACAGTGATTGTAAAAAAAAATACATTTCTCCCAGTGAAGCTTCCATTTCTCTGTGAATAACAGACCGGGGGAATCCACTAAATGTTGGGTGTTTCTAATTACACCTCGAGTTACCAAACGCGGTTCGAATTTCCCACAAATCAGTAATTTCTTGGAATCTACAATTCAGAAAACCTTTTCTTAATCTATTTTTAATGGAGAATTTTTTTGGGAGGGGGGAAACGTTAGCTTTTAGAATGGAATTCCTGCAGTTCTTTTTATTAATAAGGAACGGGACAAAAACCCAGCATTAGGTATTCCCAGTCTGAGAGGCGTAGAAGTTATAGAGAGAGAAAGATATGACTTTTGGCGGAAAGTACCATGTATCATTCCGCCTTTGACGTAAGAGGCTGGGCTGAAACGTACTATTATTCTTCGCTCCGCGATCTGCCCATGTTCAAATTCTGAGTAGATTAGTGGTTCTTCTGAAAAATAGCAATCGTTCTTCGTCTGGAGATTAGCATTCTTAAGGCCGGGATGGTTAAAAAAAATTTTTTTTTTATTTAACATTCACCACAACATTTTAGCTGCCATCTGATAATTTATTGGCAGAAGGTACTGTCGCGGTGGTAATGCCTAACAAATTGTGTTAAAATCTAATTTTGTATCTTGGACGAATTAAGTGAAATATAACCAAATAATATTTTTATTCAGATGCTGTTAGGTCTCATGTAAGGTAGTTAGAATTATATTCTGTTTGGGATTAATCAGATACTTTCATTTAATTAAACAAATTATGTTTTTATTGTGCGTAGTTTACGAATTCTAACACAATGATTATAAACTGATTATTGCTTTCCTCGACTGCTATCCAGAAGAAGATACGAGAGATCTCATTTCATTTGAGGTCAGATCTAGAACATATCCAACCTTTGCTTATAATTTACCAGAGAAAACCTGCTTGTATTCAATAATAATCCATTAATTTTTTATATCCCGCGTAGTGGCAAAAATTCAGCGTCGGTATTCGATCTATGGGTGCTTATAGTTTGTTATCTAGTGTTGACGGGCTGCCAGGAAAATACTAACATCGTTGTCTTTATTAAATACCTCAAGCAAGATGTCTGCCGCTCGGAAATTTTTTTTTTAAATATTTATAGTCAGGCATCCATAACGAAATTATGGTATAGATGGCCTGTCGAGCGGAGCGAACTGACGTCGTTGTCCTTAAGGGGCGATGTCCTTTTCCACTGAAACGTCAGGTGTAGTCTACTACACCGTTGTAAAAGGGTTAAACGTGTGTTCGCATAACATCGGGCTCCGCCAACTGGCTGCGAATATTAAGGTTCGCGCTGCCATTGACAAATCTGTCGCGCTGCTTGGAACATCAATCTGCTAACCGTTCATTTGGACGTCGGTTTAAGTGGAACCCGGACCGATATTTCTAAATGGCAGATGGCAGCTTAACTCGTCTGCAAGGTCGAGCATACGTCAGTGCACATTGCCGAAGCGCTCGATAATGCGCCCGTTCATTTAAGAGTACCCCTATTTTAGATATAATGGGATTCCCGTCATTATTCTATGCTGAAAATTGGCATCAGTCTTCGTATATATATATATATGGCCTCCCTCCGCCTCACGTTTCCCGATCTAGAATTCCAGGTAATAATTGTGGTTGGACGTACAAATACGTCTTGTGTTCCCTGCTTCCTTGAATCCGCTTCGTGACGCGATAATAGGATAGGCGACTTACGTAAAGCTACGGCCATTCCGGTGGACGGAACTGCACTACAGCTTTCCTGCTGGGTGGTTTTCTTCGAATTTATGATGAACGTTATTAGACAGCAGCGGATGTAGTCGGCTTCAACCATTGGGTCATATCGCGTGAGAAAGGTGACGACGCGTTTCGAACATACTGAACATTTTCTCCACCTTAACCTTAGGAGAGCGGTACCAAAGAAAGACAAAACCGGACAGAAACTTTGCTTCACAGCATCTTTATTAGACAGCAGCTTAGAAACCAAACAAAAATGCTTAAATTTGTTTATTAGAAATGAAATATTAAAACAGATATAATGTGAATCGACAAAGCAACACAACGAAAACAAACGATTTATTACGAGTAAAAGTCGATAAAATTTCTTCAGATCATCAAAAGATCGATTCCTTTATTATTATTTTTTTACAGCCGTAGTTTTGGTAAATAGCTTTGTGTGCGATATTTCTGTTTCCGTTTCCATATTGATTTGATCTCTTAACGATTGAAACTAATCGGTGATAATCGAAACCTAATGATGATGAGATTTTCTAGCATCAGGTGCAAGTTTTAGTAAATCTAATTTTACTTTATTTATACATTAGGCCTTGAGCGGGTAGATACTGATAGATATTTAATCTTGTAAAGCTAATAGGGAACATAATTATAGACTGTCTAAAATCTTCAAGACCAGTTGTCACAACAAGGGTGTAGCACTAATTTAGCGTAAAATATATAGCGGTAATGTTGTTCATAGATGATGATTTCTTTTAGCCAGAAAGAAAAGGTCTTCGATGAGCTATATTGTCTTCTAACGATGTAAACAGAGCAGGTGCGCGTCGTGTTGTTTCGGTTAATTCATATAACATTGGGGGCCCGTGTTTAAATGTTGGCTGACCGATGACTGGACCTGGCTTAGTGTGTACGTGAACCCTGGTGAAATGAGCAAACAGGAGAGCGGTAACCTGACAAACTCGTGAACACTGGCACGGAAATACAATCGAATATATCTGGAGGGATATCAGATAGTCCCACTATGGCTCGCTGGTGTGATTGGATAACTCAGAAGACCTCCGTACACACAGTGTATGGTTTTATCAATGATTGTTTATTCTTAGCATGAAATAATAAATTTTCTTCCGGTACAGTTTAGTCTGTCGGCCCGAAAATCCAATTTAGGTAATAGGATTTATTTGGGTTCCACAAACTGGCCGCACATCGCCATCAATGTAAACGAGCACGGTCTTTAATCTGAATACTTTAGTGATTTTGTATGTGATTTCAAATGACATTTTTTTACAGACGGAATCAATAGTAAAAAAAAGCAACAAACAATGAATTTTTCAGCAAACCTCAGCATTGCATCATCATACCCTTCTGTTACTCACGTATACGCTTTTTCACAAGGTGCGACCTTAACTCGCAGAAGTTCTTGCAGAAAGAGAAGAGAAAAGTGTCCCTTTAAACGTATATACATTTTAAAACAGACTGACTAATCTAAATATGCAAAATAAAATTTGTAAAAAAAAAATAAATGTTTTAGTTAACTGTAATGTTGCTATATATCCTAAGTCCTAACTTATATATAGCCTTAGCCCTGAAACTATTAGAAGATTTTGAGATATCCTTCTACTATGATTTTATTAGATATTTAGTCGTCCGCCATATTAATTTGACCCCTTTTATAAATAGATGCGTCGGACCAAACTCACAGGTTGGATTATATGCGCTTTGGCGTCCAACGTGTGCAGAAGTCAGTGCGCTACACCGGAAGCTGGCCGATCGCGCACCATTTATGCTTACCCGAGGCCGTGTTCCGATTATTCCCAGAACCAACGGCAATGGTCCGGACATTGTTCGTGGATCTGACCAATGCAGTCGCGAAGTTCGTACCGCCATTACTCGCCACTGTCAATGTCATGATTATCCCTGTAGAACAGAAATGAGCCAAAGGATGGTGCATCTGCAGCATCCCTCTGCCTCGGCCGGAAAGGGCGTTCATCACGGAAGGAAGCAACCGTCTGTCCAACGCTCCGAAAGGTCTGGTCAGAGCATGACTGGCGGCATGTACTCCTATCCATTGAGAAATCCATCTTTACACTTTGCCACACAATGAGAGCTCAATATAATGTTGAGAAACAAGGTTATGCTACGATTTTGGCCCCAGCAGCAGCTACAGTGTCGGTTTCATCTTCTCTTATATCGCCACAAACATGACTTTATTGTCAGGGAGAAAGAAAACCCTCTTTTATACTTAAAAGTATCCAACAGCCAATAGAACAATAAGAAATTAATTTTGAAATATCTGTTTCTTTATAATAAAACACTTTCCTTTTCTTTCAGGGTTACGAAAAGACAAAAGCTTACATCGCAGCTCAAGGTTTGTCTTCTTGTTGATTTGTTTCCCAACAGCTCCCTGTCTGGCGGGATTCTTCAGAAGTCCGCGCCGATAAACTAAGCAGACATAAGCGTTGGCGGGTCTGTCTCTTTGTGTTAACTAAAAGTGAAACGCGACGGCAATTAAATATTTTCCCGGTTGATTAAAATCAGCCCGAACCTCCGTATTGTTGGCTGTCACGCGCGCGCAGAGCTCGATAGTTTGATCATCGGGCATGCGCGCTTTAAATAAGGCCTGATAAAGGAGCTCGTCCTGGGTCTACAGAATCCAGGGCAGGTATGGTGCCGCCGACTAGAGAAAGAAACCTCCGGTGAGCCAAAAAGTGGGATTAGAGCAGAACAAAAGACCACTTACCGCGCTAGTCTCGTTCTGGGAAACGTTTATCCGGGTGTCATGTGGTAGGATTATTGAGCCAATCAGTGTTTTCCTTAGAATTTGAGTAGGTTTCTCCTGCCTTGTGCCGAAGGTCGGACCGTGCCTCAGGGTACAAATTTACAATCTAGTAAACAGTGGAGTGGTCAGGGAACAATAGAAGCCGAAGTAGTCCAAGAAAAACCACGAAAGTCAGCTTTTTTAAAAAAAATATATTCCGTTCTTCAAAGAAAATGTTGCCAATTGTAGAAATGAAGAGGAAATATTTAGTGTGTAGAGAATAATTCAGCTTTGTAGCACATCAATTCCCTGCACGACTTAGACATTTACGAACTCTGATATATCCTTTTCTAATGGTTATGCCATTACTTTCGATATATCACTTAATATGTCGCCTACTAGGCACCCAACTTCTTACATCTTCCACGTGTATGATGACTTTCCGTTCGCCCGCCTTTTCTCGACGACTCCGCCACCCGCTGATAATCAGGCTTGGTGCATGTTGGGACACGAAGTAATTTGTCGGGTCAGACGGCTCGAAACGCTTCTGAAAGAGTTAATTTTGCGCGGGGTGGGTGGGGGGTAATTGCATTGGCCAGTGCATGTTTGCTTCTCTGCCTCCCCGTTTTGGCAGGCGTTGATATCAGATTGCGAGAACCGGGTCCAATTAACGATTAAATTAGTGATAGTTCCTATAGCCCAGCCCAGCCCAGCCCAGCTCAGATCCGAACTAGCCACGCCCCTTTAACAGAAATTTACAGCTCTTTACCACATGTCCCTTTAATTTTAAAAAAAAAATTTTTTTTATTTACGCTGATGAACTTTCTGTGTATCGCACGGCGAGTGAGAAATTATGGTTGTAATATATAAATTGTTTTAAAAAAAACCAGTAATTGTAAAATATTCAAGACACGGTTCTATATGCTACTCAGCCTATTGAAGCATTTTATTCCAAACACTCGTATATAATAATAATAAGCACTGAACGATTACAAACATATCAAACTTTTTAAGAGTAATGTGCAAGGGTTGGAGCAGATGCGACACAGTTAATACTTAATGGCCGCATACATCATTTAAAAAACCTGTGAAATAACAAATTAAGCTGATGTCATCCGTTTTAATGCGATATTATTTTTTTTTTCGGAGAGTTTTGTTTTCAGTTAACGCTTTCGGGACTTGCGAGACGGGGAGGGAGTTCTCGGCCTCCACAATATGCATTTCTGGCCGAAAGGGCGAGTTCACGTGGCTGGCAATCGCGTGGCAATGTTCGAAGTGTTACAGATCAGTGACTTTGTTGTGAGAAGGATCTCTCAGCTCTCGTCCTGTCGGCAAAATCTTGCACTAGCTTCTGTCACGATGATGGAGCATGCGGCTGATTCGGTGGGATGCGCCATCGGTCCATTCATCTGTTGCGTTACTTTGAATCTGGCCAGAAGGAAGGCCGGTGCGAACAAGGGGAGGGAGGGTTGGGCCCAGACGGCGGATGATCAAA
This sequence comes from Nautilus pompilius, assembly GCA_018389105.1. Classification (NCBI taxonomy): domain Eukaryota; kingdom Metazoa; phylum Mollusca; class Cephalopoda; order Nautilida; family Nautilidae; genus Nautilus; species Nautilus pompilius. Next base: position 13,729 of record JACATO010002211.1, on the reverse strand, counting down.
AGTCGACCAAGAAGTTTTAAAAAAGACTGTAACCGAACGTTTCGACTCCGGGGTCTTCACCAGTTCGACAAACTCCACCTCACCGGTGTCTCTCGGGGAAGAGCTCCCAACACCGTCCCCGAATCGATGAACTCTTTCGGACCGTGTTTGATAAAGGCGCTAATTTCGTCCTACACCGGCCCAATCGAAAGTGTTTTATTTTACGCTCCCCGGTCGAATTCTAGTTAAGCAGAACTGGCGTCGGCTATTAGTCATCGCACAACTTCGCCGTGCCAGTGATCGATGAGGAGGTCGGGGGCGGTCAATATACGCCTCTCGTCCTCTCGAGTCCACACAAGGATTTCTATAGGTTGTCATTCTTTGGATGTTTCTGCTGGTTTATTTTAGAATTATATCCCCCTGTTGTGATGATTTCTAACAAATATGGCGCTGTCTGCTGGGTTGGGTGTTGGACTGATCACTGTACTTACAACAGCATCCAAGATCATTTGGAAGACATATTAAATATCTCTTAGGTTAGAAATATGTATCTACTTCGAAATTTATCCCATCATTAAATAATTCTATTGTGTGATAATTACAATTACTCTATGGAGTGTATGGCCTAAAATCTAACAATGGCTTCCCGCCAACCTTAACCCTTCACATACAGCTCGATTATTTTGAAGGGCCAGTGCAGCACCCTGGTTTGTCCATTGTCTTTAATGACAAATGAAATCTCCCATTGCCATAGCAAATAAGAAAATCTCAGCCTCGTTAATCAAAATTAATTTACAAATAAAATACAGCAAACATTTTCCATTTTGTAAAAATTACGTCAAGTCGTAAATTTAGTGCAGTAAACCGGCCGGTCGACTTTCGTAGCGAGTTCTTCCGGGTTACCGTGGCGCCTGGTAACATCATGGCGTAAAACCAGACTGTTTACGTGGTCTATTCTAAACTAAATGATATCCCTTTTTTACATCGGAAAAAATTCAGACCTAATTATCTTTTTCTTTTTACCCTTATACTGTTTTTGAAAATATTAAGCGCATTGAAGTGATGGACTTAATATAAAGAACAAAAGCAAATAGATGCTTCAGATATCATATAATAACTAAATTCTGCTTTGGGCTGTTTTTATTATTTCTATCTTTGCTGTCTCTGTCCGCCAAGTTACGGCGTATCGATTTTTGTTGTCTCTGTCCGCCAAGTTACGGCGTATCAATCGTTGCTGTCTCGGTCCGCCAAGTTACGGCGTATCGATCGTTGCTGTCTCGGTCCGCCAAGTTACGGCGTATCGATCGTTGCTGTCTCCGCCAAGTTACGGCGTATCGATCGTTGCTCTCTCTCTCCGCCAAGTTACGGCGTATCGATCTTTGCTGTCTCTGTCCGCCAAGTTACGGCGTATCGATCGTTGCTGTCTCTGTCCGCCAAGTTACGGCGTATCGATCGTTGCTGTCTCTCTCCGCCAAGTTACGGCGTATCGATCGTTGCTCTCTCTCTCCGCCAAGTTACGGCGTATCGATCTTTGCTGTCTCGGTCCGCCAAGTTACGGCGTATCGATCTTTGCTGTCTCGGTCCGCCAAGTTACGGCGTATCGATCTTTGCTGTCTCGGTCCGCCAAGTTACGGCGTATCGATCTTTGCTGTCTCGGTCCGCCAAGTTACGGCGTATCGATCTTTGCTGTCTCTCTCCGCCAAGTTACGGCGTATCGATCGTTGCTGTCTCTGTCCGCCAAGTTACGGCGTATCGATCGTTGCTGTCTCTCTCCGCCAAGTTACGGCGTATCGATCGTTGCTGTCTCTGTCCGCCAAGTTACGGCGTATCGATCTTTGCTGTCTCGGTCCGCCATGTTACGGCGTATCGATCTTTGCTGTCTCGGTCCGCCAAGTTACGGCGTATCGATCTTTGCTGTCTCGGTCCGCCAAGTTACGGCGTATCGATCTTTGCTGTCTCTGTCCGCCAAGTTACGGCGTATCGATCGTTGCTGTCTCTCTCCGCCAAGTTACGGCGTATCGATCGTTGCTGTCTCTGTCCGCCAAGTTACGGCGTATCGATCTTTGCTGTCTCTGTCCGCCAAGTTACGGCGTATCGATAGAATACGTAACGGGCAAACTTTTAAAAATCCTAACTCGAATGGAATAATCGCTTTGTTGTATATCACGGATAGTAAACAGATCTGTGTTGCTGACCCACGAGTTGTGCACTTACTTTACCTTACTTCGAATTCTCCGGCTTTCTCTTACGAATCAGTTTATTTCATGGTTAGCATGTTAATCGGTGCTGGACAATCGATAGACCCGTTTAGACATCTTGACCCGTGGCCTACTACGCGGTCAGCTGGAATCCAGAATAAAACTGGTGGCCAATATAATCATGTGTGAGCGTCGATTACAGTTTGTTCTTTGAAAGTCCCCTGCTTGGAATAAAATCAGATAAAAGGAAAAGATCCACTGAAAAGAAGAAAACCCTTAGAAATGCTATCAATGGCGGCCAGTCGGCCCTTCTCCCTTCCTGCATGCCGTCGAAGTTAGAGAATCGATAGTTTTCCCCTGTACATTCGGTACAGCGCGAGCGAGCAGCATAGCGCACGCGGGCTCCCTATATATCGTGTCGACCTTTATTTATTTGTACATTAAATAAATAAAGGAAAACTTACCCTTGTTAGCTTATTATTCATTTAGGTGTTTTTTAAGCATTTCGTCTTTAAAAAAATCATTTCTAGTTTCGTCGAAAACGAGTTGTCGTTGGTTGTGGGTGTGGGGGGGGGGGTCATCTTACACTTTAGTTTTCGTGAAAAGGGGCCAGGGGAAAAGCTGTGCATTTTCCAGTATCTCAGACAGATTATTCGTTCTGTTTTTTCTAACTGGAGCGATGGGGAATAAGATCGGAGCGACGGTCGCTGTCCCTCGTGTTTCTACCCACAATGCTCTCAACTAAACCGATGGAGGGACGGGGAAGTTCCACCTCTGGCCCCTTTTAATTAATCTCGTCTATTAGAAACTTTGCACGTTTTTCTTTTTTGTTTGTTTTGTTTGTTTTTTTAATGAATTAATGAAAGCGGTTTTGTTGAAACTGAAAAATAAGAATTTAGTGTTTATTTTTTTTTTATAGAAACCCATTTCTAATTTCCTCTCAACCCCCCAGAAGGAGCAATCTGAGGCTGGCTCGCAAACATCCTCGAGTCGCCCCCCCTCACTTCCGGCGGAAACTGTAACTGGGATTCCAGCGAATACGTTTAATTAAAAACAAAATCAGAAAAAATGCGCGATTTGACTCTCGGTGTGCGGTCCTGGGGAGGGGGAAAACCGCTGGAGCTGTTCGGAGCCAAAGCTGAGAGATTTAGTGGGAAATACGTAAACAGAATTAGCATCAGACGATTCGACTCTTACCAACACTCAACTTTACATCGGAATACTTAAAATCCCCTCAGTACAGGTATCTATTACGTGTTAGCTGGAAAACAAATATACCAACCGATCGATGAGGAGCCGCATCCCAATCAAATAAAACGTTTACTTTTTTTTTGAAAAATGAAATTGAGTTATGAGGGAGACAAATTGTAGTTCTTTTTAACACCTTTTTTGTGTGCCGCAGTAATGCGAGTACCCCTTCATCACGCGATTTAAACTGCATTTGTGGTCAACCGTTTTAAAGCGACATCAACCGGTAATCTTTTAATCTCGATGTGACCGGCTTTACCATGTAACAATAACCACTTGTTCAACTAAGGGGAAATAGCTTGAATTACACTGGACAACAAAAAATAACTATATGTAGGTGTCCTTTGTCAAATCAAGCAGCTGATTCCAAATCTGAAGTCAGAACTGACCCGGCTCGTCAGGATTTGTAGCTACAGAAAAATGTCATTTCCAGTCATTGTTTATTAATAAATCAAGCACATCCCAAAAATTGATAAAAATAAATTCATTTCACAATATAGACACATTGTATAATGTACAGTAACTGTTATCCATCAGCTCAAATGCATCGAACAACGTAAACACACACTATGAAGTATACATTAACTGTTTAGAAATGCTTTAAGTACTTGATTTTACGCTTGTGAATAGCAGTGGTTTGTCTTGCCGAAACCAACAACAGTCCCCATCGTGTTGGAGTTGAATTTCCCCTGGTGGCGGGTAGTGGAACCTCACCATGCTCATCGCTCAGAGCACCAAGGTTGGCGGAGAAAAAATCCAAGTGCAAATGAAGAAAATGCAACTTCAGCAAAATACAGCAACCCATTTCTTCAGAAGCTTTTATCATGTCTCGAACCAACTCGGCATAGTTGTCTGCTTTGTGGTTCCCAAGGAAATTGTGGACTACCGGCTTGAAAGCTTCTCGTGCAGCCAACTCCAGTGTGTTCGACTGGAAGACTGGATCGGAAAACAAATCACGAGTTTGTGGTCCGACAAATATTCCAGCCTTCAACTTGGCATCAGTAAAAATCGGTCCAAATTTTTCTTTCAGATAAAGAAATCCCACACCTTCAACACCCATTGCCTTTCCAAAGCCCTTCATTATCCCAGCATTATATGCAGTGGTAGAAGAAATACTCTTTGCGGACGCACCAGTGGCACGTGTTGCACATTGAATTTTTCTGGAGTATGGTCGGTTCTTGATGACCGTTCTTTGATCTTATAGTGACTTGGATCGTCTCGGCTATTCCACAAGCACAAGAAGCACGTGTGTGTGTACATGTAAACAGGCAACACGTGGTTCTCCCGCGTAGCCTGCTGTGTGTACACACTGTTAAAAAGAACACAAAATATATTTCCATTTATTTCTGTAACTGGAAATCCTTAAGTGTTGGGTTAATTCTGGTTCAGATTTGAAACAGCACACTCGAACTAGTCTATGACATTCAGTTTTATCTCAGTAGCAAATTGGTTGTTGTCCAGTGTTATCCAGCCCGTCAGAGCTGTTTCACACCTGTGACACAGACTTCAGATTTGGTGACCAAGATTAAGTTTGTTACGTTGCACAAGTTAAGAATTTACTTTTCGTTGTCAATAACACAAAAAAATAATTCATAAATCCGAACTTGTTAGAATTATACTTATGAATCGTAACAGAAATTTGCTGCCTCCGTGTAAGTTGTCTATATTCGTATTACATTTACTAGTGGACATCCACTTTACGCGATTGCAGCTATAGCTTTTTTGTGCTGCAATCATCCTTTGCAGAACTTATACAGTCATTACAATTATTAATGTATCACTGTTTCTCTTGGTATTAGTCGCATTGATTATTCTCATTTATCTCATCGTTGTTACTTAACTACACATAGCTGCCAGTCTGAGCGATAAGTTCTACTACTCTTAACATCAATAAATATTTTGGAAAACTTCATTACTTTTGCCACCACACCGTCGTAAAATCTTGGCAGCCTTTAATGCCCAGCTTTAAGTTTCCTCGTATTTACTGCCCCCCCCCCTAATGTGTGATTTATTAGACTAACCTGGGCCTTCCCTAATTGTTCACCAGTTACGCCGATAACCACAGGCTTGTTCCGTGGTCTCGGAATTCCGTCGGCCCACGAGTAGAAACACGATGCTAGTGTGTTGTTGTTGTTTTTATTCTTGCTCTTTTACGTTCTGTCTCCGCGGTTCCGACCATCGTTTGGCCGACCTCACTATTTTTCGTCGATGCCTCGAGCGCCAGATGACTGCCCTATTAATCTCCTATCTAAATATTACCTTTACGGTTCCGCGTCTGTTAGCAACAGGGATCCGGGGAACGGACATCTCGCTGACTCATCCGCTCGCCATCGCAGCGGCGAGGCGCGTTTAAATAAACAATGCCTTGTGATGAGCGGAAGACAACGTCCGCGTGTTTTACTCCATCTCTCTCTCTCTCTCCACCTGGAAATTGTGGTTAGGCAAAGGTATCAAACGACCAACGAAGTGCGGCTGTCTTTCAGAAGTGCTATCGATTAACTTCACACTGATCATAATTATTTTTAAGATTTTTTTTTAGAATTTGCTTCGATAACATAGTTATTTGTTTTCAGTTACTGGATAGATTTTTAAGACGCGGAAATACATTGCGTAATAGGCCGTGTTCGTTTACACGTCTCTTGTAATAAGCAGCAGGTGCGCGTTGTTATTGCAGAGCAATGTCGAACCTCTGGCGTCACGAGAAGGAAGAATATCTATCCTGTGATGTCAAAAAATAAATGAACTTCTGACCTTAGATCTTTCATTCGCTAGTAGAGTTTTAAGTTTACCAAAATGGAATGCGCATTCAACATACGTATTATTTAAATGGTCGATTTTAATAAAGCTTTTTTTAAAAATTAATTTAGATTTGACGAAAGGAAATTGCTTAACGGTTTTCGTTATTATTTTAGCTCAGGAGTTTCAAAATGTCTTATAAATTTGTTCATTTATTTCTTTATTAAATGTTTGGACATTGAGAGAGAGAGAGAGAGAGAGAGACATCTTTCAGGCTATGTTGAGGGCATATTTGTTATGACAATTTGTTATACATTCGCAAAATTAAAAGAACAATTAAAAATACCAGCACTGGAAATCATCGCGGTTTATGATACTTCCTGGTCCATTTCCGGCCATAGCTGAGTGAATGCAGCCCCCTTCAGTTCGTTCACGTTGCTCGCGCGTGCATTTAACGGGGTTCACCTGGGATGTTCAGGACTCCCGGAAACAACCTAGAACTTTACTATCTTTTCAAGTGACTCGTTCTGACAATGAGACGAATCCCTTTTCGGTGGAAACTCTGTTAGTTAAGAGAACATCCATGTGTCAAGTTTATTTGGGCTATCGTTCAATCAATGCAGCTCAGTCTTGTGAACGTGGGAATCCAAGGCTTCCTTAAGTTTTCTATCTATCCGCTGTAAGATGCTGGAATTTTGATTTGATATAGAACAGAATAGGCCGCCAAACTTGCCTAGCTTCTCAAACATCTGTTATGCACACTTCATTCTGCAGCCCCGAGCCATATCTGTTATAAGATTTATCTTTGAGCCACTCGTGCATTGTTGCCGAGTTTATGGAGAGAAAAATCCGTTACAATTCATTGTTTCTAATTTATAGCACCAGAGAGTTCAGCAGATGTTTCATATCAGAAATGACGAAGTTGGTAAACGCAGACAATGATATTCCAAGGTCATACTGTTCAACAATTAAAGAGTCCTCATAAAAATACCTGATTGTGTAGTACACTCAGCCATTCGACAGCAGCTGATGATCTTCAGTAATCTTCCTCTTCCTGCATCCCCACCGAGCAACCACGGTTCCTTGCGTGTAAAGAAGAATAGATAAGGGCTAAGTATTGTCGCTAGTTGTGTCATGCCAACTGAACAACGCCATCTGCCGTCAAATTTATACAGCTTTGGCTGCAGTACCTGATGCCAATTTGGGGTTATCCAACTATTTTATGTTACCTTTTTAATTATTCAGGTTAGAATTTATAAAGTCATTTTAAATTTTTGAAGATTGTGTCCGATTTAATTTTATTTCTCTCGTTAAAGTGTTAAAGAAACAGAAGCAAATTTAAATCTTCAAAATAGATGATAACACAAAAGGAAAAAAAAAGAAATAAACTGAGCAATAATTTTCCAAGTTAAGTACCTCGAAATCACCACAGATTAAAGTTTGACCAGTTAATATTTTGACTACCTATTCAATTGCTTCACCTAAAACAGCAGTGAGTAAGTTTTGAATCATACTTCATTATTTTTAATAGATGACTTGCCGTCATAGCGATCTAATATGAGAGTACAAGGTATTCAGTTCCTAGTAAGGGCAGCAGAGCATCTTCGTCACTAGCATAGTTTCAAACGTTCTCCTGCAACACGCTCACTCACCAATATCCCCCATCCGGCTGCAGTCGCCGTCTTAAGTCGTTTCACAAACGCTCAGTAATGTTTAGAATGCAGATCAGCACCGACATTCCAGTACCCGGGTGTCCGCGTCACTCAAGCTGCATGATGCCGAGAGACCATCAGCGGCATTTGTACTCCATGGGTCCTCCTCGAGGGTAGGTCTCTGTCGTTGTAGCCCCGAACGTTTGTGTCGCCGCGCTGCGCCCAAACTATAAGTTCTTTTGGACCGGCTGTGATGGAAGACCGCCGTAGGAATTTCGGAAAAGAGCCCCCTTTTTCCGACGCGAATGGCGACGGCTCTTGTAGCCCGGACTCGGATGCGAGGTTTTGCTTTCTTGAGCTCTCTGGGTTACCGGAGAATGAGAGAGAGAGAGACAGACACACACCCACACACAGTCTCTCTGTTACAGACAGTACAGTAGTAGACGTCATACAGGCTCTCTCTCCTTACCTGGTTCTTCTCGGTATTGGTCAATCGGACATCGCCGTGTGTGGGAGCAATTGTTTCTCCAGTCGTGATACCAGCCATTTTTCCAAGAACATACAGGTAAATGAAAAACCACAGATTCCATGCTGCGTCCTGGTAAATTGACATTTTGAAATGGTAATCGGAAAATGTGTATTGAATTCAGGAAAACAACCAACAATGTTTTTAAATGATCTTTTTAAACAGCAAATGTGTTTTATTTAGCGACATTTTATGATCAGATTTACACTGCGAATTAGTATCCCCCCTGTTTATAGTGGACACAATACCAGCGGAATTATCAATATGAGTTAGTGGGAGCCGAAACACCGTTAAGTGTTTCCGACGAGTAGATAGAAAATCTAGCATTGGAATCGCAGTCAATGACGATGTCATTCATCTAGTTTGTTTACTGTAAGTTAAGATATAGGCAGGGATGCTGCAGGACTTCAATGGTCGCGTCGTTCACCGTCCGTTGCCTGACTAGTCGGTTACCCGAAGACTGCTAGTTCTGCCACTTCACCATTTAGTGATCGCAGGGCTCCTGTTCTGAGCCAACAACAGCGCGACGAGGCACCGGCTAGCCGCATCCACAGGTGTTTGGACCATTGAACGTTTCTAGCTGCCTAAATCTCCCTCTGGAAGATCTGGGCGTAGACGTGACTCTAGATTAGCGAGATGGAGGTAGAAGAAGAAAAAGTCATCTCTCTCTTTCGACAACGACTGCCGACTCTATACGGTTCCCCTGCCTGGCCACACCCATTGCTGACTGTGTCGATCAGGGTGGGTGTTCAGATCGTGATGCCATTTCTTACTTATGATTTTTTAATGAAAACCATGGTCTTAGTAGGCTAAATGATCAACTAGAACTTTATGATTGTTTTTTTTTTTCTGCAAGTATAAGAAATATACGCCAAAGTTTGATACCTGTAGATATTCTCTTTCAGCTTGTTTTTTGACCACCGTTTCAATACAAAGAAGCAAATCCCCCACATTTATACATATCAAGATATCAGTTTTATGACTAAAAAAGACTCCAAGAACGTAGTTCAGAAAGTTCTTTCTGACCTGCCCGACTCCAACATATCCCTTGCCACCTTTCATTGTAACCATAGACCAGTATACTTTCAATTTAAGGACTTCCGCCCATCCCCAAATGTTTAATAAAGGACCTAATAAGGGCAATTCCTGTAATTTAAATTGAAAGGGCGTGCATGAAGAATTTTCAATCATTTCTGGAATGTTCTCTTCTCTTTTTTTCCTCCAAATAACGGCTGTTGCGAAACTAATAATCGATCGGTCGCCTTTGGGCGTTTATCGAGTACTGGAAGCCCGTTCTTACTTCTTCTGGGAAAGTTTTCTGTGCTATTCTGTTTCCATCCTCCTCATTAGCTGCAGGCCGGCGACGGTCCGACTCGAGAGCCGAATGACCGAGCACGTGTCGAGCTCGCTCTCGTCGGACGCGATTTGTCCGACTTGACGAAAATGAAAAACAAATTGCTGTTCACATTCCAGCCTTCTTTATTTTACAAAAAAAAGAAGTTATTTCAATTGCACTGCGATTAGGTCGGTAATGCGGAAGTCCTGTTATCAAATGCTATTAAAGGAGCTTTACGAGAGTGATGGGAACCGCTGAACATCTTAAAGCGACATCCTGTAGTAGGCCAATGGATTTTAAATCCGAAGTATGGCGAATTTAGAAAGGTTTCGATTACGATTCCCCCCCCCAGTAAGAACGACCTTCAACGTTACTCTCTGACAGTCGCGCAAACTGCACAGGCAAGAGGTAAATTATGTCAACTCAGAATGGCGTACATTACACCTTGTGTTAGCGCTTCGTTTGTTTCAGAGATTGTAAAATCTAATGAGTGGCGGCATCACCGACCGTTACAAAGTGTACGACAGTTAACAGGACGCCGCGACAGTCCTCTGGTACACCACTGGACTGCGATCCACGGTTTGGCCACGTGGGTTCCTCTCGCTCCTCCTCTTTACCGTATGGCAACTCCTGTTTCTCCCACATCTGAATTCTCAAATTAAGTTGCACGACCATAGTAGGCGTATTCCCTGACGGCTGCCCTCATAAGCTGGCAGTGATATCGTAACGAAACCACAATTGAGATGCTCACCGAAGAGACGTAAGAAATCGGAAGACGGTCTGGGGTCTAGAACTTCGTGTCTGCACCTCAACAGTCAGTAACAGCCGGACCCACGTGACCCGTACGCGTCATCAACCGTCTCTGAACCTCGTTCGCTACGTTTCCCCGCTCTTCCTGTAAGAGGGGGCCGAATACCATTAAGAGATAAGTGGTTCCGAGGTCTGGCTAAATATCCGGTTATGAAGCAGTACGCATGCTACCTGATTTCAGTCGCTTTCTGTTTGTTTTATATCAGCCCCACAATCTTTATGATAGATCTGTGGACACCCAGAATGGCGAGCACTAAGCAGCTCGTCCTATCTTGCAGATTCCCGATTCCATTGGGCTCTTTAACGTAAGATAATCTCTGCTTCGTCAGCGTTACAGCAAATGCGACTATACAGCGGAGTGTCCGGTTTACCAACCCCCCCCTAGAAGAGTGAGTTAGTATTAAGGTGCGTCCACAGCCACACACACACACGCGCGCGCGCAGCGCATGAAGTCCCTGCTGACGTCGTAAGGGACGTGAAAAAACAAGGAGCTGGCCGATCGTATCCCCTTCAGTATTAACATATTGTCGTAGCACAAACTCTTCGAAGATTATAAATAGTGTGTATTTTATGATGACAACAGCTGATAGCGGCGAATTGGCAGTCGCATTATTTCTACAGTGGGTTACCCACCCTTGGTTACAGTTGGTCTGTGTTGATTACTACTGGTCCACCTGGCGGCTCTTCCGAAACCGGTTCGATGCTTTTCTTTTGTCTCGTTCTGTTTTCAGTCCTTGTTTAGGTTTTGTTGGTCAACATCTGATCATTCTAAGCGCTAGTGAACTACGCACAACAACAAGAACCCCGCCTCTTATTCCACTGCAATTAATACCAAACTCGTTTTACATTTCCATCCAATTTCGTTCTGATCTTCTCGACGCTCGTTTTTTTCGTGTGTAAATGTAAACACGAGGAGGTGAGTATCTCTTTAGTTACAGAATTAGTTGCATTTTTGTTTTAATATCCAAAAATGTTAATTCTTCCCGTCCTATGTGATATCAGTCACAGTGAAGCAGTTGTATAATGTTTCGATTCATACAACCCTTTAAAGGATTTATATAACCGTTTATGAATGCGGAATGCCACTCTGTGGCTTCTGCATAATAACCAAATGTCTACTGTCGGGGTTAATGTAGGATTTTTACGATAGTAATTAACTTTAAGCACACAAAGAACGATTAATGTTCGCACGCACACGAAGAGACAACAATGAGACGTTTGTTCCCACATACATCTTTCACATTTACTGAGAAGAAAATGAAGACTTTGAAAATCTTGTACACAGAAAGACCGAAAGCCAATTTATTCGAGTTCTACTGCGTGTAAAGAAGCTTGCAAGAGAGTGAAGTCAAAATTTAATCTCTTATTATCCAGCTATGATTTAATGTCAGAACTTGGTCCCGCTGCTGATAGACGTACGAACGGCTTGGTCTGTTTTTTTCTTCCCATCTTCGCCTCCGCAGGAGACATGCGGGCTTAGCGGTCTGTCGTGTAGGTTTTCCTCGCATCGCAAAATCGAGGACCCCCGGTTCACAGTCTACTGTCACGTAGAACCAATTAGACAGGGAAATGTAAAGCTTTCGCTTGGAGATAGCAATGCATTTAATAAATGGTCTGCATCGATTTCTCCAACGCAGCCTAATCGTCTGTCCGAAAGATTTTCAAGATAAACTTTCTCCGAACGGGTGCTTTGAGCATTTATGACAATAAGATTCCATGAGTTCATTTTGCATGGCGAGTTTGGTTAAACATGGAGCCACGATTCGCTTTTCTTCGTCTCCAAGCACAAAATTATTGTTATTGGACCATCGATGTATGTGTGTGTGATAGAGAGAGAGAAGAGAGAGATGGAGAGAGAAGAGAGAGATGGAGAGAGAGAGAGAGAGAGAACTAATCCATTGCTCATTTTTATAGAACTTCCATCAAAAGTAAATGAAATTTCTAAAGTAAATCATATTACTTAGGATTTACGTAGACTTCTTTTTTTCCAGATGTAGTTCAACCAGATTAAACATTATTTTATGAGATGGAAACCAAATAAGATTATTAAGTACAAACTCCTTTGGATTCACACATCCAAAGACTGGAATGCTTGTCATACACGGGTCTACTTCGTTCCGCCTCATTGCCAATCAGACGAATTCTGTTTGCGCATGTGCAAAAGACTGGAAATAGAAACTGTTTCACGTTTAGCAGAAATTTGGTAGGATCTGATATCTGAAGATCTCTCATAACCTACGGTGGGTTCCTCGCGCTTCTTTAAATATTTCGCTAAAACAAAAGGCAAAAAAAACAAAACAAGATAGTAATTGTTTAACTTCATAGCGCAGGAATTTAAACCAAGACACTGAAAATTTTTTTTAAAAATTATACGTTATGAGATGTTAGTAAATATTAAATACTAATCAGTCTTAACTGGTTTAGCACAAACTCTTCCATTTATTTTTTTAAAATGAAAGTAGAGGTTTTTAACCTACTTTAAACTTGACTGGCAGAAAGTAAAACGTAGCCGATCGTTAAACAGATAGCGAAAGAAATCGAAATCAATAGAAAATTAACGAATTATTATTCAAAGGATAAAAGTAACCGATCTTTCAAAGGAATATAACGAAATTAAGCGATATTCATTCGGAAGTGACCCCCTATTCATGGGATCTCTGGCATTGACGGCATTAATGGCGACGTTTATTCATCTATGAAAGTATTTGGCTGGAATGCATTAAGCTAATATCAAACGGAAATGAATGTACTGGCGATAAATGTTCATCTGCCTTCTAGTTATGTAGCGTGGTCGATTTATCCGTGCACAGGTCTGATCTGTTTAGGATGAGATGGCATAATTTTGCACACCGCTGTAAGCTTTACTTACCAAATTTAACGTAAAATGTAGCGGCGTCATTAGCTTCTAAATGTAATGACCAAAAGTGTGTAAATTTAGAGATTATCTGAGATAAATAGAATTACAAATCAAAATATGATTTTTCCTATCTTAAAATAGTAAAATAAAAAAAATTGAATTAAATAATTTCAGGGGCAACAATGAATAAAAACACTTTTTCTTTTTTACATTTCTGTTAAACTAAAACGTTACAGTCACTGGTGAAATGTTTGCTTCTTGGGAAGAAGTTTTCAAAGGTACAGCTTTATATTTCGGTGTAACGCTTAGTAATATTACTGTTTAGTTACTAGAATATCATCACCCTCTCCTTTCCTTCTCAAATAGAGGGCTCAGCGACACCTGGTA